>OW026522.1:64651968-64965855 GCA_932274085.1 Protocalliphora azurea
TATTACTATACTATTACTATTACTATTACTATTACTATTACTATTACTATTACTATTACTATTACTATACTATTACTATTATATTACTATTACTATTACTATTACTATTACTATTCTATTACTATTACTATTACTATTACTATTACTATTACTATTACTATTACTATTACTATTACTATTACTATTACTATTACTATTACTATTACTATTACTATTTACTATTACTATTACTATTACTATTACTATTACTATTACTATTACTATTACTATTACTATTACTATTACTATTACTATTACTATTACTATTACTATTACTATTACTATTATATTACTATTACTATTACTATTACTATTACTATTACTATTACTATTACTATTACTATTACTATTACTATTACTATTACTATTACTATTACTATTACTATTTACTATTACTATTACTATTACTATTACTATTACTATTACTATTCTATTACTATTACTATTACTATTACTATTACTATTACTATTACTATTACTATTACTATTACTATTACTATTACTATTACTATTACTATTACTATTACTATTACTATTACTATTACTATTACTATTACTATTACTATTACTATTACTATTACTATTACTATTACTATTACTATTACTATTACTATTACTATTACTATTACTATTACTATTACTATTACTATTACTATTACTATTACTATTACTATTTTACTATTACTATTACTATTTACTATTACTATTACTATTACTATTACTATTACTATTACTATTACTATTACTATTACTATTACTATTACTATTACTATTACTATTACTATTACTATTACTATTACTATTACTATTACTATTACTATTACTATTACTATTACTATTACTATTACTATTACTATTACTATTACTATTACTATACTTACTATTACTATTACTATTACTATTACTATTACTATTACTATTACTATTACTATTACTATTACTATTACTATTACTATTACTATTACTATTACTATTACTATTACTATTACTATTACTATTACTATTACTATTACTATTACTATTACTATTACTATTACTATTACTATTACTATTACTATTACTATTACTATTACTATTACTATTACTATTACTATACTATTACTATTACTATTACTATTACTATTACTATTACTATTACTATTACTATTACTATTACTATTACTATTACTATTACTATTACTATTACTATTACTATTACTATTACTATTACTATTACTATTACTATTACTATTACTATTACTATTACTATTACTATTACTATTACTATTACTATTACTATTACTATACTATTACTATTACTATTACTATTACTATTACTATTACTATTTCTATTACTATTATATTACTATTACTATTACTATTACTATTACTATTACTATTACTATTACTATTACTATTACTATTACTATTACTATTACTATTACTATTACTATTACTATTACTATTACTATTACTATTACTATTACTATACTATACTATTACTATTACTATTACTATTACTATTACTATTACTATTACTATTACTATTACTATTACTATTACTATTACTATTACTATTACTATTACTATTACTATTACTATTACTATTACTATTACTATTACTATTACTATTACTATTACTATTACTATTACTATTACTATTACTATTACTATTACTATTACTATTACTATTACTATTACTATTACTATTACTATTACTATTACTATTACTATTACTATTACTATTACTATTACTATTACTATTACTATTACTATTACTATTACTATTACTATTACTATTACTATTACTATTACTATTACTATTACTATTACTATTACTATTACTATTACTATTACTATTACTATTACTATTACTATTACTAATTACTATTACTATTACTATTACTATTACTATTACTATTACTATTACTATTACTATTACTATTACTATTACTATTACTATTACTATTACTATTACTATTACTATTACTATTACTATTACTATTACTATTACTATTACTATTACTATTACTATTACTATTTACTATTACTATTACTATTACTATTTACTATTACTATTACTATTACTATTACTATTACTATTACTATTACTATTTACTATTACTATTACTATTACTATTACTATTACTATTACTATTACTATTACTATTACTATTACTATTACTATTACTATTACTATTACTATTACTATTACTATTACTATTACTATTACTATTACTATTACTATTACTATTACTATTACTATTACTATTACTATTACTATTACTATTACTATTACTATTACTATTACTATTACTATTACTATTACTATTACTATTACTATTACTATTACTATTACTATTACTATTACTATTACTATTACTATTACTATTACTATTACTATTACTATTACTATTACTATACTATTACTATTACTATTACTATTACTATTACTATTACTATTACTATTACTATTACTATTACTATTACTATTACTATTACTATTACTATTACTATTACTATTACTATTACTATTACTATTACTATTACTATTACTATTACTATTACTATTACTATTACTATTTCTATTACTATTACTATTACTATTACTATTACTATTACTATTACTATTACTATTACTATTACTATTACTATTACTATTACTATTACATTACTATTACTATTACTATTACTATTACTATTACTATTACTATTACTATTACTATTACTATTACTATTACTATTACTATTACTATTACTATTACTATTACTATTTACTATTACTATTACTATTACTATTACTATTACTATTACTATTACTATTACTATTACTATTACTATTACTATTACTATTTACTATTACTATTACTATTACTATTACTATTACTATTACTATTACTATTACTATTACTATTACTATTACTATTACTATTACTATTACTATTACTATTACTATTACTATTACTATTACTATTACTATTACTATTACTATTACTATTACTATTACTATTACTATTACTATTACTATTACTATTACTATTACTATTACTATTACTATTACTATTACTATTAATATTACTATTACTATTACTATTACTATTACTATTACTATTACTATTACTATTACTATTACTATTACTATTACTATTACTATTACTATTACTATTACTATTACTATTACTATTACTATTACTATTACTATTACTATTACTATTACTATTACTATTACTATTACTATTACTATTACTATTACTATTACTATTACTATTACTATTACTATTACTATTACTATTACTATTACTATTACTATTACTATTACTATTACTATTACTATTACTATTACTATTACTATTACTATTACTATTACTATTACTATTACTATTACTATTACTATTACTATTACTATTACTATTACTATTACTATTACTATTACTATTACTATTACTATTACTATTACTATTACTATTACTATTACTATTACTATTACTATTACTATTACTATTACTATTACTATTACTATTACTATTACTATTACTATTACTATTACTATTACTATTACTATTACTATTACTATTACTATTACTATTACTATTACTATTACTATTACTATTACTATTACTATTACTATTACTATTACTATTACTATTACTATTACTATTACTATTACTATTACTATTACTATTACTATTACTATTACTATTACTATTACTATTACTATTTACTATTACTATTACTATTACTATTACTATTACTATTACTATTACTATTACTATTACTATTACTATTACTATTACTATTACTATTACTATTACTATTACTATTACTATTACTATTACTATTACTATTACTATTACTATTACTATTACTATTAACTATTACTATTACTATTACTATTACTATTACTATTACTATTACTATTACTATTTACTATTACTATTACTATTACTATTACTATTACTATTACTATTACTATTACTATTACTATTACTATTACTATTACTATTACTATTACTATTACTATTACTATTACTATTACTATTACTATTACTATTACTATTACTATTACTATTACTATTACTATTACTATTACTATTACTATTACTATTACTATTACTATTACTATTACTATTACTATTACTATTACTATTACTATTACTATTACTATTACTATTACTATTACTATTACTATTACTATTACTATTACTATTACTATTACTATTACTATTACTATTACTATTACTATTACTATTACTATTACTATTACTATTACTATTACTATTACTATTACTATTACTATTACTATTACTATTACTATTACTATTACTATTACTATTACTATTACTATTACTATTACTATTACTATTACTATTACTATTACTATTACTATTACTATTACTATTACTATTACTATTACTATTACTATTACTATTACTATTACTATTACTATTACTATTACTATTACTATTACTATTACTATTACTATTACTATTACTATTACTATTACTATTACTATTACTATTACTATTACTATTACTATTACTATTACTATTACTATTACTATTACTATTACTATTACTATTATACTATTACTATTACTATTACTATTACTATTACTATTACTATTACTATTACTATTACTATTACTATTACTATTACTATTACTATTACTATTACTATTACTATTACTATTACTATTACTATTACTATTACTATTACTATTACTATTACTATTACTATTACTATTACTATTACTATTACTATTACTATTACTATTACTATTACTATTACTATTACTATTACTATTACTATTACTATTACTAATTACTATTACTATTACTATTACTATTACTATTACTATTACTATTACTATTACTATTACTATTACTATTACTATTACTATTACTATTACTATTACTATTACTATTACTATTACTATTACTATTACTATTACTATTACTATTACTATTACTATTACTATTACTATTACTATTACTATTACTATTACTATTACTATTACTATTACTATTACTATTACTATTACTATTACTATTACTATTACTATTACTATTACTATTACTATTACTATTACTATTACTATTACTATTACTATTACTATTACTATTACTATTACTATTACTATTACTATTACTATTACTATTACTATTACTATTACTATTACTATTACTATTACTATTACTATTACTATTACTATTACTATTACTATTACTATTACTATTACTATTACTATTACTATTACTATTACTATTACTATTACTATTACTATTACTATTACTATTACTATTACTATTACTATTACTATTACTATTACTATACAATTACTATTACTATTACTATTACTATTACTATTACTATTACTATTACTATTACTATTACTATTACTATTACTATTACTATTACTATTACTATTACTATTACTATTACTATTACTATTACTATTACTATTACTATTACTATTACTATTACTATTACTATTACTATTACTATTACTATTACTATTACTATTACTATTACTATTACTATTACTATTACTATTACTATTACTATTACTATTACTATTACTATTACTATTACTATTACTATTACTATTACTATTACTATTACTATTACTATTACTATTACTATTACTATTACTATTACTATTACTATTACTATTACTATTACTATTACTATTACTATTACTATTACTATACTATTACTATTACTATTACTATTACTATTACTATTACTATTACTATTACTATTACTATTACTAATTACTATTACTATTACTATTACTATTACTATTACTATTACTATTACTATTACTATTACTATTACTATTACTATTACTATTACTATTACTATTACTATTACTATTACTATTACTATTACTATTACTATTACTATTACTATTACTATTACTATTACTATTACTATTACTATTACTATTACTATTACTATTACTATTACTATTACTATTACTATTACTATTACTATTACTATTACTATTACTATTACTATTACTATTACTATTACTATTACTATTACTATTACTATTACTATTACTATTACTATTACTATTACTATTACTATTACTATTACTATTACTATTACTATTACTATTACTATTACTATTACTATTACTATTACTATTACTATTTACTATTACTATTACTATTACTATTTACTATTACTATTACTATTACTATTACTATTACTATTACTATTACTATTACTATTACTATTACTATTACTATTACTATTACTATTACTATTACTATTACTATTACTATTACTATTACTATTACTATTACTATTACTATTACTATTACTATTACTATTACTATTACTATTACTATTACTATTACTATTACTATTACTATTACTATTACTTTTACTATTACTATTACTATTACTATTACTATTACTATTACTATTACTATTACTATTACTATTACTATTACTATTACTATTACTATTACTATTACTATTACTATTACTATTACTATTACTATTACTATTACTATTACTATTACTATTACTATTACTATTACTATTACTATTACTATTACTATTACTATTACTATTACTATTACTATTACTATTACTATTACTATTACTATTACTATTACTATTACTATTACTATTACTATTACTATTACTATTACTATTACTATTACTATTACTATTACTATTACTATTACTATTACTATTACTATTACTATTACTATTACTATTACTATTACTATTACTATTACTATTACTTATTACTATTACTATTACTATTACTATACTATTACTATTACTATTACTATTACTATTACTATTACTATTACTATTACTATTACTATTACTATTACTATTACTATTACTATTACTATTACTATTACTATTACTATTACTATTACTATTACTATTACTATTACTATTACTATTACTACTTACTATTACTATTACTATTACTATTACTATTACTATTACTATTACTATTACTATTACTATTACTATTACTATTACTATTACTATTACTATTACTATTACTATTACTATTACTATTACTATTACTATTACTATTACTATTACTATTACTATTACTATTACTATTACTATTACTATTACTATTACTATTACTATTACTATTACTATTACTATTACTATTACTATTACTATTACTATTACTATTACTATTACTATTACTATTACTATTACTATTACTATTACTATTACTATTACTATTACTATTACTATTACTATTACTATTACTATTACTATTACTATTACTATTACTATTACTATTACTATTACTATTACTATTACTATTACTATTACTATTACTATTACTATTACTATTACTATTACTATTACTATTACTATTACTATTACTATTACTATTACTATTACTATTACTATTACTATTACTATTACTATTACTATTACTATTACTATTACTATTACTATTACTATTACTATTACTATTACTATTACTATTACTATTACTATTACTATTACTATTACTATTACTATTACTATTACTATTACTATTACTATTACTATTACTATTACTATTACTATTACTATTACTATTACTATTACTATTACTATTACTATTACTATTACTATTACTATTACTATTACTATTACTATTACTATTACTATTACTATTACTATTACTATTACTATTACTATTACTATTACTATTACTATTACTATTACTATTACTATTACTATTACTATTACTATTACTATTACTATTACTATTACTATTACTATTACTATTACTATTACTATTACTATTACTATTACTATTACTATTACTATTACTATTACTATTACTATTACTATTACTATTACTATTACTATTACTATTACTATTACTATTACTATTACTATTACTATTACTATTACTATTACTATTACTATTACTATTACTATTACTATTACTATTACTATTACTATTACTATTACTATTACTATTACTATTACTATTACTATTACTATTACTATTACTATTACTATTACTATTACTATTACTATTACTATTACTATTACTATTACTATTACTATTACTATTACTATTACTATTACTATTACTATTACTATTACTATTACTATTACTATTACTATTACTATTACTATTACTATTACTATTACTATTACTATTACTATTACTATTACTATTACTATTACTATTACTATTACTATTACTATTACTATTACTATTACTATTACTATTACTATTACTATTACTATTACTATTACTATTACTATTACTATTACTATTACTATTACTATTACTATTACTATTACTATTACTATTACTATTACTATTACTATTACTATTACTATTACTATTACTATTACTATTACTATTACTATTACTATTACTATTACTATTACTATTACTATTACTATTACTATTACTATTACTATTACTATTACTATTACTATTACTATTACTATTACTATTACTATTACTATTACTATTACTATTACTATTACTATTACTATTACTATTACTATTACTATTACTATTACTATTACTATTACTATTACTATTACTATTACTATTACTATTACTATTACTATTACTATTACTATTACTATTACTATTACTATTACTATTACTATTACTATTACTATTACTATTACTATTACTATTACTATTACTATTACTATTACTATTACTATTACTATTACTATTACTATTACTATTACTATTACTATTACTATTACTATTACTATTACTATTACTATTACTATTACTATTACTATTACTATTACTATTACTATTACTATTACTATTACTATTACTATTACTATTACTATTACTATTACTATTACTATTACTATTACTATTACTATTACTATTACTATTACTATTACTATTACTATTACTATTACTATTACTATTACTATTACTATTACTATTACTATTACTATTACTATTACTATTACTATTACTATTACTATTACTATTACTATTACTATTACTATTACTATTACTATTACTATTACTATTACTATTACTATTACTATTACTATTACTATTACTATTACTATTACTATTACTATTACTATTACTATTACTATTACTATTACTATTACTATTACTATTACTATTACTATTACTATTACTATTACTATTACTATTACTATTACTATTACTATTACTATTACTATTACTATTACTATTACTATTACTATTACTATTACTATTACTATTACTATTACTATTACTATTACTATTACTATTACTATTACTATTACTATTACTATTACTATTACTATTACTATTACTATTACTATTACTATTACTATTACTATTACTATTACTATTACTATTACTATTACTATTACTATTACTATTACTATTACTATTACTATTACTATTACTATTACTATTACTATTACTATTACTATTACTATTACTATTACTATTACTATTACTATTACTATTACTATTACTATTACTATTACTATTACTATTACTATTACTATTACTATTACTATTACTATTACTATTACTATTACTATTACTATTACTATTACTATTACTATTACTATTACTATTACTATTACTATTACTATTACTATTACTATTACTATTACTATTACTATTACTATTACTATTACTATTACTATTACTATTACTATTACTATTACTATTACTATTACTATTACTATTACTATTACTATTACTATTACTATTACTATTACTATTACTATTACTATTACTATTACTATTACTATTACTATTACTATTACTATTACTATTACTATTACTATTACTATTACTATTACTATTACTATTACTATTACTATTACTATTACTATTACTATTACTATTACTATTACTATTACTATTACTATTACTATTACTATTACTATTACTATTACTATTACTATTACTATTACTATTACTATTACTATTACTATTACTATTACTATTACTATTACTATTACTATTACTATTACTATTACTATTACTATTACTATTACTATTACTATTACTATTACTATTACTATTACTATTACTATTACTATTACTATTACTATTACTATTACTATTACTATTACTATTACTATTACTATTACTATTACTATTACTATTACTATTACTATTATTATTGTCATTATTATTACTATTACTATTACTATTACTATTACTATTATTATTGTCATTATTATTATTATTATTATTATTATTATTATTATTTACTTTTATTATTATAAATGATTTGAAATGAATTTCTCCATGTGTAATATTACTAATATTTGTTAGCACTATTTATAACAATTATTCCTGTGAAACATGTTGAAATTAAAGAATTGGTTGGTTATGTTCTTATGTAAAAATAGTAGATTATTTACAATCAAAAACTCCACTAGTAAGCTCTTGCTTTAAATAAAACACACATTAACATAAAACTAATCACCTTGATTTTCTTTTTCCTTTTCTATTTCCCAACAAACATACAAACTTATAATTTCTCATCTCTG
The DNA here is from genome assembly GCA_932274085.1 of Protocalliphora azurea. Lineage (NCBI taxonomy): Eukaryota > Metazoa > Arthropoda > Insecta > Diptera > Calliphoridae > Protocalliphora > Protocalliphora azurea. Next base: position 64,662,487 of record OW026522.1, read on the forward strand.
AGAAATTATAAGTACATTCAAGGATTTGTTTTCGCCAGAGTGAGTATTAATGAAATTTATACAAAAGACCTCTAAGTGAAGAATTATTAAAAGTTTCATATATAATTTTTTTGTGTTTAACCTTATTTTCGTAACTTTTGATTCAATAAAATGAAGTACTATGTGTACAAATTATATAGAAATTAAAAGCTAAATTTTGAAATTTAAATGTCCTCTTTTCTTGAACATAACAATTTTCTGATCTCGTTGGCGGAAAAAATTGTTCTGTTTTTTTCCTTTTTTTTACAATATATTTTCAGTTTTCATAATGCAGCCCATCAAAAACTTTGCTATCCTGGTAAGCTAGCAGGCATAATTGGAAACAAAAATAAACTACTTATTGTTTGTATGAATAACTAGTTACTTTTGTTCGAGTTGTCTACAAATTCATGTAGTTATTTTAAGACTATAAGTGTACTCAGAAATATGTACCTAAACGCAAATAAAAATAAAAAAATAAAAAAAAAATGTTGCCGTCATTGAGATTTGAACTTGAACACAGATTTTTTTGTATAAAATATCTTTTTAGACATTTTGTTGTAAAAAACTAACAGCATTAGAATTAGGTTGAACCAACAACCTTCTGGTTGTTAATCCAGCGTTGTTCTATCCAACTCATTAAGGTGATTGCAATATTACTGTGCTATTATACTATTGAGTACTTATTTATGTAATGCAGAGTTGTCAAATAATAATGATTAAGTATTTTCCATTTAGATTTTTTTATTTTTAAGATATATTTATGTTAACTTCATCTTCTTTTTTTAATGTCTGTTATATAACAGCAAAAATAAATAAAACTACTTTTTAGGAGAGTAATTTTTTATTACTTTCAGAGTATCAATAAGTGTACGTTTTCTTGTACTTAAGAAGTAATACAAACAGCATACAAATATATTTTTGAAAAGATATTGAAGTGAATTGTTCTGCTATAAAACGTTGAGATACGATTGTTATTTTTGCAAATACTTGTTACTAAAAAGAACTGTTTTAAACAAATAAAAAAAATATGCATATACTATTTTTTTAATGTTGGTTTATATGAAAATTAAAACTAATTTCCTTGCGCCTATAAAAAAGAAAAGTTAGAAAACCAAAAAGTTTTGGCTGGGCAATAGAAAAATTCGTAGGGTTTTTGTCATATAAAAAAAATATCCAGATTAATTGTTACACTTTAAAAAATATAGATTTAATGAATTAATTTTTAACGATAATATTTTCAAATCGTAAAAGTATTTAACCCTGAAGAGGCCCAATATTTTACTGAAAAGGACATCACTGATTAATAAAATAATTTTCTGTTTTTATTTACGCGGCATTCACTCCTCACAAGCCAATAAGACTAAATCTACAGTGCCGGCGATTATTGCAAAAATGTTTTCGGTCTGAAGAATACTAAAGAAGTCCCATTATCCAATAATGTAAAAAAGCAATATGTATTTTCAAATGTATATATTGAGAGAATATTTAGTCAACTAAACTTATAAAATCAGAACACCGTAACGGTTTAACTGTACGGTACGAATTGATTATGACCAGGGCAACTAAAAATATACTATAAAAAGTGATTTTTAAAATGATCTAAAAATCGGAAAATATACCCTTAAAATTAAAAATATTATTTGTTTCTGGCTAAATTCTAAATTATCCAATATTCGTACTAATGACATGATGATCGTAAATGACATGATTTTTGTTAGGACCAAGATATGCAAAAATATGCTGTAACAAATCGATGCCAAAATTCACGAAATTGTCTAAAGTCGATAAATAACTAACAGGTTGGTTCATTTAAAGCACAAGAAAAAATATGATTTTGCATATTTTTGGTTGCCGTAATGATGACGAAACAAAACTATCGATTAAAACTTTTAACTTTTTCCACAAAAATCTGTAACTTTTTGCAAGCTACCCCTGGCAACACTGACCATGCTTGCAATTTTAATAAGCAAATGAAAGAAAAAAATAAAAACAACGGAAAATAACAGCACAATCAGATTGTATTTGACAAAAAAATTGTCAAAATTAAATAATAAAAAATAAAATTGTTTGCAAATAAATTCAAAATGAAATCAATACTACAAATTAAAACTCAATAAAAATAAATATTTAATACAAAACTCAGATGAAAGTAGAATTTAAAGTGAAAATAATTTAGAAAAAAAAATCTTGCAAGACTAAATGGTGAAATATTTATAATTTACCCGAATTACAAAGGATTTCTCTTGTTTTTAATTGGAATAGATTAAAAAAAAAGAAAACAAAAAATCAAATTATAATTTTTAACTCAAATGTCAAGGAAAATAAAAATCACTAAGAATTTTTCTTATTTTTAATTTGAATAAACATTCGTTTTCCTAAAAATCCTAATTACTAAGGATTTCTTAATTTAATTTCGGATATCAAGAAAATAAATCTAAAATATTTATCTTGTTTCTAATTCGAATAAAACTTTTTCCTAAAAATCTAAGTTACAAAAATTCTCATTTCTTGAATCTCAAAAAAAAAAAAAAAAAAAATAATCAAACTTTTCCATTACCCTTTTCGATTCCTAAAATATAGAGATTCATTCCCCACTAAATCACATCGGATATATTTCCCAATTAAAAGATAGAAAAGGTTTTTGATTTCCATTCAAAGTTATTTCAGTTTATTCAAATAGAAAATGACATCTCTTCCTAATAGATTTGCGTTTGACGCAATCAGCCCCATTTCATTTTGCAAAAGATGTGATAGTCAAGATTTTTATACTCGATCTGAAGCATATATAAAATAAGAATAAAGGATATTGATTCTAGATAGAAAAAGTTGACAAGTCATATGAAGAAACAATACATTCAGAACTGAGTGAAGAAATTAAAGCCACTACTCAAGAGCAATTCGACCCATGTGTCGAGATTTACTATTTAACCATGTCTAAACTTGTGGAGTGTTTAAGATCGACAAGAGATAGCATAGCGTCCTGAGTTAGTATTGATATAAATTCTTCTAACATTTCAAGTAGCAATTTTAATACTGGCTTAAAGCTTCCTCCTTGTGACACACAAATATTTTCATGTGGTTATGAAGACTGGCCCGCATTTCGCTAACTTTCGCAGAAAAGCTTTATCACCTTAGAAATAAAACAATTGACATTGCAGGAGCAATTGTAAAAAGATTTCCGTTGCAGATAGTAGCTTTACACTATCCTCAGAAGCTCTAAAATTGCATTATGAAATGTTAGAGTATTAGTGGACAACCGAATCAGAAAGCTTTTTAATATTCCTGTTGCTAAAACAGAAGATAGAAAGTCTTAACAAAGGATCCATAGCGCCGTTACTAACTGCTTGTCGATGCTTAAAACATTAGACGTGTCAGTTGAAGGCTGGAATCCAAAGCAAGCCAACTTAGTTAATTCAAAATTTCCACACAAATTTAAACGCAAGTCGAGAATTGCCACCGTGGTCCCAACTAATTGATTTCCTGTTAAAAGATGCGAAGTAATAGAAATAATTTCAATTATAAAAATTAAAAATTCATTTCTTTTAAGTCAACCAAATTCCAAATCACAAATTCAAATGTAGGCATCTCAGAAAAAATTTAATTACAAATGTAAAATCTGCGATGAAGATTGCAATTTGAGGACATGTCCCGAATTCCGCAAACTGTCTATTCAATAAAGAGTTGACTAGATATTCAAGAATAATAATTGTTTATCACAATCTCTTACAAGGAAGAGTTGCTCAAAAATACCTGCCTGAATCACGGTAAAAAGCAACACACTTCACTTTATATACGGTCGTTCAACAATTTCCGCAACAATGTCCAGAATTCTCAAAATAAAAAAGGTCACGGAAATCAAAATAACCGAGCTGTTCCTAAATTTCAAATCACTCGATCTCTTGACTTAAGCAAAACAGAACATAAACCTTCTTGAAGCCCAAATTGAGCTGATAAAAACTCTCGAATCAGCAGGGTTTCTCTTAAAAAATCACATCTAATAACTCCAGCTTGTTAGCTTCTTTGCCCAAAGTAAATCTTTATGATTCCGAATTTCTCAAATTTCACGACTCGAGCTCAGCAAAGTTATTTGATATAACTATTTGAATATCTATCATAATAATCAAAGGCAAAACTCTCATACAGCAGAACGTATCAATTGGGATGACAACTTCAGAACATATTCTCTCCGAATCTGGTATGAAATCACAAAGTTAAAGAAAATCCTCATTGGATTCCTCATTTTGTGATGCCTCAAAAGTGGCTCACTGTGCGGCAGTATACATTAGAATACAAACATCGTCATTAGTTGTGTTTTCAAACTTACTAGAAAATTATCAGGCAGTTTTTTGGTGTGATTCCTCAATCGCCTTAGGATGGTTAGCCAAGCCGCCAGCTACATGGAAACAAATTTATCTTTCCAATCGAATAGGCCAAATAAAGCAACTTCTTCCCATTACTAAATTACGTCATGTGGCCACACATTTTAATCCCCAAGACTTAACAAACAATAGCTTTTGATGGCATGGTCCCTCCTGGCTTATCAATCCTCCTTCAAAATGGCCACAGAATAATTTACTCAACACATATAAATTTGGTGAAATTGTCAAAAAACCTTCCAATTCAACCTGAAAGCTAAACTGTTCCCATCAGTAGCTTGCAAACAGCAGTAATCTAAACGGATATTCTCAAAAGATTCTCATCTCACACGCAAGCATTATGAGTTCTAGCATACACTGCCTGCCACTTGAATAAGGAATCACATTTTTTTAACTTTAATTAAGTATATCTCCTAAACTAAAGTTAAAAAAAAAAAATAATTTTTTGCGCAACCAAATTTCAAAGTGTTGGCTTTAGTTTCCATTTATTTAAAGACATGTATTTCTGTGGTACTATTTCGTGTGTCACTTGAATAAGGAATTATTTTAATATTATTCAGGAAGGCTATGATTTGAATTTTTTTCAATATAAACGGCTAGAGAATTTTTAATTTGATACTTTTAAATAGTTTTTATTCAAAACGTGGTAAGGCTCTTAATAACTCTGAAAAAGAAAAAACTCTGATTTTGAAATCTCAGGGTCAGAATCCGGTCCAAAGAGCCAAAAACAATAATAGAGGAAAGACAATTGTGTACAATTATTTAAATAACGTGGAAAGATGTGGAAAAAACATGAAAGGGCGGAAGAAAATGGCAACAACTCCAAAAGAAAGACGAAAAATTCTTAGAATTGCATCGAATTCTGCCAAGTCGGTATCAAAAATACATGAAAAAAGTGGAGTCAGTGCCAGTCTAAGAACAGTGCATCGTTTTTTAAAGTCGTGCAAATGCATAGTTTGACGAAAACTGCAAAAAAAAACACCACTTAATGAAAAACGCAAATCACAATATCTACAGTTTGCCAAAAATACAATGACATGGTCCGACAAATGGTTTAAAGTTGTGTTTCCGATGAAAAAAAGTTTAATATTGCTGGTCCCGACGGGTATAACTATTACTTCCATGACCTAAATGAGGCAGATACATCCGAGAGGGCGGAATAATGGTATGGGATGCCATTTCGTATTATGGTATCATAGAATTGGCTTTTATATTCAACAGAATGACTGCAACGACTTACAGAAACATTCTGGAGGAAGCATTTCCAAAATTTAATGATTTCTTTGGACCCATACCCTGGACGTACCAACACGATAACGTTGCGATTCATACCGTCAGAGCAGTAAAACAATGGATTAATCAACAAGGTCAACTTCTTGATTGGCCGCCATATTCACCAGACCTGAATCCAATGAAAAATGTCTGGGGTTGGCTTGCAAGAAAAGTTTGTGAAGGAGGAAAACAATTTGAAACGATAGAATCCTTAGAGGATGCAATAACGGAAGCATGGAGTTCAATTTCGCTAAATTACTTAGAGTAAGTCGTGTACACTGTCCACGGGAGTGAATGCAATAAGGATTTTCTTTAACTTTATGATTTCATTCCAGATTCGTAGAGAATATGTTCTGAAGTTGTCAACCCAATTGATACGTTCTAACCAAAGCTGCGCTATGAGAATTTTGCCTTTGATTATTATGGGAGATATTCAACTAGCTACATCAAATAACTTTGCTACAGATGATATAAATTTCGCTGAGCTCGAGTCGTGAAATTTGAGAAATTCGGAATCATAAAGATTTACTTTGGGCAAAGAAGCTAATAAGCTGGAGTTGTTAGATGTGATTTTTTTAAGAGAAACCCTGCTGATTCGAGAGTATTTATCAGCTCATTTTGGGCTTCAAGAGCTTTGTTTATAGAATGACTTATAGTGAGAACGTCATCTCTAGAAGTCTCATTTCTTAATATTGAAGTGGTTTTTGGAAATATATCTTTACAATCCGACGCTAATTGAAATAGTGTTCTAATTGCAAGAAAAGGTATGCAATTAATGATGAAAGTAACCGTCTTCTTTAGATAATCTTTGACGGCCTCAAGTGGGGATCAATTATAATTTGGCGGTATATTTTTCGAATGTCTCCGCTGAAAACATACTTATAAAATCAATTTTTTGGGATTGTCGGATTATGCGTCAGCATCACCAGCTTTGAGGCCACTTAATTTTAAGTTGCAATTTCCCAAAAATAACCGGAAATACTTTTTATTCATACAGTCCATATCGAACTATTATTAAGGACACACACACCAATACAAATATTATTTGGGATTAAAACCAGCGGATAATTAGCAAGGACACTAATTATAATATTGATCTTAATAATGGAAAACGAAGTGGTAATATTAACGAAAATATCAAACGGAGTAGTTTTATCTGACAAATTTACAAATTTGACAAATAGAATTATACCAAATGTATGTCAATCAACATACAAAAACAACTTCATGCAAAAGTAAGTCTAAAAAAACGCAATTTTTTTACTTCGACGCCTCCAATTTTGATAAAATTTTGTATACACACTCATAGCGTCAATACAAATTTTGAGGTTCTACAAAAATTTAAATTTTTTTTATTATACATATATATATATATGATATATATATATATATATATATATATAATATGAAATTTTTGTAAAGTAACATATCGTATCGGCTTATATTCAAAAGGGAGAATCTGCAATTTTCCAATTTTTAGTTTTGTGTTTTATATTTATTTTAAAAAAGAAGGAAAAGCAAGTTATTTACAAGCTTTTGTTCGTAAATAATGAGAAATTTAATTGAGATTTTAACTTTTTTGCACATTTCGAATTGGAATCTTAAAATGTCTCATTAAAATTATATTATCTTAACACAGTCTGAAGACAAAAGCCATCAAAATAGGGTGATCGAGGCGGTTTTCCAACCAGTGTTTTCGGTTTATGTACAGTCGGTTTTTTCAAAATTTTCATTTTCCGCATGTCCAAAACACCGGTTTTAAAAATAACATTTTATTTATGTGTATGTCCTACGTGATAATATTTGAATTGAAATTTATGAAAAATTTATTAACTGATTAATATTCATAAAGTTAATTTCTTGTCATGTTTTATTAATATAGTCTAAGGCTAAATTGAAACTAATTCTATAAATTTAAAGAAAAATTAAAGTAATAATTATCTTGGATAAAATTTGCACATCAATGGAATTATTATTATTATTATTATTATTATTATTATTATTATTATTATTATTATTGTAACACATGTACAAACAATTTAGATATGGTTGTTTATGGTTTTTTTTAATTCAATATTTGGAATAATAAATTACTTCATTTTTTAAAGAAGTAGTATTTGGAAAATCAATTTCGAAAAAATTGAGGCACCATTTTTTCCTATTATGGTATAGCACAGTGTGAAATTTTGCAAAATTAGCTGCCCAAAATTTTAATTTTTATTTTACCGAGTTAAAATTTACTCTAAAATATATTTAATACATAGTAATCAATATGTTGAATAAAAATAAGATCTGGTAAAATTTAAGCCTATAGTCTTTATAAACCATTCCCCTCAGAATCACTTCAGAGGCACAAAGATCTTTAATTTCTTGGTATTGAAATGGAAGCCAACGAAAATAATTTTTAAATATTATAAATCTATTTCACAAATTATTGTCACGGCACAGAAAAAGAATTATTGAGAAATTCAAAGAATGATTTGACGTTTTAAAGATAATGATAAAAAAATTGACTTTGGCCAGCTAAATCATCAAAATCTCACGCTGTGCATAGTTTATGTACATATTATATAAAACTTCATCTCATTTTTGATAATTATTTTCTTATCTTAATTAAAATTTTGTTTCTTAAAATAATTATATATAATAAATTTTAACTTCAATATTATAAAATTTGTTGATTTTTTTAGAACAATATAGTCTTTTGAAAGAAATATTTACTTTTGAAAAAACTGGTTAACCGGTTCTTTTCTGGAATTTTAAAAACAGTAACCGGTTTTTTAAAAATAATAACTATTCGAACTATTCGAATAATAGAAGTTTATAGACCACACTCACGTATACCCGTCAACATTTTATGAGGCTATATAGGAGCATTATACTTTAAATCTAACGATAGGAATAAAATAATTGAAATAAAGTTCGTGATTATAAGAAAAATATCTTAAATACCAAAACAGTTGCTTTAAAAAATTATATTTAAATAAAAAGTGCGATAAAGTTCAAAAAAACTTAAATTTTTTAGAGATGTAAAATGCAAGGTGGTGCAAAATATAAATTATTGGCTTGGTTGGTTGGTTGGTTTACGTGGTAGCCCATAACATTACGGGCAATCAATTAGATTCGTTAAAATCCGTTTTGATAGGACTACACTACTCGCCAGGTGAATGAGTTGGACTGTGTCCGTAGTGAGATAGAAGTGTAGGCAAGAAAAATGAGAACATAAATTAATTAGATCCAGTCTGTATATTTAATAATGTCACTGAGTCTAGTGTCAGATATCGCATAGAGGTTGTCTAATTGGTGCCTTCCCAGAAATTTATGTCTGATTGCGTTCAAGGCTAGGCATTCACACAGAAGATGATATACTGTCTCCTCCTTCTCGCGATTGCCACAACTACGAAAGTACTCATTGTAAGGGAGACCAAGTCTGCTTGCATGTTTTCCGATCGTCCAGTGACCTGTAAACAATGCTATTAATCTCGAGATGTCTTTGCGTTTGTAGGCAATGAGCATTGAGCGTTTTTCGTTGTAGGTAGGCCACGTTTCCTTCGCGACTCTACATTTGTCCAGATTTCGGCATCTATTTTTCGCCTTCTCTAGATAGTGTTTTTGGATTCTGCTTTTAACTGATCCTAACGGGATTGCGACAGAAACCGATAAGGAGGCATTCATAGCAGAGCCTGCCCGGGCTAATTCGTCTGCCTGTTCATTACCATAGTAAGCCCTATGCGCAGGAACCCAGATTATAGTAATATCATACAGTCGGCTTAGTCCTAGCAGTTCCTCTTTGCACTGTCTGACTAGAATAGAAGTAGTTTTGGGTGATTTGAGCGATAGAATTGCCGCTTGGCTGTCGATAAATAAACCAATATTCCCTTGAATATTTCTATCTCGAATTAGTTTACACGCTACCCTGACCGCTAGTATTTCCGCTTGGAATACGATTTCCTTATCAGGGAGTCTATATGAGTATCTAAGTCCACGATCGTTAGAGAAGACACCAGAGCCGACATCGCAGTTCATCTTGGAGCCGTCAGTGTATATCCTAGTTCCATATTGTTCAAGAAGATTTCCCCTTCTCCATTCGCTCCAGGTGGGGAATAGGACTCTATTATTATTTCCGAAGTCCATCTGGGGATTGACTTGATTGATTGAATTGCGGGGGTATTAAACTTAATATCCTCGCGTGCCCATACGTTCATGATCTCCAGCTTTCCGTTGCAGATAATCTTATCGCACTATTCACTGATGATTGAACAATGTGTAGGTCTATAGGAGTTAGGTGCAATATAGAGCTTCTGATGAACTAGTACGTAGTACACCTACAATGCCAAAGGAAGCGGATCTTTGTATCCTGTAAAGTTGATTGTAGCGATCCACCACACAAGAGATACATATAAAAGAATGGGCCGTACTATTGCAGTGTATAGCCATTTTGTCAATTTTGGACTCAAAACCCCATTTCGTACCTAACATCTTTCTACAGGTGTAGTATGCTACCGTAGCCTTACTAACCCTATGTTGAATGTTTAGCTTCCATGAAAGTTTGGAGTCCAAAATAATGCCCAAGTACTTCGCATTGCACAGTGGGGCAGAATAGAAATTTTTTGTAAATAAATCTGTAACTTCTGATCGGCCGGTTGGATTTTCATGAAATTTGGTATAGGCGTAGCAGAGGAGCGTACACTGTCATGATTGGAAGGGAGCACATCATTCCCCCCAGGGGCGGAGCTAAGTGGGCTCAAATTTAGGTACCTCTGACATAAAAATTATTTAATCGCTTCCAAAATTTTTGTTTCTCGTACGATTTCAAATATTTTTATATATCGTTTTAGGTCCTGATAATACCTATAAAAAACATACACGTCCTATTTATCTCTTATAGTTTTCGAGTAATTTGCGTTTGAATTTTTAAGCACCATAATTTTGCATGTTCTTGGTCCAGTTTTTTTCATATATATCCTAGTACTTCCGACCAATTTTATTAGTTTTTTCCTTAACTAGTTAAAGAACAAAATTATCTATTGAATAAAAAAAAATGAAGTCGATATCTCTACCGAGTCCAAAAATAAATGATTTTGAATTTGAAAATTACAAATAAGTCGACTCTTTGTGTTTTTTTTTTTTTTAGCCGAAAAATTATCTACACTCTTTTTTATCTAAAATAAAATTTTCTTTAGCAACATATTATAATTTTGCAATTCTCTGAATGATAACTTCACAGAGATGACTTTAAGATAAAAAACAAGCCCAATAACTCAATTGGTCATGGTACATATCATCCCGAATTCGACCCATTTTATATGAAAGTTTTGATTTTAGACCATATTTTCTCAAATCCCAACGCACCAATCGACAAGCGGAATATATTTTAAGAATCCTCAATATGTTGTTAAAAGTTTTCCCATTTTTGGGAATTTTGATTAGTTTATTTGGGAATTCAGGAAAACCCTACCCCTGATTGAAACTTGGTTAACGCGCTTTTATTTATATTAATAAGATCCACATTTTCTGCAAATTTCATTAACATATCTTTATAAACAAATATGTTATTACAATTAAAAAATTTTTATTTTCTCCAAAAACCCCAAATTGGGCCTTTTGTTTGGTTTATTTCTAAATAGCGAAAGAAATTTTAAAAACATGTATTCCAAATTAAGCTTATCCTTTAGCATATATAATTTCCGATCTTTTGCAAAAATATTCTCATTTCAGAAATATGCGCCTTTAAACTTTTATATTTCCAATTTATTGTATATATGACTATATTTTTACAAACTTGCAACTTTTGCCTTTAGCTTTGCGTGAATAATTACTTAGAAAATTATGAATATTTCTATATACTTTTCCTAATATATATACACAAAATATTTTTATAAAAATAATTAATAAATATTTTTTATTTTTAATAGGGTTGCCACATTTCCCAAATTTAAGTAAATCTTTATCCTTTTCTAAGCACTCATATATTTCTGGTAATGAATTTAAAATAACAAAACAAACAAAAAATGTCTATTTTAACTTAATCAATATTATTATTTTTGGTATTTATAATCTTCCTTAATACATATTCTATTTCTAATACGATTTTTTATTACTTATTTACATTAAATTTATATAGACAATTTTTCTAATATTTTAAACTTATACTACTTATTTTCTATAAAATAATCTGTTGTATCTGTATACATATCCAAAAGATAATAAAACTCCTTCAAGTCTTCAGTATTTTGAGTTGATAAAGGCTCATAATAAATCTAACGTTTTCTCATTGATGATAGTACAGGGTCTGATGACAACAATAGGCTATTAAAAATATCCTCGTTTTATGACATTCTGGAGCATTTCCTGGAGCTGAATAATTGAACGTGCTTAAAATCTCTGTTTCTTGCTTCTTGAGCCTCTTCTGTAAGCTTTCCAAGTGGAAGAATATTTCGTTCAATTATAATTTCGCCATGGCACAATACTTTATATACTGTTGGTGTCATTTCGAGCAGAGTTAATTTTGTGCTTACTATTAATTGCCCCGGTTTATCTCGCCAGAGTCAAAATGAGGAACTGTAGAGTCTTTATTTTTGAGTATGTGTTCCATCACGAGTTCAGCCAATTTAGACTCTATAGCACCCCTTTCTGCTACCACAGGAGTTAGATAGCCGCTTTTGTCGTTGGCCAGTGCCATCAGCAAGTGATGTTTAACCACCCCGTTAAACGGCCTTCTTGCTGACGTTATTGTAGTGGAAGGAGCCGGAGCGGTCGATTTATCGTGGACCTTTCTCCTCTTCGGCGAATTGCTACCCTCAGCATTAGAGCGATTTCGCTTGAATCCTTCCTGCGCTGCTTGGGATGTGGATGGTTGGGAGTCCGTAAACTTAAGATACTCGTCAACAACCGCTTGGTATTTGACACGATCTTCCTTATCGCGTTCATATGTAGTGCTATTTGCCTCAGTCTTGGCAATTTTTTCCATTATAAAGAGAGCTTTGACATAACATTGCCTCAGAATTTCTTTCTGGCTCTTCTTTTTTTCCGTTTCTCTTTCGACTGGTCGTCAGACTTGACATCCTGTCGAGGAGACATTGTGTTTTGTAACAGCCGGGTGCTATGACTTGCTCCCCTGCTGCTAGGTTGTTCGAACAAGGTCTCTTGACTAGAGGACAGAAGGTATTCTTCCGAGGAGATACCCATCTCCAATTTTTTCTTGTTGTTGTTTTTGTTTTTTTGTGTCCGATTTTTTCCTATGGTTCCCACAAGTAGGCACGTAAGGGGATGGACCATCCATGCAGGGACGGCATACATGGACTAGACAAAGAATAATTGCAACTGGCCCGTATCCTGGCGCCAGAGGGGAGTTGTTAGCGACTAGTCTTCTTTAACCACTGACTAGCCATTCAGGTTCTCAGCACTGCTACCAACCACCTTAACCTTACAAGTGTGGAAAGAGGATGTGGAATAAGAGGGGAGAAAAGAGGGTATTGGGGAAAGGGAATAGGGGATGGATAACCTTTGATCATGTAGGCCTTTAGAGTCTAGACTTTGATTACTCAGTATCTTCCAGGAAAACAGACCCTTCCAGGATGACAACTGAGGCTTCAAGAAAGAGACCATAGCCTATATTTAAGCCACCACATCGCGTCAAGATTGTTATCCAGATGGGGATAAATTATTGGCACTTTCCAGATCGTTTTTTAAACAGCACAGAATGAAACAAAAGAATGTAATACAAAAACTTATAACGAATAATTCAACATCCACCTTTCAGTATGCAGTTCGACTCAGAATTAAGCAGATTTATCGTCTTTCCGTAACGATTCTTCTATTTTTCACTATAGAAAAATGGAATTGAGAACTAGATTTATTTTCTTAAAATTCCACAGATATAGTCCAAAATTTTAAATCATTAATTAATCTATAAACAGCGTTTTTGAATGTTTTAATTACAATTGAGTTGTTGATATGAAAATTAATATAATTTTAATTAGTTTAAATTTTTTTGCAATATTAATTTATAATTTTAATTATGAACACATTTCCATTTTTTTGAGTACCGACACTTGTTACTTTACAGTTGTAACTATTAAATATGGTCTTGTTAATCATTTAATTTCGCTTTTTTATCTCTTGATTGGTAATATATCAAAAATTTAATATATTGTCAAATTTTTACTAAAAATGTTATCTTTTACACCTCTAATTTTCGATAAACAAAAAGGGCTATCTGAACATTTTACAGGTAGGTAGAGAAGGCTTGTACAAGATTCATTAGATGAGAACTTGTACATATACCTATAGGACCATTGTGAATCCCCTCGGAAGAGTGACAGAATAGAGAAATGAGAAATTAAAGAGTTCGGAAAAAGATGAAAATCTGAGACCAGAAAGAAGAAATATAGGTACAAAATAAGATAGTAATGAAAATTCTACTGCCCCACCACGTTCGCTCCAAGCTAATGGCAGTTTCTTAGCCATATCTAAAACGAATCCTATGAAGTTTCTTAGATTGATACCGAAAACAATCTATAACCCGTCGATGAAATGGCTGCCTAACCATTTCCGCCTACTCTGTTGTAGACGCTTACAGTGACATGCAATATGTTCCACTGTCCGTATTTCCTCATCATCATGACACATTCCGCAAAGACTTGAAGAGCCTACATACAAATTGCATGCGATTTTTCCTATTACCTATTATGGACTTCAGGTTTCTGCTTTTCATGCTTAATAGTAGATTTGTATCTGCCATAGAGCCCCTGATATTTTGAAGTCCGTTCTGCTATTCCACGCATGATTGGTTCTATTCTGAATCCATTCTTTGATTACCCCGAAATAAAATAATATATTAAAGGCCCCCTCCCTACCCAAGAACGCTGCTAGTATATATTTTTTTATACTGTAATCCCCGTTCAATATAGCTCATAACATCAGCACACTCTCAACAGATTTAACCTTTAGGTGAGCCTGTTGAGCCCCACTGATGATATAAGTATCAATTGTTGTCCTTAAATAAAGATTAATTAGTCTCTCTAATGTCTTCAATAAAAAAGTCGATATGCCTTACCGGAGTTAGGTATGAATATAACCTCAACCACCGTCCACCTCATTGGAAAATATCCCCTAATGAGACATACTCTGAAAAGCTCCTTGCCATGTCGTTGATGTAATACAGCATGGCTAGGAAGACACCGTCTGGACCGGGGATTTGTGAAGTCCGAAAATGTTAACAGCCCATACTTACCCATACCTTATCCATCGAAACTATGTCACTAACCACTTCACTAACTTCCCTCTCAAATATACATTCCAAGAATCTAAAAACTCTTCCTGTCTGTATATCTCCCACTATGTTTCTACAGCCCGGAAGATGGGTTTCGGTAAATAAGCTCAGAGGCGGACTCCGTCCATGAGATGTTCTCATTCTGAATATATCCAGGAGCATTTGTATCCTTGGATTATATTCGCCTTAATCTGGACAGCTTATTTACGGATTCAATGGACTCACAGTAGTTTCTCCATGAGTGCCTTTAGCTCTTTTTATGTATCCCTTATACCTATTAAAATATTCCCTATAGCTATTCCAATTTTTACTCCTACGTGTCAGTTTGGCTCTATTGAACAGCTTCCTAAGAGCTGAACTTAGGTCCCTAAGTGTTCCTTATTTGTTCGGGCAAGATAGCTCATAACTGTTCCTAACTTTCCTTGTGAGTTCCTCTACTATCTTCTCAACTCCCTCTGATGACAATTGCCATCTCGGAACAGCAATTAGCTCTCTATCCATAATAGTCCTAAAGGAGTCCCAATCGGTCTTCCTAGAGTTTCTATATGGTTTCCCTTTTGATTCTGCGAAATTCAATCTAAAGGATATTCTGCTATGATCTGAAAAATAACATTTCCAAGCTATACTCCAGTTCTCCTTAAAAACACTCCTAAAGTTCGTCGGTATTATATCTATAACTGTCTATTGATAAAAAGATTGTTAGTAGTTATATAATCAAATACTGACTCAACTCTCTTATTTATATCAGCGCTTAACGCTGTCACGAGCTTTCCAAAAATAGTTAGTCGATGTTAGAATTTTAATACATTTTTTTTTTAATTTATTAATAAAAAACACATAAATTATATCATATTCATATGTAAAATATTAGTTCCAAATCTGAATTAGTTTTTAAGTTATTATGAGTCAAAGCTGAAGGTTGCATGTAACATGATAAATTCAAAGAAAACTGTTTAAATTGCGCTTATGATTTTAATATTTAAAATTAAAAATTTTGTGTAACGGTTGCATAAAAATCTGGTTAGAATGTAAGTATAATATATAATTAAAAATACTATACTGTTCACAAATATTGATCAAAGTAAAAATATTGTTTTAAAGTAGTCGAAATTTTTTAAGAAACTAATACTTTAATAGTGAATAAAAAAAATATAAAAGTAATATAATTCTGATGAATCTCTCTATTTGAAACATGTGGATGCCATAAAATCTAACGACTCCATTTTTGTGGTTGGCTTCAACTTACCTTCAATTATTAAATCAAATGTAATGATGAATTTATGAAGATAATGTATGACTTTTCGTTTTATCAAATAAATAATATTTATAATTTGAATGGTAAATTTTTGAATCTAGTTTTTGCTAATGATCGCGATGATCGCATAGTATCTCATTATGATCCCATAACATTACCGGAAGATTTCCATCATCCTACCATTGAAATCACCAGTTATCTGAATGATAAAAATAACTCTGTGTAAAGTCCTGACGCTAAAGAAGTGTATTGTTGTCGTAAAACTAATTACCTAATGCTAAACAATTTAATATCAAATACAAACTTAAAGACGCGCAAGAGTAGAACTGAAAGTATACTTAAATAAATATATCATATAAATACTTGTAAATATTGGTACTCGTAAAAACTGTTACAGTTATTTCTGGTTTTGCATTAACTGAGAAATTTATTTATTTTTTTTTTCAAGTAATTGTTGTACTACAAGTATTTTCGAGTACCTAAAGTAGTAATCTGAGTAGTAGTAGTTTTTATTGTGCAGTGTGTGAATAAGTGATTTTTTTTTTAGTGAATTAACTAATTTTGTTGCTAGAAAGATTTGTAAAAATGTATATAAATATAATCAAAACTCGCTGTCTAAATTAAACAAACATTAGTGCTGTACATTGTCAAAAATTTAAATAGAAAATTAACTTATTAAACTGAATCAGGCAGCTAAACCGTCTTCAATTTAAAATTTTGCGGCCGATCGACCCATTTCTTGCACGCATATTATATTTTTAACCCATCTACCAGATACTGCCGGTGGAATAGACAGAATCAGAAATGTGGTTTTCATGAGTAGTCTAGTTCACAATAACATTGACAAATTTATTAATAATTTGCCCCCCCCCCCCCCCAAAGAAAAAAAAAAGAAAAATAATAATATATATTAATATATATATATATATATATATATATATATATATATATATATATATATATATATATATATATATATATATATATATATATATATACCCCACACCATTGTTTAAGTCCATCAAACTTCTAAGCGTAAACAAAATATACGAATACAGAATATTACGTTAATAACATTTATATGAATTTATGCGCTTTAGGGTGATTTCCGAAAGTGGATATTTGTCACTGTGATTTCTACTTGTATAAAACTTATTTGTGTCGAATATAAACTTAATACTAACATGTGTATGTGATTTATGCACGTTAAAGTAATATTCAGAAGAGGGTTTTATATGCGAGCTATGGTCAATTATGGACTGATCTTCATGAAATTTGGCACAAAGATTGATACTTATACAAAACTTCCTTACACCGAATTTCATTAATGATCGTTAAACCCCTATTCCGGGAGGACATTTGTATGGGGGCTAGGTGTAAAAATTGTACTTGTGTCATGAGAGTGCTTCGTGCCAAATTTCATTGAATTATCTTCAAAATTGCTACCTGTACTTTGTGCACAAGGTTTACATGGACATGTATGTCCATCCAGACGGATGGACATCGTTAGATGGACTCAAAAAGTGATTCTGAGTCGATTGGTATACTTTAAGGTGGGTGTTGGATGATTTTTTCTATGCGTTACAAACATCAGCACAAAAGCATAATACTCCAACCACCTATGGTGGTGCAGGGTATAAATACTATTGTATCTTTACGAGATAATTTTAATATTTCGAAATGGTGAGATGATAGGAAAACTGAATTGCTACTATTGTATAAATTAAGCTACCGTATATTTGTTATACCTGCATCTAGTGCTCCTTCTGAAAGGATATTTTCTATCGCTCGGGCACTAGTGACAGATAAAAGATCAAAAATCGGCTCTAGTGAAAAATCATTTAATGAAATTTTACTTGTAAACAAAATTTTAAAACACTTATATTTACTGAGCTTTTTAACTTTTTATTAATTCTTTATTGAATTTTAATAGATTACACTAGGTAACACTTATTTTGTTGTTAATGTTTTGAATTAATGAAAAAATTATGTTTTTAATCAAAATCAGATGCATATTAGCATTAAATATCGTGTAAAACTTGGAATTAATTTTAACTTAGTGATATTTTTCTGAACCAAATCCGACAAGTACTTTTCACATTATTTTTACATTATAATAACATGTATCCGAATAGACAAAAATATGGCGTACCGCAGAAAAAATCTGTTATTCGAATTCGAGCTTACTTTTTCCACCATTTCAAAATATTAATAATAAAAGTAAAATAGTTCCAAAAAGTTTTATAGTTTTTGCCCTTGTTTAGTTTGTTACCAAAAATAAAATAGTTTTAAGGTATTTTTAATATTTTTTTAGTTCAATAAGTAACATGTATATTTTATAGACGTCTGCATTTTCAGAATGAATATCATATGAATGTATTCATATTTAAATTTTAATTTGTTTTTTTTTTATACCAATGATTAAATTCGTATTTTGTTTTTCCTATTATTTTTTATTTTTTTAAACTTATAAGACTGAATTATTTTGTTAATCAAAATGCTTTAAGTTTATTTAAATCAACAAAAAATGTTACTACATAAAAATAAGTTTAATGTTATTTTAATTTAATAAATTAATCATTTTAACGTCTGCATTTTCATAATACGTATTCATGCATTTTTATCAACATACAATAAGTACTTATAGTAGAAGCTTCTATATCTACTTTATTCAGCGAATAATAGTAAAACAAATATGTTACTCTTATTCGCTCTTTATTTATTCACACTTAATCTACTAAAGAGAATAAAAATACCAACCAATAATAAAAAAAAAAACAAAAATACTCATCAATACCCACTCAAACTGGCAGATAAGGAAATTGATGCGATTTGACTGTCACTGTGCAAGTTTTTTATTACAAACTGGCGTAATATATTACATAGATTACTGACTATCGTAAATATTCGGTCAATGAAGCACAGTATAGCATCCTAAATAAATCCTTGTACAACAACTATTTGTTAAAAATTAAAAACAACTTTAAACGTGACCCTAAAATGTTTTATAAATTTGTAAATTCAAAAAGAAGGAGTAGTGGTTTTCAATCCGTTATGAAACTCGATAACATTCCAAATTCGCAGACTTTTTTTCAAATAATATAATTCAAATAATATAAACAAATAATGGATATTTCCCTTATCTTTTTTTTAAATTAATTTAATTTCTTTATTTACAATCTATCCATTTAAGGACAATAAGTAAATGTGATATAATAATAAAAATGTCATTTAATGTTGAACTCCATTGGGAACAACAATAAGATAATACACAAAATTTTGATATATATATTAACATAAAATTAAGAAAATAGAATTACATATGTGAAAATAAAAAGAAAATAATAATAGAAATAAGGTAAATTTGTTAGATTCTGACTGGCAAGTCAAGGATATGAGGTCTTTTTAGACGTCTAATTATTTCAGTCTCATCAAGTAGAGCTGTAGCTAATGGGTTGATATGGTTACTTAGCCTCTCTATGTAGTTTCCACTAAATCTTCTAATTTCTTCTGCAATTTTCGGAATAGCAAGATCATTGTGAATTGAGTTGTTGGATACAAACCATGGAGCGTTAACAATTAATCTTAAAGTTTTTGATTGGTATCTTTGCAATATTTCAATATTCGAGTTGCTGGAAGCTTATTTACGGTTGAATAGTTGAATACCATAAGTCCAGACTGGTTTTGGAATTGTTTTATATATTGTTATTATATTTCTCAAGTTTAGTTGTGACTTTGGTCCTAATAGCCAATAGAGACGTTTTGTTTTAATATTTAATTGTTGTTTTTTTGCTTTGATATGTGATTTCCAAGTTAACCTTCTGTCAATGTGTATACCTAAATATTTAACGCAGTCACTTTGAGGAATTACATTGTTGTTAAGAAATACCTCAAGACAGTTGCCACATCATAGAGTGAACGTAGTATTCGTAGACTTTTCGGTATTGACTTTAATGTTTAATGTTTAACTTTTATTGAGCCAATCTTCTATTATATTAAGTTGCCTTTGCATTAAAATTGATGTGTTGTTTCGACATGTATCAGACGTCAAGATTGCAGTATCGTCAGCGTATGTTGCAATTAAAGTATTTCCAGCAATTGGCATGTCTGATGTAAATATAGTGTAGAGAATTGGTCCTAAAACACTACCCTGAGGAACACCGGCCTCAATATCATATATCTCAGAATACTCATTGTTCACTTTAACATAATATCTTCTGTCTGTTAGATATGATTTTAATAGTAAGAAGAATGGAGTCGGAAGCAATTTCTTTAATTTAAAATGTAATCCAATATGACATAGTTTATCAAACGCTAGTTATACACATAAGAATACTCCTGAACAATATTTTTTAGTTTCCAATGTATTCCTTATGCAACGATACGATGGCATTGCTCTGGAGTACCATGTTTATTCCTAAAGCCAAATTGGTATTCTGGAATGATATTAAGATTTTCTAGAACTGGTAATAATATTTTCAGAAATATTTTTTCAAATATTTTGACGAATAAAACCAGTAGGCTTATCGGTCTGTAAGATGTAACACTGTTTTCTGGCTTGTTAGGTTTGTTTACCATTACAATCTCTGCACAATTCCATTGCGCCGGAAAGTAACTTCATCTTAGTATAGCATTATAAATATATGTTAAAAATAGTATTCCCTTTTTAGGTAGAGCTTGAACCGCTTTTCTATTTATGCCATCATATCCGGGAGATTTTTTACAGTTAATCTTTCTTATTTCGTTTCCGACTTCGTGTGGGGTTACATGTTTGATCGGCCATTCCGTAGGACAAGGACTATCTAGAAATTTGACTATTTCATCCAAACAGGAACTTGTATTTGAGTGGGGTTTAAAAGTATTTTGTATATGACAGGCAAATGCTTCAGCCTTAGATTTATCAGTTTTACACCATGAGTTGTTAGCATCTTTTATTGGTACATTTCTCTTTTTTGGTCTTTCATATATTTTGTAGCCTTCCAAAGGGAAAACTCATTATTTTTAATATTGTTAATGTTGATATCACTGAGAAAGTTACCAATTTGATTATTCTTCATTTCAAAGAGAGCTATTTTAAGGTCTTAAGTAGCTTTATTATAGATTTGCTTGTCATAAGGATTTCTACTGTTCTGCCATATCTTCCTTAGTCTTCTTTTGTTTCTTAAAAGTTCTCTGATTTCAGATGTTATTAAAATTCGATTACAGCTCCTTTGAATCGGATATTTGGGTGTTGATAAATAACCTGCTTCATGAATAATAGTATTAAAATTTTCCACTGCACTATCAATTTCTTGTGGAGATTTTAAAGATAAATTAAGGTTTACATTTCTCTCAATGCAAATGGCAAATGACTTAAAGTCAGTTTTTTTATTTAAAATATTTGGTTTTGTTGTATGTGATTGCATAATAGTATTAAAACAAACTAACGAAGGTGTGTGGTCAGAGCTTAGTTCATCAACATCTGTAATGTGCAACAACTGACTATTGATTCCATAGTAGACCGCAAAGTCCAAGAAATCTGGTATTTTTCTATGATCGGTAGGCCAATAAGTTGGATTTTCCGTAAACAATACAGAATATTTATTATTTACTATGCATTTGTAAAGCTCGCTTTCTTTGGGGTTCACCAATCTGGATCCCCACCATTGATGTTTAGCATTGAAATCACCAGCTACGAAAAACCTTGGCCCCAAACTTTGAACGAAGATTTGAAATTGTTGAGATCTAACAGAAAACCGTGGTGGAAAATAGATAGCACTGAATGAAATAGTATTTAGATCACATTTGAGTTTAACAGAGGCTGCTTGAAGATATGTTTCTCTAACTTCGTCTAACAGTTCGTATTTAATTTTAGATTTTATTAATATTGCAGCACCTTAAAAAAGGATCTACTAGTAAAGTGTGTCTCCGACACTAACATAATATCTATAAATTGAAGATTTAAAAACAATTCAATTTCCTGTATATGGTTAGAAAGCCCGTTAGCATTCCATATTGCAATATTTATATTTAGTTGCATAGTTTAGCAATTAAAACCGTCACCATGTTTAAAAGCTTGTTGATTAATTGCATTATTGCTCAAACAAGGATGTTCGTCTTCATTATAATTATAATTTGTGTAAGTACGCTTATTTAAGTTTTTTCTTTAACAATTGCTTATATACAATACAACCTTTATAGCTTGCTGGATGGTTTTGTAAACAATTTATACATTTAGGTGGAGTATTATTGTCTTTAGTGCAATCGTCTGTTAAACGACCCAATCCACATTTAACACAATTAACCGATTTCTGGCAGTAGGTTTTTGTGTGGCCAAATTCTTGACAACGGTGACATTGAATGATATCTTTTGTTTTCTTAGGAGGTACAATATTTACAATAGCATTACAAATAGTTTTGATATCACACACATTTTTATTATTAGAATTTGGTTCTAAATCAACAAAAAGTATTGGAAGGGGCTCTTTCGTAATTCTACTTCTTATATTAATAATATTTCTTACTTTATGTCCTAAAGACTCAATTGCATTTTTGATTTCAACGTTTGATGTTGAAGGATGTAAATTTTTCACGACCACTCTATAGGCTCTTACCTGTTTCAATTGATATGTATGAAACATAATTTTTTTGTCATTTATGAATGAAACCAGCATTCTATATGATTTAATATCTTTAATTGAGATTCTTATTTATCCATCTATACGAAGTATTGTAAGACACAATTTTTTCAGCGATAATATTTTAAGTAAACGATGTGTGTAAACCGTCAACGGTAACGTTAAAACATTTTTTCCTAAATCATTATAAAAAAAAACACGATTTTGCTTATTTGATTTTTGTTATTGTTTACTAAAATTTAGAAATATAACCTTTATATATCTCTATCAATTAATAGAATTAGTTATTAATACATCTTAATTGAATTTATACCTTTTTTTATTTTAATAATTTTATTTAATTAAGAAATTATCTTCTTTTTATAAAATTTCCTATAATAATGGATTGATATCTGAATAAATAATTCAAATTTAAAATGAATTTCTAAAAATTGTGTGATAATTTGTTAGGGTAGGCCATTTTGGGAATCCTGAGATAATTGTCTTACGCCATCCGGATTATGGTTAGGGATGGTGAGAGGCGAGATTTCTCAAAATACATCTGAGAGATCTGATCAATGGGGCAAATGTTGGACAGTATAATTTGTTGTAAATTTCTAAGTATAGTACATAATAGGGGTAAATTTTCGGAATAATTTTTTCTAATTTGTCTAATAATAACAATAATGTTTCAGAAAAATAAAAGGGAGTCTGATAATAATTTTGTAATGGCTCTGGGTTCGAACTACAAGGTCACGAACCCCGCAACCGACTGTTGCTAACAACGAAATACTCTCTTCGACCTTTCTAGTTTTGGTACCTTTTTCTAAACTGCCATGACAATTTGTAAATTTTGTCTTTCCAGAAAAAAGAAACTTGAACTAACAAATTCTTACTTTTTCAACCAGTCGATTACATTACAAGATTTTTGTAATGTATATTTAATTTTACATTTAAACGCTTTTGTTATACATATATTAATTTAAGTATACTTATTTCTTTAGCAAAAAAGAATTTCTTGTTATATATATATGTATATATTTAGTTATTTCTAATATTAAATATATTTTTAATGAAAGTAAACACATGTAATATGTGGCTATTGGAAAATAACCAAAAAGAAACATTTTCCTAAGGTCTGAATAATAAAAAAGACTGCAGGAGCCATTTTAGCTAGCTTCAATCGGGTTGAGGAGGTTCGTGTCTTTTCTAAATTCAGCCCAGTTCCACATAAAAATATTTATTAAAAACTCACTTTTTAAAGGCAAAAATTATGACTTAAGGCAACCAAATTATCAAAAGAAATGTAGCCCCAATATTATAAAAATAATAAAACAATAAGTAAGCCAAAGTATTGATTATATCCCAATAAAATAAGATTTCAGATATTGCATGAATTCTATGCCTCTAAATCCACCTATTCCATAATTTTGCTGGCACACAAATAGTTCACAAAATCCCATAAAAAAAAGGTCAGCCTAACGTATTATACCATGGAAGAAAACTTTGTAAGAATTAGCAATTCATTATGAATAATTTTAATATTTATTCAAGCCATGTGATAATGTAACAGAAAAAAAGGTAAATAAAAAAATAATATAGAAGTATAATCTAAAAAAGTGTTGATGATTAATAAAAAAGTGTTGATATAATAAATTTAGTTTTAAGTAGATAAAATGTACTTTTAAGTAGTTAAATTGTAGATTTACATATATTTTTAAATTGTACCATATTCAAATATTAGTTAGTGTAAATATAAATATCTGGAATAATAAAATAAACGAGCAATAGGCACATATGTATTTATAACTTTATGTAAAAACACAATAGTAATAAAAAAATAGATTGAGAAAAAAATAGACAGAGAAAATGACACAGGTTCTCTTACATGAGGTGTTAATAATGGTCCTCTTACTTGTTGCACATTTCTTCTTTGTTTGTTGTATTTTTTTTATTGATATGGAAGAATTTAAGAGTAGTCAAATAATTGTTTTATTTAATTTCACTCTCCAAATCTTAATCGCTGTCGCAGAGGCCTCTTATTATGAATCTTATTTATGAATGATGTTGACTAAATGATAGATTTAAATTTAAAATAAGTAGTGAAATAAGTAAATAACAAAATGTAGCAGTACAGGGTATTTAATCAAGATTAATTTTTAGGGTTTGCCTTCAGAAATTATTACCTAGTACATTTTAGGAAAATTAAATTATCATTAATTATTTTAAGAAATTAAATTAGAAATAATAAGTTTAGAACTACTTAAATAGTACATTCAGATTAAAAATGTAGTTTTATATTGTTATTTTAGAAAATTAGATTTAAGCTATTGATATTGTTGAAGTTTGGCATATCTTATCTGCTTTAGTGTTTCATTGAATGAATTTTGTTTTCTAGTAAGTTATCTAGGTCAATATTTAGTTTTTTTTAGTCTTGAATATAGGTATTTTAAAATAAAGCTTTTGGAACTACTTTAAACGAGGTAAAACTGTTGGATTTGTAATAGTTTTTCTTCTTTTTTCTTATGTTTTGTACATGCAAGAAAAATAGTAGTGGTTGGCTATCATTTAGCTTGAACGATGATAGACCTAACATAAAAATAGGACTTTAGTATGGGTGGAATATTACATGAAAAAAAAAATAAAGATCTTACCAGCCCTTTTTTTACATGAATTTTCTATGTAAATTAAAAATTTAATTTCCACTCTTGTAAAGCTGTCGCACAAGTAAGAATATTATTTTACTATTCTTGGACCAATAGTGGTTATGTATTTTTATTTCAAAATACCAAGTTGTATAATGCAACCGACTGTTATACTTTTTGTATTTCCTAAATGCGTGAATTAAAAAAAAAAATCTGATTTATTTTAAGAACTACCTGATTTCTATTCCAATTGGATAATTGGTTATAGTTATCTTACTCCGTATGTTTCTTACACGTGTTTTAATTTTATAGGATATATATATATAATATGTATTTAGGGTTGCTAATGTTTACGAAGACAAAGTTATCACGGCAAATTGTTTTGGTTTTTATAATTTTATAAAAACAAAAATGTTTAATTAAATTACCCATGTTATTTTGAGATTTAGAATTTAGATTTAGAATTTTTAGAATTTTTTAACAAATTTTGGTGGTTGGTGGAATGATGAAAATTTAATTAATAATGAAGATTTATTGAATAATGAAGATGAAAAAGAAAACATATATCTATATATATATATATATATATATATATATATATATATATATATATATATATGTTGTCGTAAAGTTAATTATTTATATAAACGATGATTACACACAAAGATATGTTTTGTATTAGTGGATTATGCATTATTTTAATGCAATAATATATAAACTTAATTTTTAAATTAAAAGCATTTTAAAATTGACAAAATGTTATCAAAATGAATAAAATTCAACAGTTAAAATAAATAAAAATTCTTCAATTTGAAGAAAAAAAAATTAATTTTATTAAATTTTTATTCAATTCATCTAAAATTTAGTAGAATTAAACAAAGTACTGCAGTTAAATTTAATCAAAATTCTTTTAAATGATGAACAAATTTAGTTGTTCTAATTAACTACGATTTTTCATCAATTTACAGTTTTACCTTAGCTATAGATTAATAGTGTAGCATAAAAATAGAAGGAATTTAATTATATTTTTGCATGAGAAAAAGCATTATTCGTTGAAATGTGTTATAAATCTGAAAGGAATAGGGCTTCCGAAATCTGTAAAATTCTTTGGGGGTTTCTTAACAGCAACCTAACTTCCATAAAAATGTCGAGGGAAGTATTACCCACAGGACAATATAAAAACTAAAGAAACGATTCGACTTTCAGATAATTTGTTATGTAACAAAACGTTTTCATTTAATTTGCAAAATGTAAATAGAACTGTCAAAAGAACTTCATTAATTTATCGATTTTTCGGGAGTGGAAAAAGACTGGGAAACATCCACAATAGTGCAATGTTTTTTAAATTTTTCGTAATATATTTTAATTTTTAAAGTAGCGTAGTTTTGTTCCAATAAAAGATATTGACTTCAATCTTTTTGTATATTTAAGAATTATATACAACAGAATTTATTTAACAAAATACAGTTCATAGTTTTTTTTTTTTTTTTTTTGTTAGTTAAGATAATATTGCCTATAAAGTTAACATTTGTTATACAAGTCTGGAAGTTCAAATGTTGATAGAAAATAGGTAAAATTCGGGAGGGTCTGTACTTAGCTTATTTGGTGTTTGAGCTAATTCTAAATCATCTCTGTGAAGATACCTTTCAGAAGAGTATAAAATTATTATGAGTTCTTTAAGAAAATTTTATTTTAGAAAAAAAGAATGTAGATACCAAAAACAAAAAAATTATATTTTTTGCAATTTCAGTCTTTTATTTTGGACTCGGAAGAGATGTCGACTTCAAGTTTTTTTTATTTGATAGATATTTTTTTTTAATTTTACAAAATCGGACAATAATATTGGGCTATATAATGAAAAAACTGGACCAAGATTTTGAAAATTTTAAATAGTTGAAAATTCAAATGCAAATAACTTGCAAACTATAAAAGGTAAATACACATGTTTTTCATAAGTCTTATCGAGGATTTTAAGAGGCAGTAAAAATATCTGAATTGGATAAGAATAAACATTTCCCAAGGGGTTAAAAGCTTTCTATATCAGAAGTACACTATTTTGAACCCCAATATCTAATCTTCTGAGGGAGTCTCCTCTTATACTCCTCTGCTACGCCTGCGTCGAATTTTATATAAATATAACTGGCCGATTAGAATTTATAAACATATTTCCAAAAAATTTCGATTCTAAACCACCGTGCAGTGCAATCTATAAGGCTTCCTAAAGCATTTAAAAAACAAAAGTCAAATAGAATGAAAATAAATATATAAATAATAGGCACATCGACTTGAAACTCCATACAAAACTCCAGTGTTGCGTCATGTTTAGGATTACAAAGTTAATTAGATATAATTTGTGCATTACCAGAAAAAAAAACGTTTTGTACGAAGGCGGCGAAATAAATTTCATATTCCCCCCTTTTACAGTTAAATTGTTAGAAAAATAAAATCATTATATACTTGGCACTTCGTGTATAAATCGGATAACCAGAAATACAACAACAACAAATAGAAATCTTGTCAGTGCCGACATTAAATTTTGGCATTCCCCATAATGTGACCACACATCTACAAAAACAACAATGGCTTGTATTTTGTTAGAGTAAAACCGCTGCACATAATGTCAAAATTCTTAAAAAAGGAGTAAATAAACGCGGCAAATAAATATTACATACGCATACAAAAACAATTTAACAGTTTCGCGCAGTACATACATGAAAATCAGCTAGGCGTACCTTCTTATTACACTATGGCCATACCCCAGGAAAATTTCTTAATTGTTTTTCCATTTCTTTCTTTGGAGTCACATGTAGTGAAAGAACAAATGTGGCATAAATACTAAATTGTTACTAGAAATGTTTGCTATTCTGGTGTTGAGCCAACGAAGAACTTTGATGAATACATGTCGTGCCATGACAATTTCCTTAAATGTAATTTTGTCTGGAATGAACGAAGTTGTCGAGAATGACAATTCGAATACAATTTATTTAAACTTTTACTTTGCCTTTTTTACTTAATTTGAAATAAAGTATTTGCTTAAATTTTACTCCTCTCACTCTTTTCCTTTATCAAATATTTGTATGGTCATCTTCCTATCTGATAGACATTTTGATTTGTTGGCTTGAATGGACAAACATTTATTGTGTGTGTGTTTTTTTATGAGCGAGTATAAATTGCTGTAAAATTCTTTTATGTCATCTTACAACAGAGTATGATGTAGCGATTTTATTAACGTATTTAACTATATTTTTTTATGTATGTTTGGGTTTGAGTACGTGTACCCTGCAAGCATTTAGTGAATTCTTTTTCGAAATAGCTCACTTCTTCGTCACTTTTAGAAGTGCAATAGAAGATTCCTCTCAATTTTCCAACAACAAAATATATTAGTATATGAATTTAATCTTCTAAACGTAACTTCTCTAAACGTAACAACTCTATTAGAAGTTGTATGGATAACAGTTACTGTTATCCAAAAACGGAAACACTATTTTTCAACAAATTTGCTAGCATTTGTAAGATTATTTTTTAACAATCCACATAATTTGACGAATTTGGCACTCTAAGATGATTAATAGTAGAACGCGCAAAACTTTACAAAAACAACACACATTAGGTTCGAAATTTTATCATAAAATCATGATTTTGACGATTGTTTACATTTCATAATGGGAAAAAGAACAAGCGAAACAATATAATTTTGCTTAGTAAAAATATAAATTTTGAAGTGATTAGAGTGAAAAAAAATATTGACATTAACTAAAATTATTAATGTAAGCTGATAGTGAAACAAAAAATTCATAAGTTTTACTTATTAAAGGAAAATTAAGAAAATAAGGTAAGCGTTTACCAAAATTAAAAAGAAATTATTAATATTTCAACTAGTTCTGGGCGATCGAGCGGCAATCAAAATTTTGGGAATGCATTGCATTAGAGTATCCGAGAAATATTTTAGCAGAGCTGAATTTTTGCACTTTAAATTTGAATTTTCAAAATTCTAAATTAAATTTTTTTAAAAGTTTTAAGAGAATTTAAACATTCTTCTTGTTATTAAATATTTTGAAGAAATTGTTTTGTTGTTGTAATGCTTGAAGTGTGTAGAGTAGATTGTGGTAATTTTTGGTTAAGTAGCGGTATTTATTTCTAAGTTTCAAAAATCTTAAATATTGACAAAAATGATTGAAAAAACATTCAGGGCCAAGATAAAATTTAAATAATGATTTAAAATGGTACATCATCATTAACATTTGTAATAGAGTATGGAAATGGTTAAAAGATCATATAGTCTTTAATAAAGGGAATCCCCTTTATAAAAATATAAACATTTGAAAGAGAAATTAGAGAACATTTGTTTTGTGGTCTGCTATTTGTTCAGCGAGAAAGTATGATTTTAAAAAAGTATATGGTGTTCACCTTGTAAAAAGTGTAATACGTTTGTTCTTTAATTATTTTTCTGTGGAAAAATTGGCGATTTTAGAAAAAAATTAACTACAAAATTTTATTTATTTTAATTACATAGAAAATTCAATACAAAATTAAAATAAATAATAATGTAGTATTGTAATATTTAGAAATCGTATAATGATATCTAAGTAATTTAGCGAAATTGAACTCCATGCTTCCGTTATTGCATCCTTTAAGGATTCTATCGTCTCAAATTGTTTTCCTCCTTCATAAACTTTTCTTGCAAGCCAACCCCAGACATTTTCCATTGGATTCAGGTCTGGTGAATATGGGGGCCAATCCAAAAGTTGAACTCCTTGATTAAACCATTGTTTTACTGCTCTGGCGGTATGAATCGGAGCGTTGTCGTGTTGGTACGTCCAAGGTATGGGTCCAAAGAAATCACTAAATTTTGGAAATGCCTCCTCCAGAATGTTTTTGTAAGTCGTTGCAGTCATTTTGTTGGATAGAAAAACCACTTCTATGGTACCATAATACGAAATGGCACCCAATACTATATTCCGCCCTCTCGGCTGTGTCTGTGGCTCAAAAATAAATCCTCCTTATTTAGGTCATGGAAGTAATAGTTACGCCCGTCGGGACCATCAATATTAAAATTTTTTTTCATCGGAAAATACAACTTTAAACCATTTGTCGGACCATGTCATTGTATTTTTGACAAACGGTAGACGTTGTGATTTGCGTTTTTCAGTAAGTGGTGTTTTTTTTTTTGGCAGTTTAGCAGCTTAGACTGGCACTGACTCCACTTTTATCACGTATTTTTGATACCGACAAGGCAGAATTTGATGGAGTTCTAAGAATTTTTCGTCTTTCTTTTGGAGTTGTTGCCATTTTCTTCCGCCCTTTCATGTTTTTTCCATATCTTTCCACGTTATTTAAATAATTGTACACAATTATTTAAATAATGTTTTTGGCTATTTGGACCGGATTCTGACCCTGAGATTTCAAAATAAGAATTTTTTTCTTTTTCAGAGTTATTAAGAGCCTTACCACGTCCCATTTTGAATAAAAACTATTTAAAAACTATAAAACTGTTTATGTTGAAAGAAACTCAAATCATAGCCTTCCTGATTAATATTAAAAGAAATCCTTATTCAAGTGACACACGAAATAGTACCACAGAAATACATGTCTAAATAAATGCATAACTTTAGTATAACAAAATATGTATATTTTTTATTTCTCCAGGAAACTAAAGCCAACACTGAAATTTGGTTGCGCAATAATTATTTTTTTCTGAACTTTAGTTTACTTAATTAAAGTTAAAAAATGTGATTCCTTATTCAAGTGGCAGGCAGCTAATATACCTACTTTATTAGGTTTGAAAGAAACAAATATTCTTTTCTAATTTTGTACTTAAAATAATTCTTAGTATTCTTTTTTAATTTAATTTTTTTTCAATGTTAATTTAAATTAAAAAATGTGTGCAGGATATATATACATATTTCTTTAATAATTGACTGCAAATAAATTCCAATTTAACTACAAATGTATTTAAGTACTTTTACGTACAAATCCCCACACACATCTCCACAATTTTTACGACATGTGAATGTACCCTGCACACATTTTCTATCGAAAGCGTAACTATATCGACTCACCAGGAAGTTGATATGCGTCGCTTTTGCTATCGAATTCTGATCTACTTAGTAACACCGTTCGGGAAGAACTGTGCCACTAAGCGATAGTGTCTTTTGAGTAACCCTTTAGTCAGTATTGAATGTCATGTAAAAGGCGTATAATGAAAGGTGCTAATTCGAATCTTCAAATCCCCACTAAAGAGTTACACAAAAGGAACTATCTCTTAGTGGCACATTTTTTCCCGAACGGTGTTACTAAGTAGATCAGAATTCGTAAAGCATAATGAATTTTATACGGCACGTATTAAGATCTACTATAACGCAGTAAAAAGTGTCTAATACAAAATCCTAATTCGAATCTTCCAATCCCCACTAAAGCGTTACTCAAAGGATGCTATCTCTAACTATATGAGAATTCGATAGTACAAGCTAAGCATATCAACTTCCAGGTGTGCCGACGTAGTTACTCTTTCAATAGAAAATATTTGCAGAATTTTAAAACTATTTTGTATAAGATTTTTAAAATAATAATGCTAGTAATACTTACATTTTAAAATGAAGGATTAGGAATGAACAAAATTATCAAAAGTAAAAATATTAAAATTTTTAAATCACAAAATTAACTCTTTCCGATATTTATTATGGAAAGCAATAAAATTACCTACACAACAATATTTTCAATTCAAATTAACATTAAAAAAATTAAATTAAAAAAGAATACTAAGAATTATTTTAAGTACAAAATTAGAAAAGAATATTTGTTTCTTTCAAATTTAATAAAGTAGGTATATACGATGCCTGCCACTTGAATAAGGAATCACATTTTTTTAACTTTAAAAGTATATCTCCTAAACTAAAGTTCAGAAAAAAAGCAATTTTTTGCGCAACCAAATTTCAAAGTGTTGGCTTTAGTTTTCTGGAGAAATAAAAAATATACATATTTTGTTATACTAAAATTATGCATTTACTTAAAGACATGTATTTCTGTGGTGCTATTTCGTGTGTCACTTGAATAAGGATTTCTTTTAATATTAATCAGGAAGTCTATGATTTGAGTTTCTTTCAATATAAACGGCTATAGAATTTTTAATTTTATAGTTTTTAAATAGTTTTTATTCAAAATGGGACGTGGTAAGGCTCTTAATAACTCTGAAAAAGAAAAAATTCTGATTTTGAAATCTCAGGGTCAGAATCCGGTCCAAATAACCAAAAACATTAATAGAGGAAAGACAATTGTGTACAATTATTTAAATAACGTGGAAAGATATGGAAAAAACATGAAAGGGCGGAAGAAAATGGCAACAACTCCAAAAGAAAGACGAAAAATACTTAGAACTGCATCAAATTCTGCCTTGTCGGTAAAAAATACGTGATAAAAGTGGAGTAAGTGCCAGTCTAAGCTGCTAAACTGCCAAAAAACACCACTTAATGAAAAACGCAAATCACATCGTCTTCATTTTGCCAAAAATACAATGACATGGTCCGACAAATGGTTTAAAGTTGTATTTTCCGATGAAAAAAAAGTTTAATATTGATGGTCCCAACGGGTATAACTATTACTTCCATGACCTAAATAAGGAGGATTTATTTTTGAGCCGCAGACACAGCCGAGAGGGCGGAATATGGTATTGGGTGCCATTTCGTATTATGGTACCATAGAAGTGGTTTTTCTATCCAACAAAATGACTGCAACGACTTACAAAAACATTCTGGAGGAGGCATTTCCAAAATTTAGTGATTTCTTTGGACCCATACCTTGGACGTACCAACACGACAACGCTCCGATTCATACCGCCAGAGCAGTAAAACAATGGTTTAATCAAGGAGTTCAACTTTTGGATGGCCCCCATATTCACCAGACCTGAATCCAATGGAAAATGTCTGGGGTTGGCTTGCAAGAAAAGTTTATGAAGGAGGAAAACAATTTGAGACGATAGAATCCTTAAAGGATGCAATAACGGAAGCATGGAGTTCAATTTCGCTAAATTACTTAGATATCATTATACGATTTCTAAATATTACAATACTACATTATTATTTATTTTAATTTTGTATTGAATTTTCTATGTAATTAAAATAAATAAAATTTTGTAGTTAATTTTTTTCTAAAATCGCCAATTTTTCTACAGAAAAATAATTAAAGAACAAATGTATTACACTTTTTACAAGGTGAACACTATATACTTTTTTAAAATCATACTTTCTCGCTGAACAAATAGCTGACTACTAAGAATTTTTGAAATATTTGAAAAATTATTTATAACAAATGTTCTCTAATTTCTCTTTCAAATGTTTATATTTTTATAAAGGGGATTCCCTTTATTAAAAACTATATGATCTTTTAACCATTTCCATACTCTATTACAAATGTTAATGATGATGTTCCATTTTAAATAATTATTTAAATTTTATCTTGGCCCTGAATGTTTTTTCAATCATTTTTGTCAATATTTAAGATTTTTGAAACTTAGAAATAAATACCGCTACTTAACCAAAAATTACCACAATCTACTCTACACACTTCAAGCATTACAACAACAAAACAATTTCTTCAAAATATTTAATAACAAGAAGAATGCTTAAATTCTTTTTAAACTTTTAAAAAAATTTAATTTAGAATTTTTAAAATTCAAATTTAAAGTGCAAAAATTCAGCTCTGCTAAAATATTTCTCGAATACTCTAATGCAATGCATTCCCAAAATTTTGATTGCTGCTCGCTCGCCCAGAACTAGTTGAAATATTAATAATTTCTTTTTAATTTTGTTAAACGCTTACCTTATTTTCTTAATTTTCCTTTAATAAGTAAAACTTATGAATTTTTTGTTTCACTATCAGCTTACATTAATAATTTTAGTTAATGTCAATATTTTTTTTCATTTTAATCACTTCAAAATTTATATTTTTACTAAGCAAAATTATATTGGTTCTGCTTGTTCTTTTTCCCATTATCGTCAAAATCATGATTTTATGATAAAATTTCGAACCTAATGTGTGTTGTTTTTGTAAAGTTTTGCACGTTCTACTATTAATCATCTTAGAGTGCCAAATTCGTCAAATTATGTGGATTGTTAAAAAATAATCTTACAAATGCTAGCAAAGGTGTTGAAAAATAGTGTTTCCGTTTTTGGATAACTGTAACTGTTATCGAAACAACTTCTAATAGAGATTAAAGAAGTTACGTTTAGAAGATTAAATTCATATTCTAATATATTTTGTTATTGGAAAATTGAGAGAAATTTTCAATTGCACTTCTAAGAGAGGCTATTTCGAAAAAGAATTCACTAAATGCTTGCAAGGTATATCTATATCTATATCTATATCTATATCTATATCTATATCTATATCTATATCTATATCTATATCTATATCTATATCTATATCTATATCTATATCTATATCTATATCTATATCTATATCTATATCTATATCTATATCTATATCTATATCTATATCTATATCTATATCTATATCTATATCTATATCTATATCTATATCTATATCTATATATATATATATATATATATATATATATATATTGTTACGATATTGTACTTTAATTCAAATATAACGGTTTTAACGGCTGGTTTAAATCTTTCTCATTGCTTCCAGACATTTCCGTTTATGTTAACAGCATTTATCATATCTGTAAAAAATTATTAACATAGTTCTAAACATACAACATTGAATAAAAAGCTTTCACCATTGTTTTTAAGTGTGGCAGCACTAAGTGCTTATGCTGTTGGCACTATCATCAAAAGCTAGTTTGGCAGCACTAAGTGTTTATGCTGCTGGCACTATCATCAAAAGCTAGTTTGGCAGCACTAAGTGTTTATGCTAATGGCATTACCTACAAAAGCTCTAGATTGTCCGTTAACATTGTAGAAAGAAATAGAGCTTTCAAGAAACATCTAGTAGGCAATACAGTGTATATAAATTGGCCGTGAGAACACCATTGAGTCAGTCTGGTTGGAAGCGTCGTTAAGTAAAGACATATTAACTGCCTTGGCTGTATAATCTTGTACATTATTAAAGTGTGCTGTATAAAGCGTGTAATTTAAGTGTGTGTGTGTGTGTATTAAAACACAAAGTGACTTATAAACTGTATTGTTGTACATTTTTAAATAAAATAAAGTGTCGTTACAATTTTTAAACTACTGAACTGCTGTTATTTTTGTAATCAAAGTACAAGTTTATTTAAAGGAAATAAACGACCGTTTTTAAAAGGTAAAAACGTAACATTTGGTGTCAGAAGTGGGATTGCAAAATAATAAGCAGTCATGAAGTTTGAAGAACTAAAAGTGGAGCAACTCAAGAAAGAATTGAATAAATTGGAGTTACCTACAGCCGGTAATAAAGCAGAATTGCAAAAGAGGCTGATAGATGAATTCAAGAGGCGTGATATTGACATTGGAACTTATGAATTTGAGCATAAAGAAGAAATGGAAGTTTCTACCCGTGCAACAACAACCAGCATGGATTTATCCACAATGTTTGCTGCTATGATGGAGCAATTTAAATTAGTTAAAGAAGAAGTTCAAGAAACTTCTAAAGCAAATAACGAGAAACTTCTTGCTGAAGTCAAAGAAGAAAATAAAATAATGGAAATGAAATTTCAAGAAACTTCTAAAGCAAATAACGAGAAACTTCTTTCTGAAGTCAAAGAAGAAAATAAAATAATGGAAATGAAATTTCAAGAAACTTCTAAAGCAAATAACGAGAAACTTCTTGCTGAAGTTAAAGAAGAAAATAAAATAATGGAAATAAAATTTCAAGAAACTTCTAGAGCGACAGACGAAAAACTTCAGCAAATTTCGGAAGTTATAAACAGCAGAGTGGATGGCATTGATAAAAAGGTGTCCGACTTAGAGAGCTGTCTAGATATACAAGCCAACGTCGTTGATAAAAAGCTGACCGACTTAGAGAGCTGTCTAGATATACAAGCCAAAGTCGTTGATAAAGTTGATAAAAAGCTGTCCGACTTAGAGAGCTGCCTGTCCGATTTAGAGAATGAAATATCCAAAGGTGTTGATAAAAAACTACATAATCTAGAAATAAAGATGAATAATATTCAATGCCAAGATGGACATATGCGAATTATTCCAGAGTCCTCTAATAGAATAAAGGCCCCTAGTTTTGATGGCACCACACCATTTAATGTGTTCAAGTTCCAGTTTGATACAATTGCCATTAGAAACATGTGGAACGTCGAAGAAAAAGCTATAGAGTTGATATTGGCCCTAAAAGGAAATGCAGCAGTAGTTCTTGAAAGCGTGCCAGCATGTAACAGAAACAGTTATAATGACATAATGGAGGCGCTACAACGTAAGTACGGTGGTGAACATAAAAAGGAATTATACCGAATGGAATTGCGTGGTAGAGTGCAGAAGCCCAATGAGACACTACAAGACTTTGCGTTGGAAATCGAACGTTTGCTGCAGCTTACTTATCCAGGGGAAAACAGCCCGTTTTTGGACCATTTCAAGATAGAGGCATTCATTAATGGTATTCGCGATCCTGAAATAAAACACGCAGTTTGTGCCACACCTAAACCATCATTTACTGAAACCGTCTCATTCGCACTGGCACAAGAAACGGCGAAAATAATTTCAAAGCCACAAATATGCAAGGTGCGAAATATTGAAGTTGTTTCTGGTAACGAGAGAAATATAGTCGACGAATTAAAAAAGGTTTTGGAGGCGTTTAATGATAAGCAAAATAAAGTCAGAGTAAAATGTTATAACTGCGGTAAATCTGGTCATATTCAGCGAAACTGCAAAGCATCAAGAAAACGAACCAGATCTGCCTCGCACCAAAGAAACAACCAGCAGTCAAATCATCAGTCATCACAAGAATCAACTTTAAACTAAAACGAGCTGGCACTATGGGGCAAGAGCTAGCTCCCACATCTGAGGGCCCCACCATCTCCATATCCGTAATGCAACAGAAAAATAGCAATCTTACTGCTTCGGGGTACATCAACGGTCAGAAGCACGTTTTTACTGTAGACACCGGGGCATCACAGTCTATCGTCAGGCCAGATTTAGTCAAGAAAACAATTGAACCATTATGTGGGGTAAGCCTGCGCACAGCTACTGGTGAGCCGGCCACGGTCTATGGTAAAGTAAATG
Source organism: Protocalliphora azurea (assembly GCA_932274085.1). Classification (NCBI taxonomy): domain Eukaryota; kingdom Metazoa; phylum Arthropoda; class Insecta; order Diptera; family Calliphoridae; genus Protocalliphora; species Protocalliphora azurea. The sequence goes on from OW026522.1 coordinate 64,700,093, forward strand.
TGAAATTAACCATTGCCAATGTTACCGTCAATCATGTATTCATTGTTGCCGACATTGTGGACGAAGTCATCATTGGTGCTGATTTCATGATTAGCCATGGCATTACTTTGGATATGGGACAAAAAGTTATGATTTGGCGAAATGTGGAGATACCCCTTGACGTCGGATATGAAAATAGGACTCAAGTAAGAAAGCTAGTTACCGTCGAGCATCAGAAGCTACCACGACAGTCAGAAACTTTGGTATGGGCTCGCATGGAGGGAGATTGTGAGGACAACAGTTTGTGGGTAGTAGAACCAGCAGAAATAACAAGTGATCTTGTAACAGCAAAAGCCCTCGTTAAACCCTGCAACAACAAAATAGTTCCTGTAAGAATGCTTAACCTGTCCAGCTATGAAAAAGTCGTTAAGCCAAATTCTGAAATAGGTCAATGCACTTCAGCAGAGGCAGTAATCAATTGCGAGAAAAACCCGCAACCTGCCAATAAATCCACCAAAGAACACGAGCTTCTAGCGGAATATGTGGGGAAATGGGTAGAAGGATTAACGCCGCCAGACAGAAATAAGGCCAAACAGATGCTGAAGAAATATAGCTCCGTCTTCGCCTTAAAAAGTCAAAGCCGTGGTAGAACGGCAATTGTAAAGCATCAAATAAATACTGGCGAAGCGAGGCCAATAAAGCAGGCGCCCAGAAGTGTTCCTCTAGCAAAACGAAGTGAAGTGAAGGAGTTGGTCAATGAAATGGAGCGGAACGGTATAATCGAACCATCTTCAAGTCCTTGGAGCTCGCCTGTTGTTTTAGTTAAGAAGAAAGATGGCAGCACTAGATGTTGCGTCGATTATAGAAAACTAAATGACGTCACCAAGAAAGACAGCTACCCGCTACCAAGAATTGACGACACCCTGGATACACTAGCTGGAACACAATGGTTCTCCACATTGGACTTGCAAAGTGGTTATTGGCAGGTAGAGATTTCAGAAAAAGACAAGGAAAAAACCGCCTTTAGCGCGAGTGATGGGTTATGGCAGTTTAATGTGATGCCGTTTGGACTCTGCAATGCTCCAGCCACATTCGAGCGTTTAATGGAACAGGTATTGAAAGGACTTCACGGGAAGACATGCTTGGTGTACCTCGATGACATAATTGTCATGGGTAAGACTTTTGATGAACATCTGAATAACCTTGAAGAAGTCCTTAAACGAATATCAGCGGCTGGACTCAAACTCAGTGTAAAGAAGTGTGCGTTGTTCCAGAAAGAAGTTAAATATTTGGGACATCGCGTAACAGCAGACGGAATATCAACAGATGAGGATAAGATAATTGCTGTTAAGAACTGGCCACGTCCGAGAAATCTCCACGAATTGCGTAGTTTTCTTGGCCTTTGCACATACTACAGACGATTTGTCCCGAATTTCGCCAATGTAGCCGCAAGCTTACATGAGCTGACCAAGAAGTCACAATCATTCCAATGGTGTGAAGCACAAGAATTAGCATTCCAGAAGCTCAAGGACCTGTTATGTACGGCACCAATTTTGTCATATCCTATACCTGGAGAAACATTTGTGGTAGATAGCGATGCGAGCGGATACGGAATAGGCGGTGTACTTTCACAAGTAGTCGGTGGCACTGAAAGGGTCATTGGATACTTCAGCCGAACGCTTTCGAAGCCTGAAAGAAACTACTGCGTAACGCGACGAGAACTTTTGGCAGTATTAGAGTGTGTGAAGCATTACCACAAATATCTGTACGGCCAACACTTCCGACTGAGAACCGATCATTCTGCCCTCAGGTGGTTGCTGCAATTTAAACAACCTGAAGGACAACTGGCTCGTTGGATAGAGCGGCTTCAGAGCTATGATTTTAGCATCGAGCACCGGAAGGGTTTGAAACACGGCAACGCGGACGCGCTGTCAAGACGGCCCTGCAACGTGGAATGTAAGCATTGTACAAAAATCGAGGAAAAAGAATGTATCATCGATGTTCGACTAATGCATATAGAGTCCAGTGAAGATTGGTCTGAAGCGCAAAGAAATGACCCCATACTGGCAAAAATAATATCGGCAAAAGAAGAAGGTAGAAGGCCAGCCCGCAGAAAGTCCATTAATGAAATCATATTGGGCCCTATGGAATAGTCTACAGTTGTTAAATGGCTGCTTATACCGCATATGGGAAAGTGCTGACGGTAAAACAGTGACAAATCTAATTGTAGTACCATCCTCTAAAATAAACGAAGTAATGAAAGAGTTCCATGACGGTCCCAGTGGTGGCCATCTTGGTGTGACAAAAACCTTAGAAAAGTTAAAACAACGTTTTTATTGGATGGGTTGTCAGCAAGCAGTAGCCGATTGGGTAGCCAATTGTTCACAGTGCATAGCAGCGAAGGGCCCAGCAAGAAGAAGTCGTGGACAACTTCAGCAGTATAACTCAGGCGCGCCATTCGAGCGGATTGCAATGGATGTAGCAGGCCCTTTTCCCGTCAGTGATGCCGGAAATCGTTACGTTCTAGTGGTTATGGATTATTTCAGCAAATGGCCAGAGGTATATGCCATACCTGATCAAGAAGCTAAAACGGTTATAAGTGTATTTGTGAACAACTGGGTGTGCCGCTATGGTGTTCCACTGGAGTTGCATTCTGATCAGGGTAGAAATTTTGAATCTGCCGTATTCAAGGAAATGTGCGATTTATACGGAATAAGAAAAACCAGAACAACGCCTCAATCTGATGGCATGGTCGAAAGATTCAATCGCACTCTGGAGGAATATTTAAGAAAAGTGGTCAGTGCACATCAGAAGGACTGGGATGAACACATACCGAAATTTCTATTGGCATACAGATCAGCTGTTCATGACTCAACCTCTCGAACACCTGCAAAAATTGTCTTCGGGACAGAACTCAAGTTGCCTGGTGATTTAGAATTCGGTATTAAGCCCTCATCAACAAATAGGGAAAACACTTCCCAAGAGCAAGATGACCTGAACGAACTACATGAATTCGTACGCAGACGAATAAAAATGACCAGCGATAAAATGAAAGCCAGATACGATAGAGCAGCGAATTCTGAAGGATTTAACGAAGGCCAGCTTGTACTGTTGTATAACCCACAACGTAAGAAAGGACTGTCTCCCAAACTACAAACCCATTGGGATGGACCATACAAAGTGATTAAGAAATTAAACGACGTGGTGTACAGAATACAGAAAGAAAAGAGCCCGAGATCTAAAATGAAGGTTGTACATCTAGAACGACTAGCTGCCTATGGGAAAAGTGAATTCGTGCCTATTCGGGACGAACAGGCTTAAGCGGGGGGCAGTGTTACGATATTGTACTTGAATTCAAATATAACGGTTTTAACGGCTGGTTTAAATCTTTCTCATTGCTTCCAGACATTTCCGTTTATGTTAACAGCATTTATCATATCTGTAAAAAATTATTAACATAGTTCTAAACATACAACATTGAATAAAAAGCTTTCACCATTGTTTTTAAGTGTGGCAGCACTAAGTGCTTATGCTACTGGCACTATCATCAAAAGCTAGTTTGGCAGCACTAAGTGTTTATGCTGCTGGCACTATCATCAAAAGCTAGTTTGGCAGCACTAAGTGTTTATGCTAATGGCATTACCTACAAAAGCTCTAGATTGTCCGTTAACATTGTAGAAAGAAATAGAGCTTTCAATAAACATCTAGTAGGCAATACAGTGTATATAAATTGGCCGTGAGAACACCATTGAGTCAGTCTGGTTGGAAGCGTCGTTAAGTAAAGACATATTAACTGCCTTGGCTGTATAATCTTGTACATTATTAAAGTGTGCTGTGTAAAGCGTGTAATTTAAGTGTGTGTGTGTGTATTAAAACACAAAGTGACTTATAAACTGTATTGTTGTACATTTTTAAATAAAATAAAGTGTCGTTACAATTTTTAAACTACTGAACTGCTGTTATTTTTGTAATCAAAGTACAAGTTTATTTAAAGGAAATAAACGACCGTTTTTAAAAGGTAAAAACGTAACACTATATATATATATATATATATATATATTAATATATATATATATATACAAATAAATTTAATACATTTGGGGAATACCGCAGCGTTTTTAATATATATATATATATATATATATATATATATATATATATATATATATATATATACAAATAAATTTAATACATTTGGGGAATACCGCAGCGTTTTTAATGATATTTTATTTTGAAGTTGCTTCGAAAACACTTAAACTTTTCAAAAAATGTTTGAAAAAACACAACAAATCAGAAAAATAAAGAATAAATTTAAAAAATTTTAAAAATCCAATGCAATTTGCATACAAACATACAAGCTGTAGCTCTCACGTTAAAAAATTGTTCAAATAAATTTTACTATTAATAATCACACTTATCATATACAAATATACAATGTGTGTCACAACAATGAACGCACTCCATTATTCTCGACATTTTTATCTTCAGAAATATGCAATAATAGAGTGCGTTCATAGTTGTAACACACATTATATGTTGTACCCTACACCATAGAACCACCAATGAATGAATGGTGTAGGGTATACAAATATACAATGTGTGCCACAACTATGAACGCACTCTATTATTGCAGATTTCTGAAGTTAAAAATGTCGAGAATAATGTAAATTGGATTTGACGTAACAATTATTTCTTATTTTAGATACAAAATGCTTTCATATTTGTCATATTTGGAGTAAATGTAACGAAATAGTATTCCTCAAATATTTTTAATAACATTTGATCCGTAAAGTGAACAATTTCTTAAAATACATATTATATTAAAATTTGTCAGCCGAATTCATTTGAATTTTATGTCCCTTTAATCCAGGAATGGAGTGATTGTCTTCTGACACTCTAATGTATCCCGGAGAATCCGTGCATGTACTACAAAATGCTAGACCTACCACTACTTCAGCTCGGAAAGATCCCATAAGTATTACTGTCCTGGCTCCCCACCTGGATAACAATATTGACGGGATGTGGTGTCTTAAATGTAGGCTGTGGTCTCCTTCTTGAAGCCTCAGTTGTCCTCCTCGAATGAAGTGCTTTCCTGGAGAATACTGAGTAGCCAAGGTCTAGACTCTAAAGGCCGACATGACCAATTACCCTCTTTTCTCCCCTCTTATTCCACATCCTCTTTCCCCCACTTTTAAGGTTAAGGTGGTTGGTAGCAGTGCTGAGAACCTGAAGGGCTGGTCAGTGGTAAAAGAAGACTAGTCGCTAATAGCTTCCCTCTGGCGCCAGGACACGGGTCAGTTGTAAATTTTCTTTGTCTATTGCATGTATACGGTCCCTGCATGGATGGTTCATCCCTTTACGTGTCGACTCGTGGGAACTAAATGGAAAAACTTAAAACAAAAAACAAAAACAACAACAACAAAATTTAATGGAGTTCTCTAGTCAAGAGAACTTGGTCGAACAACCTGGCAGCAGGGAAGAAAGCCATAGCCCCCCTTCTGCCACAGTACACAATGGCTCTTCGACAGGATGTCAAGTCTGACGACCAGTCAAAGGTGAAACGAAAAAAAGAAGAGCCAAAAAGAAATTCTGAGACAACGCTATGTCAAAGCTCTCTTTATACTGGGAAAAATTGCCAAGAATGAGGCAAATGGCACTCCACATGAGCGCGATAAGGAAGATCGTGTCAAATACCAAGCGGTGATTGACGAGTATCTTAAGTTTAAAGACTTCCAACCATCCACATCCCAGGCAGCGCAGGAAAGAGCCAAGCGCAATCGCTCTAATGCTGAGGGTAGCAATTCGCCGAAGAGGAGAAAGGTCCACGATAAATCGACCGCTCCGGCTCCTTCCACTACAATAACGTCAGCAACAAGGCCGTTTAACGAGGTGGTTAAAGATCACTTCCTGATGGCACTGGCCACCGACAAAAGCGGCTATCTAACTCCTGTGGTAACAGAATGGGGTGCTATAGTGTCTAAATTGGCCGAACTCACAAATAAAGACTCTACAGTTTCTCGTTTTGACTCTGGTGAGATATACCGGGGCTACAGGATAATCAAATGTTTGGACGTGTTCTCTAAAGATTTTCTCAGCAAATGCATCGCAAAGATTAGTAATGCATGGAAAGGCTTAAGCCAATAATCTGCTGACAGGCATGCAGCTAAATGAGCCTGTAAAAAACCCCACAACCAACGATGAAAATCGTGCAAATTAATATGCAGCATTCAAAATGTGTTACAACAATCTGAGGCTTCTTTTAGCGGAAAAAGACCTCGACATTGCTATAGTCCAGGAACTCTGAGTTTCAAACTCCCAAGTCAAATCGTTCCCGACTTCAGCATATGAAACACTATATTTGAAAGATAAAGGTAAGCTAAGATCTTGTCTTATTGCTAAAAAATACATAAATATATTAAATATATTATAACTCAGCAGACCTGACAGTCGCAAGGGTCGAATTAGTGCGAAACAGGAGTTTTCTGATCGCCTCCAGCTATATGGCACACGACAATCCAGCCCCGCCAGACGAAGTGAAGGTGTTTCTAGCCTCTATAGAGGCCCAAGACGACATTATCCTTGGCTGTGATGCAAACTCAAGGCATACAATATGGGGTAGCACTGACAACGACAGAGGTGAGTCTGATTTCATTAATATTTGATTTCATTAATGCAAACCACTTGACCATATGCAACTCTGGCAACGACCCCACATTCGTTTTTCCGAGCTCGGTGAACCGTAATAGATGGGAAGAGGTTCTAGATATTACACTTACGAAAGACAGATCTCATTTATCAGTTGATAGGTGGAGAAAGCTTTTAACATATCCTGTCCAATGACGAAAGCTAAAAAGAGTTTCCCTCCCTGGTGGAACAAGGCACTCTCGAAGCTACTCAGGGAGGCACGCAATGCTTTCAATATCAGCTGCAGGACAAAATCGTGGCAGTTTTATTACAATAAGCACAGAGAATATAAGAAAGCAATAAAGATCGATGATGACATGATATCCATTGAGAAAATTTCATGGGCAATGGATAGCTTCTCTCCGTACAAATCTTCAGGGCCTGATGTATTATACCAGGATGATACAAAGTGCAAAGGTATACATCAAACCCTGGTTACATAGAATCTTTAAACTCTGCCTAACCCTCAACTATGTTCCCCGTAATTGGAGGAGAGTAAAGGTAGTGTTCATTCCAAAAACCGGAAAAAGAAGTAACGAAAATGCAAAGGACTTTCGTCCGATTAGTCTCTCATCTTTTCAGCTGAAAACCCTAGAGAGACTCATTGATTTACACATAAGGCAGCGTCTAGAGGGTAGAACTCGACGCTCAGGAAGTCAGCATGCCTACATAAAAGGTCGCTCCACGGAGACGGCTCTTCATGAGGTCGTAAGGGTAATCGAGCGATCCATTGAATTTAAACAATACACAATGGCTGTCTTTCTAGACATAGAAGGCGCCTTTAACAATGTCACGACTATGACGATACAGAGAGCTCTGCACGAACTAGGAGTTGAGGATATATCACCAAATGGCTGGTCTCAATGTTAGAGACAAGAATCGTCATTGCGAATTTAGGCAACAGTATTAAGACCAAACAAGTTATGCGTGGAACTCCACAAGGAGGTGTGATTTCTACGCTGTTGTGGCTTATTGTCATTAACAGCATCCTGTGCGAATTGGAAGACAAAGAAGTGAAAGTCGTGGCTTATGCGGACAATGTGGTGATACTAGTATCAGGACTGTTTCTGAACGTGATAAGCGATATCATGTCAACTGCTCTGGCTGCACTCAACGCCTGGGCCAAAGAATGTGGATTAGGAGTGAATCCAGGCAAGATAGAGCTGGTACTTTTCACCACAAAGACCAAGATTCCGAGATTCAGACTACCACGGTTAGAAAACTGTAAACTCACCTTGTCGGACAATGCAAAGTACTTGGGCATTATTTTGGACTAAACATTCAACATAGGGTTAGTTAGGCTACGGTAGCATACTACACCTGTAGGAAGATTAGTGTGAAATGGGGTTTTGAGTCCAAAATTGACAAAATGGCTATACACTGCCATAGTACGGCCCATTCTTGTATATGTATCTTTTGTGTGGTGGACCGCTACTAGTAAGAGATACGTGATGGATCAGCTTTACAGGATACAAAGATACAAAGTTCATCAGAAGCTCTGAACACTATATTGCACCTAACACCCATAGACCTACACATTGTTGAATCATCAGTCAATAATGGGATAAGATTATCTGCAACTGAAAGCTGGAGACCAAGAACGTATGGGCACTCGAGGATATTAAGTTTAATACCCCCGCAATTCAATCATTATACCGACTATATGATTCCCCAGATGGACTTCGGAAATAATAATAGAGTCCTATTCCCCACCTGGAGCGAATGGAGAAGGGAAAATCTTCTTGAAAAATATGGAACTAGGATACACACTGACGACTCAAAGATGAACTGCGGTGTCGTCTCTGGTGTCTTCTCTAACGATCTTCGAATTAGATATTCCCTGACGAGGCAAGCGTATTCCAAGCGGAAATATTAGCGGTCAGGGAAGCGTGTAAACTAATTCGCGATAGAAATATTCAAGGTAGTATTGATTAATTTGTCGACAGTCAAGCGGCAATACTATCGCTCAAATCACCCAAAACTACCTCTATTCTAGTCAGACAGTGTAAAGATGAACTGCTGGGACTAAGTCGACTGTATGACATTACTATAGTATGGGTTCCTGCGCATAGGGATTACTATGGTAATGAACAGGCAGACGAATTAGCCCGGGCAGGCTCTGCTATGAATGCCTACTTATCGGTTTCTGCCGCAATCCCGTTAAGAACAGTCAAAAATATAATCCAAAAACACTATCTGGAAAAGGCGAAAAATAGATGGCGAAATCTGGACAAATGTAGAGTCGCAAAAGAAACGTGGCCTACCTACAACGAAAAACGCCCAATGCAACTCATTGCCTACAAACGTAAAGACATCTCGAGACTAATAGTATTGTTTACAGTTCACCCTTTGTTTCCCTTACAATGAATACTGTCCTAGCTGTGGCAATCGCGGGAAGGAGGAGACAGTATATCATCTTCTATGTGAATGCCTAGCCTTGAACGCAATCAGACATAAATTTCTGGTAAGGTACCAATTAGACAACCTCTTTGAGATATCATACACCAGACTCAGTGATATTATTAAATATCTCAATGCTACAGGCTGGATCTAATTAATTTATGTTCTCATTGTTCTTCCCTACACTTCTATCTCATTACAGACTCAATACAACTCATTCACGTGGCGAGTAGTGTGGTCCCATCAAAACGGACTCTAACGAGTCTAATTGATTGCCCGTAAGGTTACGGGCTACCACGTAAACCAACCAAGCAACCAACTGCCCTGGCTATGAAATTTATTTCAATTAAATATGAAGAATGCTTTAGGTAGGTCTGTAAAGTTATTTTTAGGATATGAAAAAATCTTAATCTTTGTAGTGAACGATTAAGAGAAGACATTATAACATTGTTTTTATATATTTTTTTTTTTTTTACAAATGCAGTTTTGTTTTGTGTGTACTTCAAAATTTTATTAAGCTCCCTAATACTCGTTTAATTAACAGCTGTTTGTTTATATCAAAAGTTCTTAGGTACAAAAACTTTGTCAACGTTTTTTTTTTTTTTTTTTTTTTTGTTGAAAGTAATTTATTGATACATGTATGTATATAAACTGTCTTGCTAGAAACATAACGTTAGAAAAATTTGATTAATCGAATATTTGTTAAGACTCATAAATATTACACCTTCATATATAGTTAAAAGAGCAAGCAAAAATTAAGAAATAAAAATATATCCTTTTGATTATTAATCTATAAATAATTTTTACATTTATGAACTACCATTTATTTTTCCATGTACATAATTCGGTGGGCTACTTTACAAAAAACTACTACTTTTTTAATCGACGTAGCTATTCTATTACAATATATAGCGAGTTTATTCGTTCTCTTTTCTGAATATTTTCACTGAGTATCACGATATTACGGAACTTCCTTTTCCTATTAAACTCGAAGCCATCCAAACGTCTCTAGTGTAAGAGTAAGGAATTAATTTCGATTTCTAATCATTTATCTTGGATAAAATCCATCCAGATCTCACCATATCCATACAAATTTTCATATGATCCAGTCAAAAAGTGGTAAGTTTAATGTGTAAAAATGATCTTCGACGGGACTGAGTTCAATTTTTTTTATACAATTTCTTTAATTAGGCCCGTGGAAACATTTAAAAATTTTATTTAAAGTGCATGAAGGCGCTACAGACCCCTGCTGTTGTATTTGGTCCGGCTACAACCATTAAACAAATACAACATTTAAACAATCTTCTAATATCTTGAGTAGAAGCTGGAAAGATCTAAAGAAGCGCTAGACATCCCTATTTTCCACCTAATCTGCGCTAAAATTTAACTACCTACCGAATATATATTGTAGCACCATAGACTACTAATCAGCAATCAAATTGAACATTTTAATTGAAAAAAAGTGAAATTTAATTATCCAATCACGTATAAAACTAATCTACAATTAAACCACCTTAACTAATAAGAAATATACATTAAACTTAAAATTATTTTGGCATCCTTCCAATTGGAAACTTTTTCCAACAATCTGCACTAAAGCTTCCCTTAAACCTGTAAAACTGAAAGCGAAAATCATGTCTATCAACTAAATAAAATATACAAGATCTATTTTAAATTAACATCCTTTATACATTACCAACCAATTGCACCGAGAACGAGGAGGCCTCAACGTCATCACTTCTTCATTGGGTGAGTCAATTTTAGTGTGTAATAGTATCTTGCATATCAAAAAAACAAAAAACTAATTTTTATTTTTTTGCTCTCTAATTCATTCATAAATTATAAAAAGACAGAAATTTTACTACTTTTACTACTATTTACTTCTACAAATAGTGGAACATATTCATTAACATGTAAGAAAATATAAAACAACAAACACTAAAAAAAACTAACATCAAAACAAAAAACAAAGAATCAAAACAAATTAAGAAAAACAAATTAAGAAAAACAAAAAAAGAAAAAAATGGGGATAAGTTCAAAATATATAAATATTTTGGACCCGCCCGCATGTATTTTGGATCAAAACTTAATTGAAAATATTTGTGGAATACTATTTTGTCACATTTACTCCAAATATCACAAATATGAAAGTATTTTCCATCCAAAATAAGTTATAATTGTTTGTGAGTGAAAAAGTGTGAATTTAACGGTATAGTGGCGACAGTGAAAATTTTTAATTTTGTAAAAAATATGTACAGACATACTCTTACCAATTCATATTATCTCTGGATTTTGTTCGTTACGTTTTAAAATTGTTGAAGTTTGTAATTAAGTGCGTTTATAATAACTGCACAGTGGGGCAGAATCGAAATTTTTGGGAAATAAGTCTTTATTTCTAATCGGCTGCTGGATATACACAAAATTTCACATAGCCGTATAAGAAGAGTGTTCAAATTAAAGTTTGTAAGCAGGATCCTACAGACCCCACAGGAGCGGAGCTATTATAGCTCAAAATACAGTACCTTCGGCATGGAAAATTTTTAACCGTTTGCCAAATTTTTGTTTCTTATCCGCTTTCAAATATTTTTACATCTTATTAAAGCTCTCGATAAGACCTAAGCTACTTATATATTAAAGTATTTAAAGTAGCATAGTTTTGGTTCTATAAAAAATATTGACTTCCATCTTCTTGGATATAATTAAGAATTATGTCGGCTAGACAACGGAATTTATGGGGTGCATAGCTTTTCCCATTTTTGGAGTTAAAATAAAATTTTTGTAAAAATTGGTTTTTAAATAAACTATAAATATTTTATCTGTAATAAACTATTTGCTAGTTAGATATTTCAAGGTATTTTCATTGATTTTGGACTTTATCATTTCAAATGACAAGGTGTAAAAAAATTTAAGATTTTTGGATTTTTTTTTTTAATTTTGCCCACAAAGTCCCCATTTGTTATTTGTTCCATAATATAATATAATACTTTTTATAATACATCGGAAATTCCGTAACTGCATTCTGTTTGTAGATTCAAGCTTTGGGATTTTTGTACATATAGGCTAAATTCAAAATTTCGATACAAAATAGTTCAAATTCGGGAAGGTCCCTACTTGGTCCTATTCGATGATTGAAGTATAAAATTATTATAGGTTCTTAAAGAAAATTTTATTTTACAGAAAAAAGAGCTCTTCAGCCAAAAAAAAAACACAAAAATTTTAATGCTTGCAATTTTCAAATTTAAAATTGTTTATTTTTGGACTCGAAAAAGATATCGACTTCAAATTTCTTTTACTCGATAGATAATTAAAAGTTTACAAATCGGATGAAAATATTGGGCTATATATTAAAAAAGCTAGACCAATATTTTTCAAAATTGAGATAGTTGAAATTTCAAATGCAAATAACTTGACAACTATAAGGGTAAATAGCATACGCTAGCATGTTTTTCATAGGTCTTACACAGTGCTTTAAGAATATGTAAAAATATTTTAAATCGAATAAGAAACAAACATTTATTTCTTCAAAACTTAGAATTGTACACTCCTCTGCTACGGCTATGTGAAATTTTATGTAGGTCCAAACAGCCGATTAGAAGTACACTGCTAAAGTAAATTTTATCATAAAATTCATAGAAAAATTCAAAATAGAAAAAAAAATTTATGAAAATAATTTTAGTTTAATTGATTTTACATACATCTAATTTTCACTATTCTACAACGCATACCTTCAGAAATCTGCAATAAATAAGTGCATAAGTAAATAAGTATAAATTGTTCATTTCTTCTTTGTCGATTTATATATAGTTTGTGTACATAAAATCAACTATTTTTTCAAATCATGCAGACCGCCGCATCAATTGTTGTTTGCCCTTGTTTGATCTTACATTTATTTTGTAAGATCAAACAAAAATTCGCCCAAAATAATGACATATATTTGTATCTTGTGTTCACACAATGTTCAGACTTGTCACATTTTTGACTTAATTCAAATATTTTTATTTGACCAAAATCAGCTGTTTCCTTCTTTGGTTCGTAAAAATATTTCACATTAATCAAATCAAATTATTGCAAGAATAGTCAAATATTAGACTAATGTGAACTTAGCTTAACAAAACTTCTCAAGGATTTTTCAAAGTCCAAAGTTTTAGCTTTATGGCTTTTTAGAACTCTTTTTTAATGCATTTGAGTGCAAATAGAAAACATTTATAATAATATTGTTGTTTATAGACTACTATCATTGCTATTGTTGTTTTATAGAAGTTAACACACAAAAAATTATTATTCTTTTATTTTTACTTTATTCGTATTTTTTTGTCTTAGTACCAGTATCGGAATACCAGGAGCACTGGTGATCGTAACGGTGTTGGCGCTGATTCTGCATTTTGTGAAAAGAACAAGGAGCTTTGAGGTGAAGGTTCAGGAGAGATTAGAACATCCGGTCGAAACTCCAACTACCGATCATCTCTACCATCCCAACGCGGATGCTGGAATCTAAGAGGGGAAGAGTTAACACAAAAAAAATTATTATTCTTTTATTTTTTAATTTATTCGTATTTTTTTTGTCTACGTAAGTTCTTTTAACCACGCGTCGCTCTCATGTTGTAGTTTCTTAAAATACTGCAACCTGGTTGCGATTCGTTTTCTTTGGAATTTTATATTTTTGTAATAAACTGCTGACGCTATGTCTGCAGTATTTAGCTAAGTAAAATTAAGTAAATAATTAAGTTAATTGAAAGTGTCAATAAAGAATTATGACTGACAACTTGTTAGTTGCAGTCAAGTACTCAAACCGTGTAGTAACATTTTATTTACTAACTGGCGCCCAACGTTAAAATTCGTGATCGTTGCGATTCCTACGGGACCCTCCAACGATATAACAAAATAGAAAAGGACTTAAACCTTTAAAAAATAAAAACTGAATTCTAAAAACTTTTGCTAAAAAGATTCATAAATCGAAAAAAAAAAATAAAAATGTCTATTAATTTGAAAATAAACTAGATAAAGAAAATAAATTTAAAAAAACTTTAAAATATTAAAAAAAACTCATATTAATAAAAAAAAAAACAAAAAACAATTATTATTAAAAAACAATACTGTTAAACAAAATGTTCAGAAAAACATAAAAACATAGTGAGAAAACAATAATCAACTAATTTAAAAACTGAGATATTTTGAAAAGAAAATTTAAATAGAAAAATAAAATAATTGAGAGAATACAAAAACAAAATATTTTACAACTTACAATTTTGAACTAAAATTATAAATTGATATCTAAACCATACAACATTAACAACAACAACAAAAATCGTTACATTAACAAATTTCAACAACCAATAAAAACATTTAAAAACTTCTCAAAAATATTCTAAGTGTTAGATCAACAAATTTCAACAATCACAACAACGATAGCAGTGACAACAACATTAACAACAAAAAAAATCGTTACATCAACAAATTTCAACAATCACAACAACAGTAGCAGTAACAACACCTTTAACAATAGAAGAAACAATCAACACGAGAAACAACATGATAAAACAACTAATTATTATTACGTAGGAATAGAATAAGGTATATGTATTTTTAACTATTTTAAATTTATCTATTACCTTAAAAAAGGGAAAAATAAAAAAACTAAAAATTGCAAATTAAAAAAAAAAGAAAGAAAAATTATAGTTTAAGAAAGGAAAATCATAATTAAAAAAAGAGAGAATTGTTAATTTACAGTTTTTTTTCGGTCATGGCAAATCCTAATAATCTAATCAGGCCCCAAATTCTAAATATTCCACCACCGCCAAACAATCCCCCCAATCCCCCAGAACCAATGAATATGAATATTGCTCAAATGGAAGCAGCAATAACGGGTTTAGTTACCCGATTATGCAGAGAGCAGTGTAGAACTTTAGTAGGAAATATATTGAACCCCGATTCAGATTTCGTAGTTAGGGACCAAGAAATAGAAGAACAATATAGGGCAAATCTTAGCGACCTTGACAAAGTGCCAGATGTCGTACGTTGCCTAAGGGAATTTTCTGGTAATGCATCGGAATTTAGCTCATGGAAGAAGAGCGTCGAAAGAGTTTTAAACCTTTACGAAACCCAGAAGGGAACCACGAGGTATTTTGGGATCCTGAACGTAATCAGGAACAAAATTGTAGGAACCGCTGATTCGGTGCTCGAATCTAATAGTACACCCCTTAGCTGGGAGGCAATTTCACGTTGTTTAACGCTACACTACGCTGACAGGAGGGACGTGAGCACTCTGGAGTACCAAATGACCACTCTCATCCAAGGTAATTCTACGGTGCAAGATTTCTATCAGGAAGTATATTCACATTTATCTCTGATCATAAACAATATCACTTGTATGACTATCGGTAAGGAAGCTAAGGACACACTTATCCAGACATACAGGAATAAAGTACTAGATACATTCATAAGAGGACTTAGGGGCAACCTTTCTAAAGTATTATGTATCCGGGAACCAACAACCTTATCCCAGGCACTCCAATTATGTCTTAAGCTCCAGAATCAGAATTTTAGAACAGACCACGCTTTAAACAAAAACCCTCGAAATCCACAAACAGTTTCCAGAAACCAGAACTAAAATAGAATCCAATACCCAAATCAGAACCCAGTACAGTATCCAATCCAATATCAAACCCAAAACACAAATCAATACCCAAAGCAGTATCCTATCCAATATCAAAACCAAAACACAAATCACTACCCAAACCAATACCCAATCAAATATCAATACAATAATCCTCCGCCAAGACCAAATGCACCAAAACCACAACCAAGACCGGTGCCCATGGAAATCGAGACCATCCAGACGAAAAACGTCAACTACATGAATCGACCAAAACCAAATGATCAATTTGCGGGAAAAAGACCATTGGAGCAACCAACAAATAACGCACAAAAATTCCAAAGGACCTTCAATATCGAGACTGTTGGTAACGAAATAAAAGAAGAGGGCGACTATGACACGCAATTGATATAATATGAGGAAACGGAACAGTTAGAACCACTCAACAAATACATCGCCGAAGAGTTGCCAACCGCTGAACAAGAATTTGCCGACATACATTTTTTATTCTACATAATAATATCCCAATAAGGACAGACCATACAACAAAAGACCAAAAACGTAGGATAGAAGAATTGGTAACAGAATTTCCAAACCTTTTTGCCGAACCAAACGATGCTACCCCTATCCAAAACATTTGAAAGAAATAGTAGGACAACAAATCAAAGAATTGCTAGACCAAGGTATCATACGACCTTCGAAATCCCCATACAACTCACCAGTTTGGGTTGTACCCAAGAAAATGGATGCCTCAGGTATAAAGAAATATCGAGTAGTAATCGATTACAGGAAACTTAGCACGATAACAATCCCGGACCGGTATCCAATACCGGAAATTAATAAAGTTCTTTACCAATTAGGGGAAAATAATTTTTTTCTGTGTTGGATTTGAAGAGCGGATTTCACCAAATACCTTTAAGAGAAAGGGACATTGGAAACAACAACAATGGAAAGTACGAGTTTACCAGGTTACCATTCGGATTAAGGAATGCGCCCTCAATTTTTCAAAGAACCCTGGACGACATCTTGAGAGAACATATTGGTAAAATATGTTACGCTTATATCGATGATATCATCATATTCGAAAAAGACGAAAAGACACATTGCGAGAATATTAGGAAAATATTTGATAACCTAGAGTAGGCAAATATGAAAGTGCAACTTGACAAATGAGATTTCCTAAAACCAGAAGTAGAATTTTTAGAATTTTTAATATCCACATCGGGAATACGAGCTAATCCAAAGAAGGTAGAGGCAATAAATAATCTCCCGATACCAAGAACCTTAAAAGACTTAGATCCTTCTTAGGCATGTCAGGATTTTATCGCCGCTTCGTTAAAAACTATGCCAAATTGGCAAAGCCCTTAACGGCTCTTTTGAGAGGGGAGGAGGGACAAATGTCCAAATTTAGGTATAGTAAGATAACAATCGACTTGGACGACAAGGCAGTGGAAGCATTTAATAAAATCAAAAGGACATTAATATCGGAAGATGCCATGCTGGCATATCCCGACTTTCGCAAAGAATTCCAACTAACTACAGATGCTTCAAATTACGCAATTGGCGCCGTACTCGAACAGGAAGGTAGACCAATTATATTCATCTCGAGAACGCTGAACAAAGCCGAGGAACACTATGCCACGAATGAGAAAGAAATGTTGGCAGTCGTGTGGGCCCTCAAGAGCTTGAGGAACTACCTCTATGGAGCGGCAAGAATATACTCTAAATATACTCACGGACCATCAACCACTGACGCACGCCTTGACAAGTAGTAACACTAACAGCAAGCTCAGGCGATGGAAAGCCACATTGGAAGAATATAATTACGAGCTACAATATAAACCTGGAAGTACGAACGCAGTAGCGGAAGCACTATCCAGACTCCCACAAAAAATATGTGCGATGGACTCAACAGCCGCTACTCAACATAGTAACCAAAGCTCTCCCGGAAATTCAATCCAGTATACAGAAACACCAATAAATGCGTTGAAGAACCAGATTATTATAGAAACCCATAACACATCATCATATGAGTTCCAAATAGTTTTTCCAACCTATCACAGACATATAGTGTTGGAACCGGATTTTTCTGAAGAGAAATTGGTGAAGATTTTCGAAAGATACCTTAACCCATCAGTGACAAATTGCGTGAAAACTACAGACACGATCTTAGGAAAGGCACAGGAAATATTCTCTAATCGGTTTCATAAATACAAAGTGCTCTATACGAAGAAAATGGTCTTCGATGTTCTTAACGAATCTGAACAAGAAGTGGAGATAATAAACGAACACAACAGAGCTCATAGGAACGCCGAGGAGAACAAAGCACAACTCCTAGAAAAATACTATTTTCCACAAATGATGGCAAAGATTAAGAAAATAACTAAATCGTGCAGAATATGTAAAGAGAACAAGTACGACCGACATCCCAACAATATATACATACAGGAAACCCCAATACCACAGTTCCCTGGACAAATAGTCCATATCGACATTTATATTACATCGGGCACATCTATCTTAACGGCAATCGATAAACTGACCAAATATGCTCAAGCAAGGATACTTAAATCACGGGCTACAGAGGACATAAAGCAACCTTTACGATAAATACTCCTGAACTTTGGTATGCCTGAGATAGTTGTAATGGACAACGAGAAGTCTTTTAACTCCAAAGCCATTACGTTTATGATGGAAAACCAATTTAATGTAAACATTTTCCGCTTACCACCATACGCTAGTACAGTCAACGGCCAAATTGAAAGGTTCCACTCAGCCCTCTCGGAAATTATGAGATGTTTGAAATCAGAAGGGGCTCAAAATTAATGAGTATAACAACACTGTCCACTCAACGGAAACCATTCGAAGCGTTTTTTGGGAAAAAATTCTGTGGTAACGCTACAGAATTGGCAAAGGACAGGGCACAGATGATTGACGACCTTAGAAAGAAACAGTTATCTGATCTCGACTATCACAACAGGGGTAGGAAAGAACCTAAGGATTACAATGTAGGAGATAAGATTTTCGTAAAACAGAATAAAAGATTAGGGACGAAATTGTCGAAGAATTATAAACAAGAGATCGTAAAGGAAAATAGACACACTACAGTGCTAACAGAGGGAGGAAGGATAGTCCACAAAAACAACATCAGGAAATGAGAGGAAACTCTACTTCGACCCACCTTTTATTTATTTATTTAATTTTTTTTCATTCCTGAGATCTGTCGTCGACAGGAACTGCTTTAATAACATAGACCACAAAAACCAATGGAGAATAATTTTTTTTTTTTTGCTTTTTGGTTGTAGCATATTTTTTGTACTGACTCGAGCTGAAGTACAGGTACTTGACTACTCGAACGTGACAATCGAGACAGGAATGGCGAAACTGGTGACCAGTAATTTCAAAATAATTCACGTAATAGACCTCGATCAATATGAAAGTGTGATTGACCAATTAGATACTGCAATTAGACGTGACATAGGTAGTAAGAACAACAATTACCCTTACCTAATACATCAGGTACAGGCACTTTACGAAATGCTTGGTGAATTGAGACCCAGACGCGAGACTAGGGCTATAGACGCTTTAGGAACTATGTGGAAATGGATGGCAGGCTCGCCCGATCATGAAGATTTATAGGTTATCACGGACAGGATTAATAGGCTTTTGGGAAACAACGACAAACAGATCGTCATTAATAGAGCAGTGGAACTGAGGATACAAGAGATAACAATATAGGTTCGAACGATGCTTTTAAGGAAGAGATTATCAAGGGTGTCGAGAGAAAGTTATCAATAGTAAGGGAAGAATTGACAAATATACGTTACTCAGTGCAGTGGGCAAAATCGGGGGTCATAAACTCTTTTATACTTTTGACATACGAACTGAACATTACTAGAGAATATTTCAACGGACTGAATATGCCTTACGTAAACTTAATATAAGGTTTAGACTTCGGAGGCGTGAACCGATCAACGATCCTTTATATTATCAACTTGCCACAAACCGAAAAGGAAACTTGTAAAAGTATTTTTGTTAAACCTGTAAAAAAAGAGAACGTATCAATTAGAATCGATAATGAAAATTTTATATTATGTAAAAACTCTGTCCTCGAGGTGAAATCATCATGCAGAACATTCAACGACGTAGCTGTTTGCAAAAGGGAAAATCTTTAAAATATCACCCACTTAAGTTGCTTACCGAGTTTACTGAATGGTATGCCATCCGAGTGGTCGGACACTCGGATGGCATACCAACAATCAAAATTTACCCGTAGTGAATGAAATATCACCAGGCGTAATGCTCTTGAACGGATATAACGGAACAGTACAAATAGAAAATAAAGATCTAACCTTATGTGGCACCTACGTGATAAGATATCATAATACCACAATCATCATAGGGAAGAAATCGTAATCTAACACAGAAATGACTATGATGAAACCATTGCCAGCAATAATCAATGCGCCTAACCTAGCGGCCAATTATGGGAAATGTTATCCTTAGAGATGCTAAAGTAGATACACATTGATAATGCTGCTGAAATCGAAAAGTTAGCAACCAACTATAAAATCACCCTTAGTACCAGTATCGGAATACCAGGAGCACTGGTGATCGTAACGGTGTTGGTGCTGATTCTGCATTTTGTGAAAAGAACAAGGAGCTTTGAGGTGAAGGTTCAGGAGAGATTAGAACATCCGGTCGAAACTCCAACTACCGATCATCTCTACCATCCCAACGCGGATGCTGGAATCTAAGAGGGGAAGAGTTAACACAAAAAAAATTATTATACTTTTATTTATACTTTATTCGTATTTTTTTGTCTACGTAAGTTCTTTTAACCACGCGTCGCTCTCATGTTGTAGTTTCTTAAAATACTGCAACCTGGTTGCGATTCGTTTTCTTTGGAAATTTATAGTTTTGTAATAAACTGCTGACGCTATGTCTGCAGTATTTAGCTAAGTAAAATTAAGTTAATAATTAAGTTAATTGAAAGTGTAAATAAAGAATTATGACTGACAACTTGTTAGTTGCAGTCAAGTACCCAAACCGTGTAGTAACATTTTATTTACTAACTTAGATAACCATAATTAATATACTAAATTTTTACTTTTTTCATGATATTTTTTTACTTTATTTGACTTGACATTATGTTTAAACTACCGATTAAAATGAAACTTGGAGCATACATATGTATATCCTTGAAGGAAGTATTCACTTTCATTTCATATTAGAATCATTGAGGCAATGTTTGATGAGCCAAAATTTGTTGCGTAGGGTAATCGGTGTCTATATTATCATTAACAAGATATCATGAGCTTAACCTTATGCACTTTATTAAATATTTTGAATTTAAAAGTTAAAAAAAGACTACGATTCAAAAAGAAATAAAATGTTTAAATAAAAACGAAGCCCGATGCCGCACATAATGATATTCTGCATTATTTGAAATGCAAAAGTTATAATTACAATTTTATATTAGCAGTGAATAAAATTATAAGGTTGTAAACGATGGGTTGGTTATCTGTAAGCTTGGAAACCGAAACAAATAATGGTATTGGTAACGCTATCCGTATCCAATTTATTTTTATTTCAGTAACAGTATTAGTAACGGAATTTTAAATTATATCGGTATCGGTATACCGGTTCCGAAAATAAAATACTGATATATACCGTTTTTATAAAAACATAGCAAAAGCAATACTGCCTGATTTTATAACACGAGAGCAAAAACGACTCGTCTAACTTATATTTAAAACAAAAACAAATTTTGAAATTTTGTTTTTGTTTTAAATGTAAGTTAGACTAGTCGTTTTTGCTCTCGTGTTGTAAAAACAGGCAGATAATCAGTTTCATCTTCTATTTATTTTTAATTAAAATTCATAAAAAAAAACTCCGAATTACATATTTTTATATCTTATGTCATTTTAAACATAAAATATAAAAATATTTTATGTTTTAAACCGCAATTTAGTTCACTTTTTGCTGATTTTTTAAATACATGAAATTGAAAACCATATACCTTCGGACCTAGTTTCAATTCAAATAAATTTAATAAAACTATATTTTTTCTTTAAAATGCGCACAAAAGTTCTATCACCAACTTCTTATGGAGTGAGACCATGATGTTGACATAATTGTCGTTTTGTTAAGCAAACCCATTTATTTCAGTAATATCACAGATCAACACTAAAAAAAAATATAATGGAAAATGCGTTGCGGATACTTTTTTAGCAATATTCATTCCAATTACTAGAAAAGGTCACTCATTCCTGTCACCGAAAAACATATCGTTACAAATTTAACCCATTTAAACTTCAAAAGTTTAAATGGCTTAGCTATCTGCTATCACATTCCCAGGGTGTTCATTCGGGAAAAGGGCTCCTTCGAAAATTACGATTTATATCTTCGTATAAGAATCTAGCGTTGCCGAATTCAGCTCCCTGAATATCAATTCTTTGAGTTTTAATCGTACTCCAAAGCAAAAGTAAGGTTAAAATCGATTGCATGTGACAAATGCAAAAGTGTCGAAAAACCGTATCACGGTACAGTCAGGCAACAAGTACACACTTAGCCAATGTGAGAATAAGACGCAAAATTCTCGAAGGCTAAACAACAAATACCCCTCTGTTTGATCTTAAGATAGAATAACAACGACGAGAGTTGTCCCCTACCTAGAGCTACTTTACGACTCGTAAGATCACCAAAATTATAAAACAATCCGAATTACACTGAAAAAAATGTGTGAAAAAAATTATTTAAAAAAAATATTAAAATTTATAAGAATGGGCATTATAATAGTGGTATTCATAGCATCCAATTCCAAAAGTACAAATTTTTAAATCGCTTTGATGGACATTTTATGGTCGTCATTTTCGTTGAAAATTTTTGTTTAAATTTTTAATATCCCAAGTCCAGGGTAGTATACAAAATTTTTTACGTCCACAGTTAAAGGATATATAAATGCTGCTTGGATCTAATTAAAAATGTTCCTAGCTGTAACTTTCTCAGTAAAATGTTTCAATCACTCAAAGAATATTAAGAAAAGAGCCAAATATAAATGATATAGGAAAATATGCCTGAATAATGTAAAAGTTTTTAAAAGTTATGCGTAAAATTTGTTGAAAAAGATCAAAATTAAAGGTCGTTATTTCATAAAACAGTAACATCATGGAATATATATATATATATATATATATATATATATATATATATATATATATATATATATTTCATTATATACACTCGCTGTGTCCGACTTAATTTTGAAAAGTCTAGACAAATGACTCTCTCAAATTGTAAAAAGTTTTCAAAAGCAGTGAAATGCAAAACTAAATTTGTGGTCCAAAAAGATTTTAGAATGAAGACTTTCTCTTTTAAGGGCGTTTAGGTGACTTTGAGAAACTTCTTCGAACATACCTAATATATCTAGCACAAGGGATATGAATTACGTAAAATTATTGGCAATATTCTCTAACACTTTGTTTATTTGTGTTAAAAATTTATATCATTTATTTATAACAAAAAACTTAAAGATCTTTCGGGCGAAATATGATAGCGCTTGATTTTTAACCGCTGGTAGAGAATTAAAGATATTTTTCTTTTTAGTTTTATTTATTTTTTAGGAAATCTACTGGAAAAAAGAAATTGTTTGTTCCAAAATCTTGACAAAAACAGGATGCCATGAATGGACTGTTTATTTTGAAAATAGCCTAAGTCCATTTATCAAAACAATCGGGTTAATCATGAAAATAGTTAAATGTTTACGTCATAGATTTATCCCAATTTAAGTTTTCTTCTTTATTCATTCAGAAATATTAACAAGTTTTAATATAAAAGAAACAAATTAAATACAAATTAAATAATTACGTAAAAATCTAAATATTTCCATACCTAATTTTATAATTTTTGTGTATGGACTTAGGCCACTTTCAAAATAAACGTCTCAAATATTACATTTAATAATAACATTAAATAAGCTGTTATTGTTCAAAATAAAGCCGAAAGCCTTAGATGCTAGTGCTCTTTTATTTTTTTTTTTTTTATAATTTTAATTATAACTAAATAAATAAAATAAATAAAAATAATTTCGTCTTTCTTGAAGCAAATAAATTATATGAGAAATTATTTTTACAAAACATATTACATAGAAAATAGTATATTTTAAAATACCGAAACTGAACGATTTGAATACCGATATTTTTGGAAAAGCATAATTTTGGTAACGTAATCGGTTACGATATCGGTGTTTATAACGGTATTGGTTTCCAACCTTGGTTATCAGGTCACGTCATTATATAGTTATATTACAAATAACAAAATGCAATACTTACTTAAATTTCTATTAATTTCCAACACTACAAAGTTGGTTATTTTTTTAATGAATTTTGCTGTTTATAATATAACCACATAATCACATAACCTGATAACCAACGTATCGTGAAGAAGCTCTATTGAGCTGATATATATATATATATATATATATATATATATATATATATATATATATATGTGCATGTATGTATTTGTATGCACATAAATGTTTCATAACTCAATTTCAAGTTTCTTTTCAAACACTGATTTAATTAAATGTGTACATGATAAAACTTCCGTGACATATTCACATGTTTCAATGTTTCCAAATGATTGACTTCAAATCAATGGTAAACTTATTTTCATATTTACATCAATTGTGTGCTTACATCATTTTCACAATTTTAGTAACAGCAGTTTCCTGAAAGAAATGCCAGTTAAACAACTGAAATAAGATGAAGTATTGAATTGGTAATGACAAATTTTTTTTATAAATATTTTCGTAATTAATTTGTGTAAGGAGGCAGGCAACAAATATGTTTTGCAATTGGCAGTTTTATTAAATAAGCAATTATCACGAATTGCTTTCGAGAGGAAATATACAAAAACTGCTAAGGAGAAACGCATAGATAACATACTTAGATGCGAAATTAAAAACAAAACTCATTTGAAAAAAATTACTCAAAAAAGCACACGTACTAGAATTGTTTTTGCATTCAGTGAAATTTTTTACTAACATATTTTTAGACTTAGGTTTTTCTTACAACTGACTTAGGTTTTTGATAAGGTACTTTCATATCTTCTTATTTTCATCTGTGGAGAAATGCTTGTTTATGGGTGATAATAATCAGATTTTTTTTTGTCAAAATTTTCATACTATATTTTTTAATAACTTTTATTTGACCATAGAGTAGCTAAAGATAAAAGTAAACTGAAGTCTGTTTCAAAAAACTCTATTTTATTTTCAAAACCCGAAGTCTGTTTTTAATAACCTGATTCATGGAACAAAAAATTTTATGTGTAATAATTAAATATGTACACATATTTTGTTTTTGTGTCAGCCATATTTATTGTGATTTTTTTTCATTTTACAACCATTAATATATCCTTTTTACTTTAATTCTCTATAGCTTTAATCATAGATTATTGACATAGTCATGGAACTTATCAGAAAATAGTTTTTACAGCATAACAAACTCAAATACATGTGTTGTTTTTGTTTGTGTGCACTTTTTCTAACAAATACACTCTTAGACTTAGACAAGAACAGACTTAAAGGAAAAAGAAGGTCTAAAGAGACATTCTAAAAAGCTCTATTTAGCAGTCACTAAGCATGCGACTCACATTCCAATATTCTTTCTATTTTACAAGACATGTCGTTGGAGGCATGACCTTTCCTTCGATGAGGCAAGGACTTGCTCTTATACAAATATGCTCTCTTATGTGCGATACTATTACAAAAGAGTTTAAAATTGAATTAAAAAAAAAAAAAAATTGTGGACTAAACAGAAAAAATTATGGCTAAAATATTTTTTAATAAATAAATTATGTTTTACTGATTGAAAATGATTTTAAACCCAATACACGAAACAAAAACAATGTTATGTATTTTGACAATTTCAGCAAAATAAAAATAAACTTATAAAAATTAAGAAAACAAAAAATATGAAATCCACCATTTAAAGACATTCGGAGGTAAGTTAACCCTATTTCCTTACAGATTTTCCTAATATCGATCAAAATGTTTGTATCTTTTAGATTCGAAACAAGTGATGATAAATGTATTTTACTTCGTAAAATATATAATATTGTTTTATTATCCCCTATTCGTATTATCCTGTGAGTTAGTTTAGAAATATTCGTTTCATCAGGATTTTCCTGGTTGTCCGGGTTTCATATCTGAAAACTGTTGATTGATTTACACGAAATAATTCTGCAAGCACTTCTTGCAGACTTGGAAACTTTGTGTTAATCTCCAATTCTTCCTTTTCAAACATTTTTGACTGGCCGGAACGCTCCTTATCATACACATCAAAGTCATTAGATAGTTCTCAATTGGAACTAATGTTAGATTTTAATAACGATTAGATTTTTTTAGGTCGATTTGGTACTTTACATAACATGAAAAAAAGCGTCAAAAAAGATCAGCATTTTCTTATTGTTTTGCTTTTTTATTTATATGAATATTAAAACGCGATATTATTTCTGCATCATTTTTACTAATTGCATAAAATACCAACATTACATTACCGAATTTACACAAACATTATTAGATTATTTTTTTTTCTACAATTTAATTGTAAAATATGCAATATTTAAAAAAATATACATTTTTATTAATAATCTTATTGATTCAACAATAAATATTTTTTGAATATCTACTAAAAACTAAGTATTATTTTCATTATTTTACTTGAAAAAAATATATATTAAGTCTTATGAAAATTTCTAAATATCCAAATTTATAAATAGTAAAAATATTTTAATAAGAAAAGAGATAAATTTATATATGATCCGATTTCAGAAAAAAATATAATTGATTTTATAAATTTAGTATTAGAATATGAAATTTTATTTTTTATCACCCCTATCGTGAATAACAAGTGGAATTTTTATTATCATGAAATTTTTATACCCTCGAATGGAAAAATGCTATCAGTTCTCAGTGAATGTAAAAAGAAGGAAAATGAAAAAAAAATAAAAATAAAAATCAAAGAAATTTTTGTTCAAAATATACAAGTACATATATATTTTAAAGATAATTAAAAAAAACAAAGCAAAATATTTAATATTTTAATGATAGTTTGATTGCTAAACTAATGTTTTATTGCACTATTTCACTTTTGTGTATTCGGCTACTTTCTGGAAATCCAACAAAACGAAAGAATTACAACAAATTAAAATGTACAAAATCTTTAGAATTGAAACAATAACACTATGCGACAGTCAAAATCGGGATGGGATGAAACCAATGTTATATCGGTAAAAAAGTAGTTATACGTGTCCCGGCGTTTCGCTGGGTCACGTCTAGGAATCGAGATATTTCTATTTGAAGTTAGTAACTATCATATAGGGGAAATTGTGACCTTTGGTGGTCTTTTTTTGACATAACTCGAGAACCACCAGTCCGATTTTGCTGAAACAAATTTAAAAAAATTAGGAATTAGGAATTCCTTTAATCTGTTCATACAACGTTTCGCTACATAAGCAACAGTTTCGCAGTTATAAATAAATGTATGAAGAAAAAAACTATTTTGTGCCTAAAAAATTGAATTTTTTTATTTTTAATTCATAAAAAATCCAAAACAGTAAAAAAAGTGTCAAGTCCTATTACTTTCACATAAAGTCACATAACCTTTAAACAAAATGAGACATATATCATGAAAATCGATGGACGCGTTTCGCTTTTATTCACAATTAAGTGAAGGTATCTCATTTTGATAAAAATATTGATTTTATGTTTCAATGAATTTGGATAATATTTATTATATATTATTTATTATAATTATTAACACGTAAAATTAAAAATTATTACAGGTAATTATTAGGTTATTACATAGATATATAGGTTATAAAAATCGATGAACGCAAAACTTATTTTCGTTTGTTTGCGCCCTTTACTTTCTTGCGTGGTGGTTCGCCCACTTGTTCAGAGTCTGTATCGGATGAGGATCTGTCTTCATCTGGAAAAAATCAATTGTTTTTAATCAGTCAGTTAACTTCATTTTTGTGACTTACCCTCGGAGGAAACTCCCATTGTATATTCTTCTTCTTCATTGTCGGGATCGTACGTCTTTTACGACCACCAACGAATCGAGCCTTTTGCCTTTATGTCGCGTCTCCATTGGCATTGCCACTTGATGGAAGCGCTCGCCATGTTCATCCGACTCTGAGGCTAGCTGCTTGCTGAAGTATTCGAGATGGTGATGCAAGAAGTGAATTTTGAGGGACATATTCACTCCAATTTTCTGGAAGTAGTGCAACATCTTGGTCACAAGAGCGGGGTAATTGTGTGCTCGCGTACTTCCCAAAAAATATCGTATGACTTTCTTCACTGCTCTCCACGCAAAGTAATCATTACCGTCTAAAGCACCTTTAAATTCCTTTGATTTCATGAGCTTTCGTATATCCGGCCCATTCAGAACACCCTCCTTCAATTTTGCTTCGCTGATTCGTGGGAAAATATTTTCCAAACAATCAAGAATTTTCGGTTGCTTCACAATGGCCTTGATGAAATTTTTTACGATTCCCAGTTTGATATGGAAAGGGGGCATGAGGACGTTCTCCATTAGCACCAGTGGATCATTTACGCAGTTGTGTCCTTTCTCCGTTGGATTTCCTTTAAATCGGGTATCCCAAAGACACAAGAAACACATGTTTTTCGTATAGCCTCCTTGGAGACCTCTTAGCATCGCCACGACTTTCAGATCACAACTGATCTGCCACATGTGATCAGTGTAGCAAACTTTATCTAAAATTATTTTAATGGAATCGTATGTCTCGCTCATGTCTGTGCTGTAGCCAATGGGAATGCTTGGTTTTTTATTATATTTATGTAGCAAAACGACTTTCAGGCTTGATTTCGAAGAATGGATAAACATTCGCCAATCAGCTGCGACATAATTAATGGCCATCGCCTCCATCAGTCCCTTTATATCGTGGCAGTAAGCAAATGTGTTCCCTTCGTTGAGTGTGTAGTACCGTTGGAATAGCAATTGTCGTCTTCGATATCCGGTGACTTTGACATTAGGCTCCAAATTGTTGCCTTCTTTCAAAAGCTGGACAAGTTTTTCTGCTTCACGTTGAGAAAGGTTTAATTCTGCAACAATCTTGTCCATTCTTGCTTGTGATATTGGAATTATTTTGTTCGATGGGCCTGCTTCTGGTGTTGGTTTATAGGTGAAATCCGATTGATTCATTGTTTCAATAGAAAAAGAAGTTTCTCTGTCAGGACTTGGAAGCGGTGGAATTGGTATTTCATCCGAATGCGGTAGAGGTATTTGTGCACTTTTAACAGATATGTAAACTCTTCGTTTAAGGCCTTTACGATTTACTCCACATATTTTGTTTGCGCAAGCGTAACAGTTGTAGGAATTGTGCTCTCCTGGATCAGTCCAAATCATTGGTACACCAAAACAAAGTGCACTGCGTTTCCCTTGGATCCACATGTTAAGACCATTGTAGCACGTTTTACAAATTTTGTCTGGGACCCACGAAACGCCGCGAATTATTTCGCAATCAAAATAAAGTTTAAAAGCGCGCTCCACTTGCTCAGTGAGTAATGCAGCATTTGTTGAAAAAGCTCTTTTGCCACAAACGTAACAAAATAAATTGATATTTTCTAGACAATTTGCACTCATTTCGGTTTTATACTTTTATTACTTTTTCGTCACTTTAAAAAAACCGTACATTACGCGTTCGGAGACACTTGTTGAATGACAAAAATCGATCAGTGAACACCTATAAATACTACGTAAGTTTCAATATTTTACTGAGAGGTACTTATGAATTCGCGCATCTTTTAAGGGTGGCTATAAACCTGATTCGTGTGCGTTTTAAATTTTTCGAAACGTTCTAAAACATGACCACTCATAAATGTGGGTGCAATTTGTGTAAAAAAATCATGCAGGTAGCCAACGGAAAAAATCCCAAAAAAGTGCACTTTCCTTTTTTCCTTTTAATTGTCCACGCACATTTATGACCGTTTTTTAGTTTGTTTCCGCTACCATAAAAATCAAATAACCTTTTGTTTATTACTTTTTTTTTAATTCTGACAATCATAAAAAAAGTCATCAATGTTTTTTCCAAGGAATTTTGAGCATATCTCGAGCAAATTTTTGAAATTCATACCTTCACTTAATTGTGAATAAAAGCGAAACGCGTCCATCGATTTTCATGATCTATGTCTCATTTTGTTTAAAGGTTACGTGACTTTACGTGAAAGTAATAGGACTTGACACTTTTGTTACCGTTTTGGATCTTTTATGAATTAAAAATAAAAAAATTCAATTTTTTAGGCAAAAAATAGTTTTTTTCTTCATACATTTATTTATAACTGCGAAACTGTTGCTTATGTAGCGAAACGTTGTATGAACAGATTAAAGGAATTGTAGTTCCTAATTTTTTAAATTTGTTTCAGCAAAATCGGACTGGTGGTTCTCGAGTTATGTCAAAAAAAAAAAAAAAAAAAAATACCACCAAAGGTCACAATTTCCCCCATATGATAGTTACTAACTTCAAATCGATATATCTCGATTCCTAGACGTGACCCAGCGAAACGCCGGGACACGTATAACTTCTCTTTTACCGATATAACTTTCCCCGGTAGTTTGAACCCTTCCCGATCACCTCCTACCCCTACCATTTGTCGCACAGTGTAATTTTACTGCAAGAGGAGGAAAGCAAGTATCAGCGAATTGTTCTTCGAGGTTTGTAGGACACATCTGACCCCTTGGAGTTACCCGAGGCATTGTAAGTGACCTAATTCAATAAAACAAAAGAAAAAACTTTTAAATTAATTCTCTGTACTGATTTGTGAAGCTGTCTTTCGAAAGCTTCACAAATCCACAGGTAAAAATAAAGTGAATAAATTAAATGGAAAAATGAAAAACCTCGCAGGAAAAAGAAAGTGTGTCCTTGTTTATGGATTTTTTTTTGAGATATTTAACTACAAATACAATAACAAAACAAAAATGTAATTAAAAGTCAAATGAAATAAATTGTGGCTTATTACGCCTTGGAATTTTCTATTTCCTGGGAAAGCGGGAAAAAATTTCGACATTAAAAATAATAGTTATAATTAATCAATCTAAGTTGAACATTTGAGATGCATATAGGATGTGAACCTTTAGCCTTAAGTTAATATCCCCTTAACCTTAGGTTAATATCCCCAGTTATTCATTTTTTACCTCCAGTTGATGTTTAAGATGCCATTTACACCAAACAAAAACCAGTAGTTCTTGGCTTCATTCGGTTTTTTATTGAAAAGCTGCATAAATTTCTTTAGGTTTTCCATACAGATCAGAACCCATTTTTATCTAGTTTTTATTAAGAACCAGAAACATATTAATTAAATGGTTCACACTTTGATTATTTTAATTCTACTGTTATTTATATTTCAGCAATTTTTGGTTACAGATACTCCAATTTATAGACTAACACATCATTATAAATTATGTGAAATAAACTTCGTAGTAGTTGGATAAAATAATCTAGTAGTTGGATATTTTACGATACTTTGGATAATTCAATTTTGTATATGTAAATAGAATTTGTGAATATTGGCTGATATAATTGAAGAACTTCTATTAAACCGTTCCATTTTTAATACTCGAAATAATCAGTTTTCAGTTTTATTAATTATTTGCATTAATAAAAATATTTCGACATATGTTCATATTTTTTATGCCATTGTAAATGTTTTTGGTTGATTTATATAGGGAAAATTGGCTTTTTACAGTTTTTACAGAAACTTACTTTGCTTTGTAAAAAATGTTAAAAAATCGTAATCTACATATTTTTATCTATCAAGCATAAAATGAAAAAATTTTAAGTTATTACAAATTACACAGACCATTAAATTTGAATAATAATTACTGAAATATCCATTTTTGTTTCTCCAGGATAATTCAAAACCCTTTCCATTCTTGGTTGAAAACGATTGATTTTTTTAAGACTGCAGATAAGAGCAACTATATGGAGATCTTTGACACAAAATTTTATATAACTTTAAAGAGGACATTTTTCCACACAACGCTTTGTGTGGTCCTGACTGAAGTCCGAAGTGAAAAAAGTTAAATACTTTTAAATGAATAAAATTCTTGTTTTCTCACTAGTTTTTCTCGTTGCGTTTCACTATAACTAATAGTATTTACTTTTTATGTGGGCTACAACTCCCCGTGGACCTATCCGCCCTATTCGAAATTTGATATGAAGATTTTTTCTACAACTTTTGTATACGTCTTAGTATAGTACTCGTTTAGATATGCGAAAATTAATATTTGCTTTTTATGGGATATACCTCTCCCCATCAACCTATCTCTGCTATTTTCGTTTCATAAATGCAGTAGGATAAGATAGTGGTTCAAACGATGTTTGAGTGTTCTCACTATTTTAGTTTCTAAGATATTTCATAATGAATATTCTCTTGGTATGTCGGACCATTTCGCCATGTCCTATCCGTCCCAATTTCATTCTAAATTATGGATGTTGATGAGAAAGTTATTCCTACAAAATTTGAAGACTTTTGCCGTAAAATTTCTGAAGATATACGATATTTAATATTTTCGTTGCATGTGGAGTACCATTCTCCAGGTCCTATACATCCCATTTCCATTCTAAGTTTGTAGGATGATAATATAAGTATTTTCGTAAAATTTTAAGAGTTTTGCTGCAATAGTATTTAGTTATCCTATAATTAGTATTTTCTTTGTATGGGGGATTCCAATCCCCCATTTCGTTTTCATCTCAATTATAATGGATAAAAAGAAAGTTATTTCCGCAAAACTGTAAGACTTTTAAGGAAATGTTTCTTAATTAATGAAATAATTATTTTTTCTTTGCATGGAAGGTACCAATCCACCTAATCCTATCGAAAATGTAGCCTATTTTAATACTAGAGTTTACAGGATGAGCCAGTGAAAACTTCAAGAAAATCGGTACAGTGGTTCAGCCGTTTATAAGTTACAAACAAATAAACAAACAAAAAGACAACCAAAATTCATTTTTGTATAGTATATAGATGACATACAATGCTACCGTTGAGATTTTTTAAAAAGTACCCAAAAAAGGGGATTTTTTGAAAAGAAAAGATTTATCTTTAAAAATGGCTAATATAAAATTCACTTTTTATTAATTAAACTTCTGTATTTTTGTACGAGGTCTTCACTAGAACTTCCGTCTTACAAATCCCCGTCTAACAAATTTAGAACTGAAAGCATGGATTCACAAGTGTTATCTGTTAGACAATTTATTTTTCATTAGTGATAATTCAGAAAAAAGACGTTCCGTCGGAGTACTGCTATGAGCCAAAGTAAAGATATAAACTAAATATTCATTAACTCTATTTTTTAATTTTCACAATCCGGTCTAAAAAGATTCGGCATTTAGTTTTTAACAGTTTCAGTTCATTTATAAATTTTTCGGCGTCATTTTTTACATCACTATATTGTGAAACAATCTCAAAATAATAAATTACTTCGTTGGAATTAATATATGATGGGTCGAGATATTTCAAACAACTTAGTTTCTCGTCATCTAGCAAGTAGTCTTAAAAAGTCGCCATTCATTTCCATTTTAAAAAAGGGGCCAAAAAAGTGGCCAGGTGGTTGAAAAAGGCGCAATTGGCGACTAAAGTCGCTACACGGTAACGCATACATTAGAGCCAGAAAATAGAATCTGACTTAATAACAAAAATTAAGAGATTTACTATTTATGATGGCAAATTTTTCTAAGAACTAATGTAAATATTATATAAAAAAATACAGTCGCCACGTGGTCAAATTGACAATTTATCAATATGGTACAATTACCATTATTTCTTTTTTAAGTTTTGAAACTTTTGAAAACAAAAAAGTAATATAAATATAATATAAATATAAATATCCAGAATTATCCATAACTTTTACACACACCTTAACTATCCGAATGCCCAGTTGTACATTCTATTTTAAAATTTTGCGAATTTTTCCGAATTTCGATTTTAAACCATTTTAAAATGCTTGATGAATCTTCTTTTCTTCTACTTTTTAGATATCCAGATTACAATTTCGAAAATAATTGAATGAAATATGGTATGTAGTAGAGTACCCAAGAAAACAACCATTTTCGAAAACTTTTGATTTAACCGAAAAATCTCATTTTAGGAAAAACCGGTTGAGACTTTATACCGGTTAACCGGTTTTCAGTCTTTAAAAAGAAAATATTACTTTTTTGTAACTTTTTAAACAAAAAAAAAAAAAAAAATCCTAAATTTATACGTGTATATAAGTTGTAATCTGTTTTCTTTTCGCAAAAAAAAAGTTTAATGAGCACTCGAAATTCACTTTTTTCCATTTTTAGAAAAATACACGAGTTTGTATGTTTTGAACAGCTGTTAAACGCAAACTAAATGACGACACTTGCTCAAAATTTTACAGTAGTCTATTAACAGGTGGTACTTGATGGGAATAGTGTTGCATTTTATATAACTACGAGGGAAGTTTGAAAAGTCACGGACTCATTGATAATAGATAAAAAACGGTTTTTGAGGTTTTAAGCATCCCGATAACATAGATTTATAATATATGTATCAAAAGATCAGAAATTCTTTCCAGAACATTTATCTTGTGACTCGGAAAAATCTGCTTCAAAAATAGCGAAGATATTAAAAGAAACTTTTTTCAAACCGGTTTTCGATTTTCTGAAGCCCCTATATAAGGCAAGCGAAGTCCGTCCCCTTACGGGAATACACAAGGTCGCAGGATGGTTTGTGAGCACCTCCTTGATTGCAAGCAGCAACTTATGGTTTCAGAGTGCTGGTAGACGTGGACTCTTTGCCCTTTCGAGCAATTTCCGGACCTTGATCTACCTCCACTTTAAAACCTTCGGGATAAGTCATATCTACGATGTCACCGATGGAGCCGTAGTTTCGTTTGAACCAGCGATGGGTCCTTCTTAGCCAACTTGTTAAGGACGGCTATGGAGGCTCTAACGCCGTTTTTAGCTTTTTCTAGTTTTGTTCGGCTGTCGGTCGCGGCTTTTTCATCCGATGGATGACCTACCGTTTCCTGCCAAACTAACGTTTTGGCCAAAGGACATGTCTATAGCCTCCGTCGAACTATCCTGCCCCTTACTGATTGCCGTCACAGTAGTTGAAGCTACATACCAGACACAAAAGCCAGGTCCTCCAACCTTTCCGTCGCACTAATTCCGACAAGATAGTATTTTGACGACAATCCCGCAGACTGTCCTCTTCCCTCAGTTGGGTCAGTAGTTATTCGTGTAGCGTGAGCAAATCATTGTCTAGTCTTAGGATGTCCGATTCATCGTCCGAGTTCCTATGCATCCCCCTTTCTAGAATATCGTACTTGTCCGCCCCTATCTCATCCCTATTCCGTTTACCTAAGTCAGCATCCGTACATCCCTCTACCCTAACCTTTTTAATATCGTTCTCCCTTTTCTCTTTCTTATCTATTTTGTTCCCACGAGTATGTTCGAAAAATAATGAACGGTCGCCCGAGTTATGGAAACCGCCAAATAAAACAATTGCTTAATACACATTTTATATCTAAAGAATTGTAACAACAAAATTAAATAAATAAATTCAACTAAACAATAATAAAACACCAATAAAACATAATTGATAAATACACATTTTTATTTCTAAGGAATTGTAACAATAAATTAAATAAATAAATGCAAGTAAGCAATAATAAAACACAAATACCCAAACAAAACATAATTGTTAAATACACATTTTTATTTATAAGGAATTGTAACAATATACACAATAAATAAATTAAACTAAGCAATAATTAAAATTAATTCTTAAGAAATTGAAATTTGTAAATTAGTTTTTAAATTTTCATTTTTAATACTTGAAGAAAAATAAATCAGTTTTTAAATAGCAACGAAATGATCAAGTTGTATATATTTTTGAACTCTGTTAGTAAAATAACATAACTGGCGCAGTCAAAAAAAAAGTTGAAAGCATATCAACTTTAGCTCCGTAAATAAAAACAACCCGAAGGAAGACGAAATCATCTATAAAAGTCAATCTCGTAATTAGAGTACATAATAAGAGAGAGAGACCATTGATAAAGCAACCCGAAGGAAGACTAAATCTCATAATTAGAGTACATAATTAGAGAGAGTCCATAAATAAGAACAACCCGAAGGAAGACCAAATCACCTACTACAATCAATCATCAGAACAATGAAGGTCCTAATAATAATAATAGGGTAAATAAGTAATATTTTAATTAAAATATAAGTATAAACATAAGTATAAATATAAGTTAAAAAACAATACCTCTCCCCCAATAAACTCTCTGCAATAATGACAGACGATGACACATTTAAAATTGTACAAAGCACATACTCTAAATATTTTGCAAATAGTAAACTTTTTAAACTCATTCGCTGTAAAATCTTATTACAAGATATCCGAAACACCGATGAACAAGACAAACTTGTGAATGATTACCACATCAATCATAATCATAGAGGTATACAAGAAACATTTGAACATTTAAAACGCGAATATTTCTTTCCTTATATGAAAGAAAAGATAACCAAATGTATTAATCATTGTAATATATGCCAAACTCTTAAATATGACAGAAGACCCCCAAAACCTACATTTGAAACCCCAGAAATACCGAAAAAAACACTAGACATTGTACACATTGACATATATAGCATGAATAAACGAAACATTCTCACCCTTATAGAAAAATTTTCGAAATTCGGATCAGCATACCTTTTAGAATCTAGAAATAGCATATCAATCCTAAAAAATCTTAAACATTATATAAGCCTACACGGCTTCCCAAAAAAAATTGTGTGTGACCAAGGCTCAGAGTTTAACGCATCTATTATAAAGGACTTTTGCAAAATTAACAAAATTGATATACATTACACCTCATTTCAACAGAGCACTAGTAATTCCCCAGTTGAAAGACTACATTCGACTATGACAGTAACTTATAGAATCATTATGCAAAAATATAAAGAATCAGAACTACCATTAGATCAAGATGAAATACTTTTCGAAGTAATCATGACATACAATAACTCAATACACACCGCGACAAAATTAACACCATTTGAATTGTTCTACGGAAGAACACCTTCATTTGAAAAAGATTTAAATTATAATACGAAACATGAGTACTTACAACAACTAAAAGAATTTCAAAGCAAATTAAATGAATCAATTGAAAAAAAATTGGCACATGACACAGACAAACGCATTGAACTATTAAACCAAAATAGAGAGCAACCTGAAAGCCTTTTAGAAAATGACAACATATACAGAAAAGAATGTAGAAGAAACAAAATAACCCCTAGATTTTCAAAGAGAATTGTAAAACAAAATAACAGAGTGACTCTTTTAACACTAGACAACCAAAAACTCCATAAATCCAAAATAAAAAGAAAACATAAGACTTAAAACTCACTTTTTTTCTAGATTTATACTGACACAAGCCGATGTTGAAATTGTTGACGTTTCTCCAACACAAAGAATCATTCCATTAAAATTAGGAAACGCTAGAACAATTACCGACTATAAACATCTGATATATATAATCAATCTTGATTCTTACGCAGACAGTATACAAGAAATAGAGAAAACTATATCCCATTTTGAAATCACACAATTTGCCAAAATCGCTCTGAAAACAACAAAACTGAAATTAAAAGAACTCATTACAAAACTAAACCTATTAACACCCAGAAATAGACAAAAGAGAGGACTAATAAACGCATTAGGATCAACAATTAAATTCATAACCGGAAATATGGATTACGAAGATGCGGAAAAACTAAATAGAGACATTGAACGCCTATTAATGGAAAATGGACAAATAAACAATACACTAAACCAACAACTAATTCTCAATACTGACATGATAAAAAGGTTTGAAAACATAACTAATCATATAAACAATGAACAAGATATTATTACAGCATCCATAAAAAACATACAAGACCAAACCCGAAATTCACTTAACCCTACAATAAACACAATAACACAAATTCAACATCTTAATCAAATAAACTATAATATCGACATACTCACACAACACTTAAACAATATCGCAGAAGCAATAGTATTAT
This sequence comes from Protocalliphora azurea, assembly GCA_932274085.1. NCBI lineage: Eukaryota > Metazoa > Arthropoda > Insecta > Diptera > Calliphoridae > Protocalliphora > Protocalliphora azurea. Next base: position 64,737,882 of record OW026522.1, read on the forward strand.
CCAAATTGAATATCATTCCAAAATTAATATTAGATCCTATAGAACTAATTCAAATTCACAAAATTCAAAAAAATAACACTATAAATATACTCTCACCTGAACACATATTTGAACTTCTCGAATTAACTGCATACTATAATAACACTAATATAATTTTTAACATAAAAATCCCAACACTATCAAGCCATAAATATACATTGTACCATATCATACCAACACCAATCAATAAAACATTAGAAATTATAAGCGAAGAATATGTATTGATTAATGAGAATAATTCGATATTTTATAAAGATAAATGTAAACATATAGAAAATGAATTTTATTGTAAAAGTACTCATGAAACGGAATTTGACATGAACAAAGATTGCATTAGAAATATAATAAATAAGAATGAGACCGCTTCCTGTCATTTACGAGATATATGACAAAAAACTGACATTATTCACCCAGAACCCAACTACATTATCCTCTTTAACCCTCCAATACAACAAATTATTACGATATGTTTTATTGGATATGTAACAACATTACCAAACAATACACAATTAATAACACCACTCTAATTCAATTTATTAACTGTAAAGTTGCCATCAATAACATATGGTACAACAACGAAAACAACATATATTGGGACAATGGAATCTTCATTGAAATACCACCCAAATTTAACAATAAAATTACAGCCCTCTCAAACAAAAATGAAATAACACTTCCAAAATTAAATGAATATAGATTCCAAGATAAAAAAATAGTTGAAAACCTACAAACAGATACAAAAATACACGAAAAAATTACATATTCAGCTTTCGGGTCAGTAGCAATTCTTATCATAATATTAATAGTTGCAATAATAAAAAGAAAACCAATGACAATAACTTATTTATTCGACCAGAAAATTAATGAAGTTCCGACTACAAATTTTGCAAAGCCCCTTTGGCCGTCACTTCATTTTAGGGAGGGAGGAGTTATGGAAATCGCCAAATAAAACAATTGCTTAATACACATTTTATATCTAAAGAATTGTAACAACAAAATTAAATAAATAAATTCAACTAAACAATAATAAAACACCAATAAAACATAATTGATAAATACACATTTTTATTTCTAAGGAATTGTAACAATAAATTAAATAAATAAATGCAAGTAAGCAATAATAAAACACAAATACCCAAACAAAACATAATTGTTAAATACACATTTTTATTTATAAGGAATTGTAACAATATACACAATAAATAAATTAAACTAAGCAATAATTAAAATTAATTCTTAAGAAATTGAAATTTGTAAATTAGTTTTTAAATTTTCATTTTTAATACTTGAAGAAAAATAAATCAGTTTTTAAATAGCAACGAAATGATCAAGTTGTATATATTTTTGAACTCTGTTAGTAAAATAACATAACTCGCGTAGTGACGGCGTACGCGGAATAGGCTGTAATACAACTGACCCTTGCCATCAGCATCAGATGGAAGCTGTTCTCGATTAGTTTCTTTTCGCACTAACAAATCATCCAGATCCTCGGCACTGCTACCTACCACCTTGATCTTAAATGTGCACAGTACTTGTTTATTTGGTCCACAAGAAACGTATGGCACTAAGACCGGACGCAGTGTAAGAGAATATATTCATGTTGGCAGGAGCACCAAACAGAATATATCAATTACACAGCGTCCAGCCCAATTGACAAGCCGTTTCTAAGATCGGGCGTGATACAAAGGATATGTTTATGGTGGCTAGGGGAGAGGACTCCATCGCCGAACATGAATGTATCTAGTGCCTCACTTTCAGTCCCCCCTATCCGCCACCTGGGGACGCGTCCGATATGGAGTAAACAAGTAAAGACTCCGCACGGACTCCGCACCCAACAAACTTCAGGGTTAATGCGGCAGGTGTTAGCGACATCCGATCACTCCAATATATTACACACTATGTCTTTACATAAAAAAGAATAATAACAGTGACCGAAATTAGAAATGTGTGTTTTTTTTTTTGAGCAGTCCAATTTACATTCTTTAGGTTGTTTAATTAAATGTAAAATAAGTTTGTCATTAGGCAGTGCTACAAAGCCATTTTTTCAAATACTTATTTAGCGATTTCAATGACTTTAAATAACATTTTCCAACAAAACATGGTTGGTTTCTGGTTTTTGTTCCATAAATTTTTTGCTTATGAACCGATTTTGCCCATTTTTAATATCAAACAAATCTTATCGATTTGTTTGGGGTGATCCACCCCAAGCCCTATTGTACTTTCACGACGACCCAAAATAATACAAACATTTTATAGGATCTTAGGTGAGTATTTCGATATGTTACAAACGGAATTACAATCTCAATATACTATTGGATGGTGTAAATAAATGTAAATACAATTTTCAATACTATGTATAAATAGGTATAACGTTTTTTATATAAACACCACCAAAACAAATGATCTTTCTAAACGAAATTTCGATTGAAGTATATTTTTACTAAATCTGATCAGTTTTCTGTAAGAGTAGTCCCAAATTTATTTATTTACCTTTTAACGTAACTAAATTTATTTATTTATTTATTTATAGGTATATATCATATATGTTTGTCATATACAGCCATTTTAAGGCTAAACTAGCCTTTTATTTTGTTTTTAGACTCCAGTTTTTTGTTAAGAATCAAAAAAGCTTTTTTCCTTTTTTTGATTTTTTAATTTGCCTTAAAAAGGCGAAAATATTAGATTTTCAAAAAGGAAGAAAATATTTTCTTGTTTACTATTCTAATTTTATTTTTACAGAATCATACATTTGCATTCTTGTGTATTTATACGTAAAAAAAAATCAAGATTATTTACATTTAATAAAAATTGTGGCCTGTGGCGCTTCATTCTCTACATCAAACACAACTTTACTAATTTTATGGATTTACAGAATCGATTATAATTATTTTTTAATATACTATACTTCATTAATCATGGAAACTATTAATGTATTTTCTTAAAAAAATAAAAAAAAAATACAATGAGGACGAGAAAAAATAAGTTTAAATTTAAAAACAAAAGTGTTCTCTTTCCAGAGGCAAACTTAGTATAAATACCAAATGCATAAAGAGATATAAAATTAACTAAAAATCTGATAATTTTCGATTTTTATAAAAAAATAAAAATATACATAAACATAATTCGTTGAATTTTTTAAAAAATTAAAAAAAAAAATTAAAATAAGCTATTTTCCATATTTTCCATACTAAAATTTATAATTGAATTTAATATACTTATATAAAATTTTTAGTTTTTTAAGGCATAAATTTTATTTTCATAGTATTTTGGAAATGGAATGAAATTTATAACTTGAAATATTATTTAAATAAAATATTAATTTTATAAAAGGAAGAACAACACCATTACTTTTTTGTTAAATTTTTTGATAGTCAATATCAGATAGTCAGTTTGACAAATATACCAAACAATTTTCGTAGATAATTCAAAATTGCATACCCACGATCTTTATTTTCAATTTAAAACCTAAAAACGGTGTACTAAAAAGTAATAAAAGTAAATTTTTGACACAGAATTCAGACGTACCAAATATGACTATCAAATATTTGATACATTTTAATTTTTTTCTTTATATTCAAAAAACTTACAAAATAATTTATAAAAATCAGTTAATCAAACTTCAAAAAAATCACCAAAAAAGTAACGTTTTTTAACTTGTATTCACTATTAGTAAATTTATGCAAAATTTGATAAAATAAATTTATATATTAAAATTATAAATATGATAGTAATGTTGTTGGTTAAACTGCTTAAAATACAATTGAAACTCTATTTAATATCTTTCAAATTTGATTTTCAATCAATTACTCGTAGTATATATTTGTCTTTTAAACCGTTTATTTAAAATTTAAGTACAGATATATATTTAGAAAACGTAGCTTTTTAAAATAAAATAAAGTGATTTAATATTTATGATATTGTATAAATTTATTACAAAATTAATGTCTACAGTAATTTTTTCTCAAAATCCATACTAATATCTTAACTGATTTTAAATTTGTATTTTATTTTGAAAATGCTATATTTGTTAAATACAAGGTTAAAATTTCTACTATAGTAGCTCACATTTAATGTGAATATCAACCACTAGCAAACGTCATACTAAAAAATATATTCACTGTTACACATTTTGTGTTCCATATTACTAAAAACTGCTGCAATATTTTCATTTAGCGTATTAAAAATTGCAGTGTCTGTAACAACAGTATTCAACTTGTCACAAATTAAAACCAGCACCCTTCACAGTGTTGTGAGCTCATATAACGAGTGGACAAAAAAGGAAGGAGTTGTCGTACGTTAATAAAATTTGATGCACGTTAAAATAACGCTTAAATAAGAAAAAGTTTAAAATTTGGACAAAATCATTTCAAGGATACTCATAGCTCTCATATATCCTGGAAGTGAAAAGCTTAATAAAATCCACAGAAACTACCGGAAATCGATTAAATTTTGTATATGTCTTCTGTGAGTAGTTAGAATAGTCTGTACAAAATTTTGATGATTTCTGACGCAGGATGTGTCTACCTCGAAAAAAGAACTACTAAACTAAAAATAAATTATATATTTTATAAATACAATAAACTAACTATATATTTTGCTATATTTACAGTTAATGATCAATTTTGAAGCAAGGACTCATCAATCTCGTATATCTATTTTTTATACAATTTTAGATTAAATCAGATTAAACATAGAGAGAAGTGAAAATAATTACATAACTCCAGAATGCAAACATAAAAATATATCAAAACTTTACTAAATGCTAAGTAAAAATATGTTTTTATAAAATCGAATGACAAAATCGAATTTTATTATCATTTCCCATAAAAATTTTAATATGTATGGCATTGATTTTTCTCCTGTAAACAGGAGAAAAATCTACTTATTACTTATTTTTTCTTTTAAATAGTTTTATTATGTAAAATAATAATTAGACCAAATATATAATTTCGGAAAAAAACCTTATGTTCTTGTAATCATGTATAATATTTCTAATTATTAGTACCAAACATACTGAATATCATTTGCATCATACAGTTCTATAGCATGTTTGTGAAATGTATGCCATTGTTGATATTACAAACTGATACACTCTCTCTCCTCTTGTTAAGTCGGAACAATTAATAAATTATGGTTAAATTTCTATTTTTTAGTTTATGAAATATTATACTTACATACCAAACCTATGTTTTCGTCCTTTACATATAGCATTAACGAGCACAAGTTTTTTAAATTTCTCCATTTATTCAATGGTAATTTTTCCAATTTAATTTACTTTACTCGACTTTGTTTAAGTAGTATTAAACAAAATTTGAAACTCTTTATTAGTTTTGTTTTAAACAATTTTTTCTAAATGTTATAACCTGAGTGTAAGTAACTCTAATTACTGAAAAATTGCATATTTTGAGCCTGTTCCGACACAGAAAATTATAAAACTACACAAGTTAAAGTGTTATATATTCAGTCGTGTCGAATTTTATATATCCTTCACCCTACAAATATATTTGTCTATACTATATCTATGTAAGTACTAAAAACTTTAACTAATTTACATTTACATACAGAGTTAAAATAGAATTAAGATTTTATAAATTATTATATCCTTATATATATTATAAAAATTTGGCGTAAATTTGTTTTTTTATTTGTATGCTTATGTATCAATCACATCCAAACGGCTGAACCAATTTTCACAAAATTCGACACACAGATAGTACCAGTGCCAGAGATGGTTACAGGCTCTGTTAGATCTCTATTGGGCGTTACAACCATATTTTACTCCTACTGAAAAAAATCTTTTTTTTTCAATTTTAAATGTTATTAACGAAGCTATTTATATGAAATTTGACGCACAGATAGTGCTTGCATTATAGAATGTTATAGGTTATGTTGGATCTTTATCGGATGCTACGCCTATATTTTACGCCCCCTTTTTTAAAAACTCTCAAACGAAAGAACCGATTAGTTTAAAATCGAAGCCATAATAAATGTTAGCTATATAATATATAAAGCAAATATTCTGTTACACGCTGGCAGTAAAATTGAATAGTAAGCAAACAAATTCTGTTGTATGCTTAGTATTAAAATTAAAAAAAAAACAGATAAAATATTGGTTTAGAAGCATTCATCCATGCTTTTTCCAAGTTTTCTTCCCTTTTTCCCCCGACTAACTATGTTCTCGGTACTCAATCTTGGTTCTCAACCCTTTATTCTACTGTGCTATAACATATAACACACTAACCATGCCAAGATAACCGTAGTGTGCAAATTGAAACCGAAAAATTAAACCTTACCAAAAGAAGCTACAAATTTACCATGGCATGTAAAGCCATGTAGGTACATTGTCCCCTCCCATAGACAATTAGTCTGTCGCCTTAACAGGATGTCGAACCCTAAATGTTGTCCAACTGTTATGAAGTTAATTATTTTAAAACAAAGAAAATTATTAATATAATATAAAAATAATGTAAATTCCTTTATAATAATAACAATATTTCTTAATGGATAAAGTATTTCTTTTATAATAATAATAATTATTTTTTTTTTTTATTTATATATAGAGAGTAAAAAAGGAAAAGAAATATTAAATTTACTTACAGAAGCATTCCGGTATTTCGCACTTATGTTGTAATAATGATTTATGTATGTGAAATCTTGGCCGCAGCTGCAATTGTTGGGCCCAGTAATCATCGCTCTAAGCGTTATCGTTACTCTAATAAATTTTACTGAACATGTTAAGTTACACTCACAAAATAATCGTATAATATTAGCAAAATTTAACAATTCATTTCTTTGATTTCATAAAATTTAGTGTTTTCTTTTTCTTTCTTTTATTGTGATTTTATTAGTTTTGCAAACTTTTATATTTAACAAATTATTAGGTTAATTACCATGAAAGTAATGCAATTCAAAGATTATAATTCAATTCACAATTAATCTTAAATTCACATTTTTATTCAACTCTTAAAACTTTTCTTCGATTTTAATCTAAATTATCATTCATAATTTAAGTGATCTATTTAAATTGTAAAATTTTAGAAATAATTAAAATAGTTTAATAATTTATATGTTTGGATTTAAGTTGCAATTGCTTTCCAATATTTAAGTAATACTTTACTTTCATTTAATTTGTTTTAATTTCACTTAATTTTAATTTTATTTTACTTTAAATTTGTTTTAATTTCACTTAAGATTTTAGATTTTACAATTCAATTTAATAAAATTTCAGTTTTTCAGTCTCACTTTTAGAGTTAAATTTGATAAAAAAAAAAATATCTAATTATTTTTTTAAGTTTTTGTATTTCATCACTCTGTTAAGCAGACATTAAATAAACAAAAAATAGATTCGGTTGATTCGTAAAACCGAAATTTCAGCAAAATATTTGTGACCGATCTATATAAGAACCAACTCCGAAGATTATTTAGGACTTCGATATCGGTCAAAAATGTTTTTTGGCCGATATCACTGTAACTTGTATCAGTCGGTCTATTTCTTCAACCAAATATTCAGAACAAATTGCCGATTTTGATTTACAAAAACCAAGCCTCTAGATTATATAGAGGCTTTAGAAAATCGAAAACTAGTTTGAAAAATCTTTCTTTAAGTATCTCCGCTACTTTTTTCCGAGTTACAATAGAAAGGTTCTCGAAAAGATTTCTGATATTCGGGAGGTTTCACAAACGCCATTTAAACTATTTTTAAGTCGAAAAAAACCTCAAAAAGCTCCCTCCGCCATTTATGAACCGATCTTGCTGACTTTCAATAGCAAAATTTCAGAAAGGATTTACATATATATATATATATATATATATATATGTCTATATATATATATATACATATATACATATATATATGTCTATATATATATATATATATATATATATATATATATGTATACATATATATATGTCTATATATATATATATATATATATATATATATATATAGACATTTCAACGGATGGACGAACATCGTCCTCTCGACATCATTTCTTATAAGGATCCAGAAAATATAAAATTTTTTGCTGTCCGACAAAAATTGTAGAAATTACAAACGAAATCATAAACTTATATGTACCTTTTACAGCTATGGTGAAGGGTATAATGGAAGGGTAATGAACGAGGAAGAGAAAGTAACTTTCATGAAATCTTGACATTTGTGAAATTAGTCCCTCAAAGTATAAAAATTTCTTTTTTTTAATTTATTTAATATTAAGATCTTTTTTTTTGTTGATATTTGTATTTAATATTAAGATCTTTTCCACTTGACTAAAATTAAAATAACGGTAAATGAAATGTAAAAATTTTATGAAAAGTTTGTCTAATCATATTTTTATAATGTAACAAAAATAATTTGTGCAGATTTAGGTATTTTTATAAACAATTTGTAATATTATTAATCTTTTTTCAATTTGTTTCTGATTATTTAATACCAAACAAAAACTTTCAATTTTGAACCCACATAACTTCTAAAAGAACAACTTTTTCAGAAAATCCCTTTTATGTTTCTTAACTGAAATGTCATTTACAAAATTACGTTACCACTTTTCTAAAATTTACCATGTTATTTTTTCATTTTTGGCCACACTCAGGACACAATGTCTCGTGCTGTAGTTGTGCTCGTACAATTTTGACGAAATCATATTTCACTCCAGTATGTGTTTCATGATCTTCTCTACTTGAAATTTTGAACTTTGATTTTCTGCTATTGTAGATAATATAGCAGTTGTTTTTTTTATAATTTCGATGCTGCTACATATTTTTTATATAAGATTAAAACACCCATCTAGTAACATAACATAATAACATAATATACAAACTTTGTTTGTCAGAGAGAGTTAAATTCGCTCTCTAAGATAATTATTTCATGTATAGATTGAAATATTAGTACTATAAGATGTATTATGAGACTGTTGTGATGAGATTTCTCTACGCAACTATCTTACAAGAAGAACTGTCAAAAAATACGCGTTTACGAAAGTTTGTTTGCGTGTATGCATGTGTATTTTGGAAATTACAAAAAAAAAAACCAATGCTTTTTGTAAAATTGTTTCCTCTTAATGATTGTTTTACATTAAAAGGAAATTTTCTTAAATAAAAAGGACATGTTTACTCTGTGACTGATTGGAAATAATGATATATTATATGATTTCTTTGAATATATGTACCCCTTACTTAAGATGTAAAATAATATAAACAAAATAGTTACTGTCTTCCGCCGGCGTTATCTCACATACTATATCAATAATCTTAGTTGTAGACTTGGGGTAAGGGTTTAAAAGTAACCTATGTTGGTATGTATGTTAGCAAGCACATATGTATATGCTATTGACTTTCACACAAGAAAGTCTAGCAGCAACGGAATTCTCGAAAAAAGACTGATAAACATTGCACAGTAGTCCCAAAATGATTTTTTTTAATAATACTGTACCTTTAGAAATACTGAAGGTATTTGAATGAAATTTCGCGTGGCCAATCTAGAGATGTATTCCCATTGATTTGGAAGAGCACAAGTTCTTAGCAGGCCTGGGGGACAGGGGTGGACCTCCAAAGCAGGTCGGCTTGAGTATGAAAAAGTCGTCAAAATTTCATTTATGATTTGATTAAAAAAATTCACAGAAATAGTTCTTATAATTCTCTACAAAAAATACTTTTACTTTAGGAGATATTTAGACCGAAGTAAAATTTTGACACATTATGACATGTTTTTTAGTTTATTTATTTTTTTTAACTTGGAAAGCTCAATTTAAGTCCAAAAATTTGTCTAAAACATTCTCTGGATCCTGGACAAAATTCTAAGTACCCTTTGTTCAAGAATCATATACCTATATGGTTACGATAAAAAGTTATATTATTTTGAAGTAGAAGATTTAAAAAAAGTGTGATTTTTTTATTTTTTCAAAATGGTGGTGATATTTTTTCACTTTAAAATTCATTATTTTTCTCTGGAATACACATTTTTCTATGTTTCCAAAAGAATGCTTAACACAAATGCAGGTAAAGCAAATTCGAGGGCTTTTGCCCGCTAGTCCTATCAGAATTTCGTTAATTTTAATTTTTTGTTTTTTATTTATAAATCGATGGTTATAAATAAAAAGAATCTAAAATATTCTGATAAATGTGGACCTGACGGTGTTCTAAACTGTGTTTTTATAAAATGTTTACATTCTCTTATTTCTCCAATAACCTACTTATTCAACATATCATTATATCTCCAATAACCTACTTATTCAACATATCAATATTTAGTGGTTACTTTCTTGAAGTTTGGAGGAAATCTTATATTATACCTTTGTTTAAATCCGGAAGCAGATCCAACATTTCCAATTATAGAGGTATTGCTAAATTAAGTGTTATTCCAAAACTTTTCGAAAAGATAGTTACTGAAATCCTTTCGCATCAAGTTGTATGTTATCTTTCGCCATTTCAGCATGGATTTAAAAAAGGATGTTCCACTACCACTAACCTTTTGGAGTTCACAACCTCAGTTATAACCGCATTTGATTCTGGTTTACAGAAAGATGCAATATACACAGATTTCAGTAACGCTTTCGTTAAAGTAAATCACGATCTCCTATTGTTCAAATTGGATAAACTCAGATTTTCTCCTGTTTTCCTTAAATGGATTTCCACATATCTTAAAAATAGATACCAATGTGTATTATTCAGAGAATGTACATCAAAAACCATTCCTGTTTTATCTGGTGTTCCACAAGGTACACAGTGGGGTCAAACGCAAATTTTTGGGTAATAAATCTGAATCTCCTAAACTACTGGTCGGATCAAATTGAAATGTATGGAAGAGTTGTAGAAGAGGACCTAAGCTTTCAGAAAAATCATCTTGTAGTCACCCTGTGATAACACGAGATAAGTTACAAGGTGTCAAAGTTGACTACCTCGAGTATGTAAAAGTTAAAAAAAATCGTAACTTGTACAAATGAAGTCCGATTTTAAAGATTTTTATATTTCTGGAAAGTGCTTGGCAAGATAAAGTTATCTCTTACAATTAAAAAGATATTACGCTTGAATTTTTGATTTTTTGGCTCGACTTTCTTTCGTTTTTCGGGAATAAGTCCGGAGATATATGAGGTAAAAATTTTTTAAAAATATTCTGTAATTTGCTACATATTTCAAAAAATGAAAGAATTTTTGGATTATCTCAATTCGTCTAGACGTGAAAAATATTCAAAGTCAGCACTCTGAAATTGGCATGAAAAATGGCTATTTTTTTTACAAAAATATAGTACAATTCATTCACTTTTTTCTCAAAGTTCCGTTAATAAAAAAATTTTTTCCTTATTAATTTCAAAAGATAAGGCTTCATAAATGGTTAATAAAGAAATTTTGAATTGATTTAAGTTTGCACCCTACATCCAGCATTGGCCGAAAATTGTCAATTTTAAAAAATAGTTTCATTTTTATCGATTAACAAAAAAAAATGTCACGCGAGCTTTATTAAATTTGGTACCCATATTTTTTATAGAAATAAATTTAGAATGATTTAACACTAAACTGCTTCCCGCCCGGCCAAAAACGAATGCAGGAGTGGAGATTTTATGTTAAAAGTCAGTTTTTTTAATGACTATTTTTAAAAGCATATTAAAAGCATATTAGCATAATATTTTTAATATTATTTCTTATGTAATGAATAAAACACAAATCAAGCTTTTATTCATAAAAAATCAATAAAATAGCTCCAATAACCTATTTTTGGTAATTTTTCAAAAATAAATTTTTTTTAAAAATAGCTGAAAATCCAAAAAAATTAAATTTTTTTAATACAACTCCACTAATTTTGCAAATACTTTAAAAATGTTAAAAGAATATAAAAATAGACTTATTTACCAATTCAACGATATATAAAATGTTGATATAGGTCATTTAATAATAGTAATATAATGGCCTCAAAACTACCAAGTCACGTCAAAAGTTGCAAAATTCACTCTTTTGTTCCGTATTTCCATATGTGTGTATACGTAACATTTTAGTTTTCTAATGTATTATGTAGGTATATATTTGTTATTATAAAGTAGTAAATTCTTTATTTGAGTAATGTTTATTTAATTTGTTCTACATATTTACATACTTATTATACATATATCCCGTATATTTATTAAGAATATATTATCGAAGATATTATTAGAGATTTTCTTGAAAATAATCAGAAACATCAAACGTTAGCAAATTTTTAACTTCCTTAGCTTCGGAATCTTCTTTTTCTATTTCAAGAGTGATTTTTGTAGCCATCGTGTTCTTATAGAATATACAACTGGAACTGATGATATTAATAAATATTCCATTAAGTCCATATTTTGCGCTATTTTCGAACATTTTCGATTATTGAAGAGTCGGAAATGTTTAACATCTTTATTTCGGGCTTCCTGTGCTTCCTCTGTTAGCTCTCCCAATGGCAAAATACTATTTTCTATTATTTCTTTACCATGAGCCAATACTTTGAGAATTTTTGGAGTCATTGATTTCCAGGGGTATGTAATGTTAAGTAGTTCTTTAGTTTCGTAAGCAAAAATTTTAAATTCGTCCGCATTAATTTGTTTTTTGCTATTAATGGCTGCCAATATAATCTTAAAACGCTTCAAAATATTTAAGTCAATGCCTGTGATTGAAGATGTGAGTTCCGGATTTTCAAAGAAACGTCTTGCTGTATTTCCATCATTTGAGCTTCCATAGCCATGTAGAGGTTTATCAATTATTAATCCGAGTTGTTCTTTGAATTCTAATTGAATTCTTTTCTTCTCCTCTTTTCGTAATTCGTGAAGTTCCAAATTGTTTTTTACTGTAGCATTTTCCTGCCCGGGAATATTTCTGTACTTCATATCATATGCAAGATGTAAGCAGAACTCCAAAAATCTTATCCTTGCATGGAGTGGTGATATTCCAAATTTTAAAGAATTTTTATTAACAAGGACTTCAGAATTATCCTGAAATTGTGAACTTATTTTTCCACATATATTACATTTCCATGTAGATGTTGTATCTGCTATAGCGTTTGCAACTTTTCCATCAATCATCGTTAATTGTTGTTGAAATGTAACTTTAATAGTTCTGTTTGATACTTTTACATATATTGGGGGCACTGCTTTAATTTCTTCTTCCAATTGGTTGACAATGCTGTTTATTGTAACCGTGGTTTCTTTTGTGTAATCAAAAAGGATTGGACGGCACAAAAATTTGGAACCTGGAGTTAAATTTATCCATATATCATCAAAAAGCGAGTCATTTCTTGTCGATGAGGAAGGCTTATTTAAGCGCATTCGAAGTGGTATTAGAGACGCTATAAATAGCGAGGAATAATTATTTCCAGAATTACTTCCATCCATTTGTTTGTATTCCGAAAATCCTGATGTTCCATCGCAGCCCCATTTGAATATTAAAATAAGTTCAGAGTCTTTGCATTTTTCAATGTTATCATTGCTGAAGGTAGATATAATTCTAGAGGCAGTATTTTTAAGTAATTGCAATATATTAACTTTAGCACTTTTAACAGAAGTATTAACCGGGTGCTCCATAGGCTGAAAAATATTACTTTTGGCTTCTCTCACTGATTTGCTACCGGGAAAGATATCATATCCTTTTTCGCTAACAGATTTCCTCAAAATCTCGTATTGGTTTCTTGATAATCCTAAATTTAATATTAGAGCTAAAGCATCTTCAGAGGTAAAGGACGATGTTGATTTCGGTGTCACTATGCTTTGGATTATCCGATGTAATCGATTGGGAGAAGCTATTGGTAACACATCTATAACTTTTTCTACTTCCTTTGGTTGCGTACGTGTTACTAAAGCTTTAAATGTATCTTTTATTTCGGCATTCGTATGTGAATTTAGAATAGATTCCTGTTTGGTCCTCTTTGTTCTTAGCTGAACTTCATCGTAACATTTTTTTGGTCGATACTTTTTCTGCTTTCCGATGAAAATTGGTATTTCTCCCTTCAACCACTCTTCATTTTTCTTCTTGAACTTTGGTATTGACCAATCTGAAGCTTGCATCCTTTTTTCGTATGATTTATACAAATTTTCGAGCTTTAAATTGTCTTCTGCAGTAAGAGTTAAACCAAAAGATACTACTGTATCAATGAGTTTTCTTATTTTTTCTGGACGATTTATAATATCAGATAGATTATCCCAGATTACTTTGCAAATAGAAAAGTGTTTTAATGTAATCTCCATAATGGCAAATTCACTAATAAATCTGCATATTTATAAGGATACTTATATATAGAAAAAGAATATTTATATCAGGTAAATGGTGACAGGCAAAAATGAATTAAAAAATTTAAATTTTTGCTCAAAACCCCCAATTTAATTCAGTTTATTTTTATGACCTGTAGTTTTAAACAGGTACGTCAAAACACGTACCTATGCGTAATACATTAACGTATAATGTATTATATCCTATGTTATAATACATTAATTAAGTAGCTAGGTAAATTATTTAAAAACTTTAAAAAATGTAATAAAAAACGAAGGAAAATATACTTATTTATGTACTTAGGTAATTTTAAAAACCTTTTCAATAGAAAAAAAATTATGAACACTTTAAATAAATTCATTAATAAATATTATTATCTCGTAACAAAAATAAGCAATGCAATTGAGTGTTACGTATACACACATATGGAAATACGGAACAAAATAGTGAATTTTGCAACTTTTGACGTGACTTGGTAGTTTTGAGGCCATTATATTACTATTATTAAATGACCTATATCAACATTTTATATATCGTTGAATTGGTAAATAAGTCTATTTTTATATTCTTTTAACATTTTTAAAGTATTTGCAAAATTAGTGGAGTTGTATTAAAAAAATTAAATTTTTTTGGATTTTCAGCTACTTTAAAAAAAATTTATTTTTGAAAAATTACCAAAAATAGGTTATTGGAGCTATTTTATTGATTTTTTATGAATAAAAGCTTGATTTGTGTTCTATTCATTACATAAGAAATAATATTAAAAATATTATGCTAATATGCTTTTAATATGCTTTTAAAAATAGTCATTAAAAAAACTGACTTTTAACATAAAATCTCCACTCGTGCATTCGTTTTTGGCCGGGCGGGAAGCAGTTTAGTGTTAAATCATTCTAAATCTATTTCTATAAAAAATATGGGTACCAAATTTAATAAAGCTCGCGTGACATTTTTTTTTATTAATCGATAAAAATGAAACTATTTTTTAAAATTGACAATTTTCGGCCAATGCTGGATGTAGGGTGCAAACTTAAATCAATTCAAAATTTTTTTATTAACCATTTATGAAGCCTTATCTTTTGAAATTAATAAGGAAAAAATTTTTTTATTAACGGAACTTTGAGAAAAAAGTGAATGAATTGTACTATATTTTTGTAAAAAAAAATAGCCATTTTTCATGCCAATTTCAGAGTGCTGACTTTGAATATTTTTCACGTCTAGACGAATTGAGATAATCCAAAAATTCTTTCATTTTTTGAAATATGTAGCAAATTACAGAATATTTTTAAAAAATTTTTACCTCATATATCTCCGGACTTATTCCCGAAAAACGAAAGAAAGTCGAGCCAAAAAATCAAAAATTCAAGCGTAATATCTTTTTAATTGTAAGAGATAACTTAGATGAGTGCGCTTATTTTTGCTTTATCTTGCCAAGCACTTTCCAGAAATATAAAAATCTTTAAAATCGGACTTCATTTGTACAAGTTACGATTTTTTTTTTAACTTTTACATACTCGAGGTAGTCAACTTTGACACCCTCTAGCTTATCCCGTTTTATCACAGGGTGACTACAAGATGATTTTTCTGAAAGCTTAGGTCCTCCTCTACAACTCTTCCATACATTTCAATTTGATCCGACCAGTAGTTTAGGAGATTCAGATTTATTACCAAAAAATTTGCGTTTGACCCCTTTATGAGGTAGTCATCTCGGCCCCTTATTATTCCTAATATTTATAAATGATTTATCAGCTTGCATTAAGAATTCTAGAATATTAATGGATGCTGATGATGTAAAGCTGTTCCATAGCTTTAACTATTCCCATCAATGTTCCTTACTCCAATCAGGTCTTGAATATCTTTATGATTGGTGTATGATGAAATTAATGCCGAAGAATTTCTTGATCTGGGTGTGTTGCTTGATTGTAAACTATCCTTTAATTCCCACGTTTCGCAAATCGTTAATAAGGCAAAAGGAGTTCTAGGTTTCCTTAAGCGCTGGGGAAGAGAGTTTAATGATCCTTACGTTTCCAAGCAATTATTCATATCTCTTGTAAGACCAATCCTGGAATATGCTTCCGTGGTCTGGGATCCTCAATTTCTCTTATTTTGTCTTCGTAATCTTCCATGAAATCCTAATGTTAATTTACCATCATATGAATGTCGATTACAGCTTATTGATCTCCCTGCTCTTGAAAGTAGGAGAAAATATATGAATATTTCATTTGTAATTAATTTAGTAAACGGTTCAATTAGTTCTGAGTTTCTGCTTCGTAAGATCGAATTCGTAATCCCAAATCGTCCAACTAGAAATTATACTCCTTTAAAAATAAAATATTTTCGAACTAATTATGCCAACTTTGATCCCATGAGACATATGTGCAATCAATTCAACAGATTCTATCCATATATTGATTTCTCATTAAATCCAATCCGCATTAAGAGGAGTATTTTTAACTTAGTTAAATAATAAGTTTTTGTTATTGAATGATTATGAAAATATTTTATTGTAAATAGCTTTAAGAATAATATATATGCCAGCCTATAAGAAATTGTAATTTCATTGGCATTAAATAAATAAATAAATTTGTAGAGCTCAAAAATGTCAAAGCTGAAATTAAAAAAAAAAAAAAAAAAAAAAAACACATTGATTATATACTAATGTTCGATAAACCAAGAAAACATGTTTAATAAGCCTATAATGACTGATAATGACTGGGTGAATATTTTATTGAAAAATAAATTTTTAAATTTTGGGTATTTCGAAATAAAAAAGTGGAAACCTATTTATGTTTTTGTTTTAAGGACAACCTTTTTATATTATAATAAAATATCATAATGATTTATTTATATATGTTTTATTTAAGTTCAAATATAAGTTTTTTTTACAAAACACTAAACATCGAAATCTTACGGTTCTTGATAACTTTAATGAAGATTAATAATTTTCAAGTTATAACCTCTCCAATGATAACAAATTATGAATATAAATAATTTACACGTTCGTTTTAAAAACTGAGTGAAACTTCAACAAAATTTGAAGAAATGATGTCGATAGGACGATGTCCGTTCCTCCGTCCGAAATGGCGTTTACGAAGCCCACGATAACTGCCATATAAAATATTTCATAAACATTTTTGACCGATATCCAAGTCCTAAATAAGCTTCGTACTTGGTTCTTATATAGATCGATCATAAATATTTTGCTTGAATTTCGGTTTTTCTAGTCAACCAAATCTTTTCATTCGTAACCGATTTATTGGATTTTTTTTTGTTTATTTAATATCTGCTTAACAGAGTGATAGGCCGAAACGTTATTAGATTTTTTTAAGCTCCTATATAAGCTATGGACCTCACAAATTAGTCTTGGGCTTAATCGTTCATTTTACTGATTGTTCTTTTTTGTTCTGAACAAATAAATGAACAAGTTCGTTCTTTTTGATCAGTTCTTCGTTGTTATCCTGAGCTGTTTGACTAAACGAACTGCTTTTATTAATCCGAACTGTGTGCGTTTATTCAGTCAATGAACAATCTGCAAGAATAAGATGACTTTTGTTATTATTGCCACTTTTTGAATCGGTCCGTTCTATTTTCATTTCATTAATGCGATATGAAGGTTCCCACGAAATTTGAAGGCTCTCACTGTAATAGTTCCTTAGATATGCCATAATGAATATTTGCTTTGTGTGGCAAATATTCATTATGGCCCAGATTTTAAGCTAAGTAGTTCGTTTATGAGTTTTTAGAAATGTGAGCGTAAAACATGGGCGTAGCATCCGCTCAAGATTCAACATAACCTAAAATTCTATAGTGCAAGCATTATCTGTAAAGTAAATTAAATTGGAAAAATTACCATTGAATAAATGGAGAAGTTTGAAAAACTTGTGCTCGTTAACGCTATATTTAAAGGACGAAAACATAGGTTTGGTATGTAAGTACAATATTTCATAAACTAAAAAATAGAGATTAGTTGGGAAATTTAACCATAATTTATTAATTGTTCCGACTTAACAAGAGGAAAGAGAGTGTATCAGTTTGTAATATCAACAATGGCATACATTTTACAAACATGCTATAGAACTGTATGATGCAAATGATATTCAGTATGTTTGGTACTAATAATTATAAATATTATACATGATTACAAGAACATAAGGTTTTTTCCGAAATTATATATTTGGTCTAATTATTATTTCACATAATAAAACTATTTAAAAGAAAAAATAAGTAATAAGTAGATTTTTCTCCTGTTTACAGGAGAAAAATCGATCCCATACATATTAAAATTTGTATGGATAATAAAATTGGATTTTTTTTTACTTGGCATTTAGTAAAGTTTTGGTATATTTTTATGTTTACATTCTGGATTTATGTAATTATTTTCACTTCACTCTTAATCTGATTTAACCTAAAATTGTATAAAATATACATTTGTAAGATGCGTCCCTGCTTCAAATTTGATCATTAACTATAAATGTGATAAAATATATAGTAATTATATATATATATATACTTTGATATCTGTTTTTATAATTGACATGTACTTGTTGCTTATTATTGTACATCTTTTTCTTGGTTATCCTTCCCTCGTAAATAAACTTTAGTGTTTCATTTTTATTAATTTAAAAATTTACGAACATTTTATTAAAGACAAAAAAGAAATAATAATAATAATATATATTAATATCATATATAAATTTCTAGACCTTCGCTCAAAGAGTGGATAGAATAAACTAAAGATATTAAATATTTACAATTTATGGTTAATATATTCTTTTATTAATAGAGTATAATAGTAAAAGGATTTTAATCTTTTCCTTTTTTTAAAATAAAATCACTTTATTATAAAATACGTTACTGTTAATATTATATTATTATATTAATTGACTGTTCACTATTATTATTATGCTTCTTGAAGATTAACTTATTATACTAAGGTGTATTAACCATTTAATATTGAACTTAACACTAACTTGAATATATATATATATATATATTGAACGTTAAAATAAATTTTACGTTTCTTTATATACTAATTTTTAGTATAAATCTTGCCGGTAAGCAATTCTGAAGAATTGTTTACCGCTTTTTCGTTTGGGCCAAAATGACTGATAATTCCCTCTGTGTGAACGGAAATGCAAGGTAAGATATTTTATTGAACTTGTTTGTGGTCATCACAAACAAGTGCAGTTGCAATAAATTTGGTAATAATTCTAGGGAATTAATGTATTTTTATTTGTTCCAAAAATTATTATTAATTTTGTCTGTGTGACCGGAAACGTAAAAAACGTAAAAAATAGTAAAAAGTTTGCAAGTTTGCATAATTCTGAGTTGGCGCGTGTAGGAGAAAATTGGGAGACGTTAGATTATATTATTAGGTATAATCATAATATTAGGCGTCACCATAATTCCCCCACCGTTAGCTGGAGGCTCCGACGAAAGTTTAAAGATTGACACTTTTTTTCTTATACAAAGGTAGTAGCTAAGGTAATTATGATATATATATCTATACTTATAGTGATTGTATTAAAATTTTTGTTTTGGTACAATATTGATTTTATAGTTCATTCATGATTTGTTTGTGTAATATGCAAAGATTCAAGTTTTAAATTTGCTAAATTATTTGGTGTTTTATTAATTTTACTTATTATGTTGGATAACATAAATTCATCATAGATTTTAATTTTTACATTTAAATATGTTTTGTTTAGTGCTGCTACTTCTCAATTTTGAAATTTTAGAAGAAAATTTCCTATCATACGAGTACTTATATTATTTTTATTACAATTTTGTGTAATCTTATCAAAAAAGTTCTTAAATACTAGAATACTTATAGTGCGATTGAGTAACTTTTAACGATTCGACAATCGTAAAACTTGTCAATAGCAATTGTTGTTTGCAGTAACGATTGTGTGATTCACTAAGTACTCTTAAACGATTGTATATAACTATTATTTCATGTGGCAGCTCTCCACAAGGAAATGCCGAAATAAAAGTAAGGTTCAAAACCAAATAAAAAAGAAAAACAAATAAATTTGAAACAAATCGAAGTTTATTTAACAATTTTAAGACCGTGATTGATTAAATTATGTATTTGATATTGATTAAGATGTGTTTCTGTTAATGGTTTTCTTCAAAATGACTACTACTCCTAAAAGAAGATTCGGAAACGTAGAAGCACCATCTATAATGTGGAAGCACAGACTACAACCACAAAACAACGACTGATTCATTGGGTTAACTTTTTGGCTAATTTTTGTCAATATATTAACAACACAAAAATTTTTGTCTTTAAGTTAACGCAAACAAATATCGTTAAAAGTGTTAGAGAATAACTAAATCGACAATTTTGTTGTTTACTAATTTTAACGATTCGATTATCGTTAAAATAAGTTACTGAATCGCACCACTGGTGTAATTTCAATTGCTGTAGTTTCCTCTAATATTTTCATATTACAATATGCTTCTTTAAAGTTTATTATTTTTGTTAAACATGAATCATTTAATTTGATTAAATTCTTTTTAATATTATCTTTTACATATTAAAAACGTTATTGTTCGCATCTACAAGAACATCATTATTTTCTAAGTATATTGAGTTATTATGACTATTGGGGATTGGTTCGAATATGATTTTTGAAAGTGGTTCTTTCCAATATTGTAGTATAAAAAGGATTATCATAATATTGGAATCATCTACACCTACGGCCACTTTTATATTTGTGTAGCTATCAAAGTCGTTGATAAGGTTCAGTTTGGTTTTTGTCAATATGTGTGAAGGAATAATACCAAGTTTGCTGGAAAAAATTATTTGTCCGATACTGTCTATATGGCCTCGCAAGAGTGAAATATCATTATTTATTTGATATATGTGTGACATAAATGCAACTTCATCTTCTAGTGTCGCTATTTTATTCAGTAGAAAGTCTTTAACATTATTAAGATAGGTTTCTATTAAAATTTGTTTCTGATTTATATGTTTTTTTTTTCTATGTTTATTTATTTATTAAGAAGATATTAATTTATTTGACTTAAATAAACAAAAAGTTTGATTATAATTCTAAAGTATAATGGTCTCTAAACGAGCATCTCAAATAAAATTAATAACGCTGATTTCATACATATAATTTTTTATACATATATTTGGGAATACTTGATATAATATAATAATATTATTTTAATTTGTTTACATGCCATGAAAAAATTATAAAAACATTACTTAAATATTTATATGTGAATGTAAAGTCAAGAAGATAAAAATTACGAGATGATTTAATATTCTGCGAGCCACCAGAATTTGTTTACAGAGTTTTCTTTATCTTTAACAGAAATAGCAGTACTAAATCGACTATTGTCGTATGTTAATTGATTCTCGTAAATCATTTTATTATTTGCGCGTCTATATATATGATATAGTATCGGAGTAGCATTTCTATTTTGAATAAATCCTTTTCTATCGAGGTATGGAAAAGCCTCAGGTGGAACATATCCATTTCTTAAACATGTGACTATATAATTGTCATCCGCATAGTACGGTGCTAATATTAAATTGTTTGTATCGTAATCAGTAGATCTTGCAATGTGTTTCATTATTAATTGAATTATAAAATTATCTATTCGATGCATTTTTGCACTATCGTATAATCTCTGGTTTGATACGTATTTAATATAATTGCTGTTGGTTGATCTAAAAAGTAGTAAGCATGCTCTAATGCATTTTCTTTCAAATTTCCTGTATTTTTCCATATATGCTGGTGATATATAGAACCATATTGTTCAACCGAATGTTGGAACCGGTCTAATAAGGGTTTGATATAACATTATTTTTGTTTTTGGTAATATGTATTTGGAATAGAATAATCTTTTGTAAACGAAAAATGTATTCTTAGCTTTTATTAGTTGTAGCTCAATATGTTTATTAAAATATAGAAATTTGTCCAGGTTTACCCCAAGATATTTCACTACCTCTTTGTTTGGGATTGAAATATTAGTATTCGATTTAATGCTAAATTGTTTCCATCGCATTCTAATATTATAATTACATTTGTTGACAGGTGGCCGAAATAATATTGTTTCGCATTTGTCTATATTAATTTTAAGTTTCCAATCTATAGAATATTTTTCAACAATTCTAAAATTATTCTGTAAATTATTATTAATTTTCTCTATAGTAGTATCTGCGTAATAAATTAATAAATCGTCCGCAAAAGCAATTATATTATCCATTTTACACATAAGGTCATGAAGGTATAGGTTGAAAAGTAATGGAAAGTTTACCATTCCCTGTTGCAATCCATTAAAAATAAAGAATGAGTTTGTACTTATCTTACCCATATTACATATTTTAAATGTTTTTCCGGTTAACATATTGTACATAAGAATTCTGAAGTATAGAGGTTTGTTATATTTTTCTAATTTGTAAAAAAGACCAGGTATCCATACATTATCAAATGCTTTTTCGAAGTCTATTATTCATACTCCTGTATATTGAGATCTGTTCCAGTTCCAGTAAATTTTGGAGACTAGTAAATGAATAGCATGAGTTGTGGAATGCTTAAATTTGAAACCAAATTGTTTTTCATTATAAAGTTTTTGTTTATCATAAAATTTTTTTAAATTTATGCTAACACAGACTTCAAAATCTTTGCTTATATTGGGTAAAAGGCTTATTGGTCTTAGATTTTTTAATATTCTTTGGTGTTTGTTCGTTTTTGGAATAACTACAACCTTTGAGGTTTTCCACGATTGTGGGAAATAAGAATTATTTAATATGTTATTAAAAAGAGTGCAATAATCGCGTATTAATGCGATGGTAATATGTTTCAACACAATAGTTGGAATTCTATCGATTCCACAAGACAATTTATTTTTAAGTATATTGAAAATATTGCATAAGGACTCAAGCGTTATGAAGTAATTGTCTGTCTGTAGATCGTTCAGTTCATTTGCTTTTTCTCGCTGCTAAAATTAGTTATTGATAAGTGATTCTCTTCATACTCAGCTTTTGTGTCTAAAAGTCTGTTGAAAGAATCATTTATCTTTATGTGTAGTTCATTGTTTGGTTTAATATTCTTTTTAGCATGAACTTGTACGAGAAACGAACCGACTAAATTAAGAATGTGATCCTCATCTTTTACAATGTATTCATTGCCCACTAATTCCAATTCATTCTTATCAATGTTTGCGTTTCTAAGTAAAAAGTCTTCATTTTGATTAATTTTAATTGTGTTAATATTCGTCGGAGCCGTTTTAAATATTTTCCTAATTTCCCTAAACATAAATTCTGAGTTTTTTGTACTATAGTTTGACATTTTATTGACAATATGTTTGTTAACTTCAATAGTGAAGTTATCGTTTATCATTTTCTTTAATAATTTTAATTTTACTTTAGGAAGATTTAGGGTGTTAGGAGTTAGATGAACCTGCATTCTATTGTGCTTTTTAATTATAGATAGAATTTTGCTTTTTTCCTGTTGTAATTTTTTTATGGTGGAATTTGTAAAAATGTTAATATTAATATGTTTCTCGAACTTTGGGACTGTTTTATCAATATATGTCTATAAACAATTATTTATTCTTTGTAAATAATAGTCTATTTCCGAGTTAAAAAGGTTCCTATCGTTAGGTACTGGTTCTAATTTATTGTACTCTCTGGTAATAATGTTATTAAAGTTTTTCCAATTTGTCTTTCTAATTTTATATTTGTGATCCGACACCCTACTAAAGAATGTAATAAGGTGGTCTGCCTAATCCAAAGTTGTCGTAATCACAATTGCGTTATGATCGCTATCATATTCAATTGTTTTAAGGCAGTTAATGGTGTCGTTTTCTCTTTCGATATTTAAACGTGCATCGAACATGCATAAATCAATATAAGAATTACCTCGTGGGAATGAGGGAAAGTTTGAGGCGTATAATTTGCATTTGAAGTCTATGTCATTGTTAGCCATCCAGTCTTTTAAATTTTCATTCTCATTTTCCCAGTTCCTATGTTTACTATTTAGATCACCTACAATTATATAGTAATTATCTATGCTCTGCAAATTTAATGACACAAATAATTGGTGTATTTCATTTCCAAAAAATTCATTATTATTACGTGATGGGTAATAAACTGATATTGTAAATAGAGTTTCATTTGAAGGTAAAGGTATGGATATTATACAATATTCTAAGCATTTAAAGTTATTTATTGTTTTGTTTCTGTAAGTTTTATATTCAATTCCGTTTTTTAAAAGAATGGCTGTTCCACCCCCTCTAATAGAATTTACTCTGTCACTCCGAATCATCTCATAATTTTTAAACAAGATTTTATGTTTTGGACTTAATTTAGTTTCATTAATAAGTACACAGTCTGGATTATGTTGTTCTATGAAATTAAAAAGATCGTATCTTTTGCTTAATCTTATTAAGGAATTTACATTTATGTGAATAATTTTAAAGTTTTTAAAACATTTTTCATCCATGATGTTGAATTATATATCTAAAATGGTGTCAATGGTGTCAATACGGGCACCTTGAAGTTGGATTTGTTTTTGTAGATTTGATAGCTGTATAGAAACATTCTGTATTATGTTGTTTAGATCTCTTATAATAAGTTAATAGGTGTTGCGTTATTTTCAATAGGTAAAGTTGTACTGTTTATTTGGCTAATATTGTTAGATTTTAGCATATTTGCAAAACTAATATTGTTATTTATAAACGCTTTAGTTTTTTCGACTCTAATTTGTTTGAGCATTTCTATTTTATTTCGCATTTTCTTTTGTAGTTCTTTATATTTTTCGCAACCTTTGTAGGATGCGGGATGACCGTACTTTTTACAAAGCACACAAAACAGTTTCTTCCGTTCATTTATAGGAGTTTTTAACGCGCATACAGTACTCTCGTGGTTTTGATCACATTTGACACATCTCGGTGGCATGTAGCAGTTGGCTGCACTATGAAAAAAGTTTTGACATCGACGACATTGCGGAATTTTTGGTTTTCTTATAGGTTCCCAATGAACACATCTATGCAGAAGTGCTTTTATTGATTTAAGCTCACTTATTTTGCTATCTCCCGTTATGTGGATTAGATATATTGGAAGATCTACATCGTTTACACTTGACTTTCATGTTGTAAATTGTGTAACTTTAACAAATTTTTGGTTTTCATTTTCAAAATGAACTAATTCATTATAAATTTCATTAGGATCCATAGTAGCACTTAGGCCTTTTAATAAAAATGTTTTTGTTTTTCTATTTTAGGTGTAAAGGTAAAGAAATTAACTTTGGTTTTTTGCAAGAATTCTTTCACTTTATCATAGTCTGTCAGTGACGTCATAAATAAAGACAGTTTTTTTATGTTGCTTTTGGTATATTCTTTTATTTTGAAATCATTAATTTTTAATCCCTCTTTTATGAATTTGATAAGCTCTTCAGCATCAATATTACAAATATTTAACGGTGGAATTCTTTTTATTGTTTTTTATTACTTTATCAGTTTTTGCATTTTTGTTATGGTTTTCATTATTGAGGGATTTATTAGTTGTTTGTTTATTTATATTTTCTTCTTTATTTTTGGTTTCACATTGTTGTACATGTTCTGCAAATTTATTTACAATATCTGCATTACATTCTTCGTTTGGGAGAACATAATAATAATTGTTTTTTAAATGTTTAGGTGCAGAGCTTAAGTCTGCACTATTTCTTCTTTTCTTTTCACTTTCGGTCGTAACTGGAGCAGATGATCTGCTCATTTTGAATTTTTAAAGAGTCTCTGTCTCTGTGTTTTTATATTTAAATATTATTTTTGTGTTTCTTTATTGTTTTTTTGCTTTTGTAAAATACGTAATAAATTTAAATATTTCAACATAAATAACTCGCGCACACCGCTAATACGTCTGAACACTTCCATGTATTTCAGTCGACTCCTAATAAGTCGTGTTTACGATATGAATTATTTTGCTGTAATGTTCGATGACTTTCACATCCTCTATTTTCATTGGCAGGTATCCGTTATTATTAGTTAAGTCTTGTATGTCAATTGATTGGGAGAAAACAACTGTGAATAATGTCAAAGAAGTATCCAGGTTGTCATCTGAAAGAGAGTTGATAAACTGTTCATTAGTTGTTAGGGTTGTCTCTGTCCTGGTACTTTCTTTTGGGTTTTATATGTGCTTTATAGTACTCATGTTCAGTTCGTTAAGTCTGTAAATGGTCGTTATATTTTCTATGGTTTTTTCCACCTCTTATTTCCTTAATGTAATTGATTCCTTCTTCTAATTCTACATGTACCCTATTCTTGTTTAACTTAGATATACATTTTGTTACTTTTATTCTTAAGTTAGGATTATAAAATTTTTATTTAAGTTCTTCGTAGACTGCTCGGATTCCCCTGTGGTTATTACTGAGATGTTCTGTTTTAATAATTTAGGTTAGTTTACCATCGTCTTCTATGTCCTCGAGTATTGTTTTGCATCTTATTGTTCGAAAACTGTAACCCTGGGAAATTTCGTTATATGTGTTTTTGAAACTCTCCAAAAAAACAGTCTTCAATTATGATTGCATTGACTTGAGTTGGATAATATGTGTTTTAATTAAAGTTACTAATGTTACTTGGTCTAATTCCTTGAAGTGAAAAGTTCTTCTAGTATTTCGATTCTTAATGCGTAATCTAGTAGATCCAGAACAAATTTTAGATATGATGATTTGATTTTTATAAAAATTAAATGTTGTTGAAGACTCTGTCATAGTCGTATTCTTCTAATTTGAGTCTCCACCTTACTAATTTTGAATTGGGTTCTTTGATAGAGAACAGCCATTGTAATGGCTGGTGGTCGCTTTGAATAGTAAATTTTCTTCCAAATAGATATGGGCGTACTGTAATTTATTTCATGTTCATTAAGCGTTCTGCTAGCATAACAAATTGGGTGATTATCTTGGGAAATGACCGCTCCTAATGCATAATTACTAGCGTCAGTATTTACTACAAATATTTATTGAAATCTCGATAGACCAAAATTGGCTTACTAGCGAAGAGAGTTTTTAATGTATTGAAACTTTTTAAGTATTCGTGGTCGTTAATGTCTAGTTTTACATCTTTTTTAAGATACTTAGTCATAGGTTTTGCAACCATGGCGTAGTCCGTTATAAACTTTCGATAGTAGCCACTAAGACCGAGAAAATGCTTGATCTCCTTTGGGGGTTGTGGTAAGGGATAGTTGGCTATGCACTCCATTTTTTTGTCATTTGGCTTTATCCCTTCGTGGGCTACAATGTGCCCGAGAAATTCTGTTTCCCTTTTTAGAAACTCGCATTTGTCCGTCTGGATTTTTAGGTTGGCCTCCTTAATTCGGTTTAACACCAATCTGATAGAATTTAGATGTTCTTCAAGTGACGTGAAAGAAATTATCACGTCATCTAGGTAGACCGAACAAATTTTTCCTAATAAATCACCTAATACAACGTTCATCAGACGCTGAAATGTGACTGGTGCCGTTTTTAAGCCGAAAGGCATTCTTAAGAATTCGTAATGACCTCCTTCAACAGAGAATGCGGTTTTGTGCACGTCTCTTTCGTCTATTTCGACTTGATGGAAGCGAGGTCAAGGGTTGTGAAGTACATACTTCTTCCTAATTTGTCTAATATCTCTTCTTTATTGGGAATAGGATATTTATCATCAATAGTTTTATCGGTTAATTTACGATAATAGATAACTAGACGCCATTTCCTTTCGCCACTTGCATAGACCTTTTTAGGTACGATCCAGATAGGTGTTGAATACGGGGAAGTAGAAGGTCGAATCATGTTGTTGTTTAGCATTTCTTCGATTTGTTTCCTTACTTCTTGTTTGTGGATATAGGGATAACTGTATGACTTTGTAAAAATAGGTTTATAATCGATTGTATTTATTCCATGCTTAATGACGTTAGTGAATGATAATTCAGAATTAGTATTATGAATCAGATCTACGTATTTTCTTATTAATTTGCAAAATGTTTCTTTTTCTTCGGAATTAAGGTGTTCCATCCTGATTGGGTAGTTTGGGGATGGTTGCATTGGGAATTCCTTATATAATGCTTCGTTTCCAATGTAGTAGTTTTCATGAGTAACTGGTCAAGCATCTTGAGGATTTAGGTGCACTACGTTTGGACATTGGTACTTTGTAGTTACTTCCACCTTAAAATGTTGGTCATCGTATATTCCTTCTTTAAGTACGACTTCTCCATTTGCGTTGTGGAAGTCTTTAATGTGGACAAGTCCGCGTTCTGTATTAATTATAAATTTTACGATATTTTTGTCTGGAAAATGTAAAGGAATTGTTTTGTTGTTTATTCTTAGTTGATTGAGTTCATAATCTATTATTGTTTTGTATCTTTGTAGCACGTCATTTCCGTCATGTATTTCATGGAATTTACATTAGATTAAATGAATCCAATCATTAGTACATCCAAGCTCTTTAAACAATGGTACCTTGTAGATTGTTTGCATTGCAACAGTAGTTTGTAAAGTCCTAAGTTCTATTGCTGAAAATTCTGTATTGAGTGGGTGGCTCCTGTGTCCACAATAAATTTAAGTTTTCTTTTTTTTATTATATGGGGTAACTCCCCTGTGAGGCCTGAATTTGAAAATTTAGGGCGGTATTTTCGTAGTTAATTTGCTTTATACTGTGGTTGTAGTTTGCACTTTTAGTAACATTATGGTAATTTTTAATTTACGTCCATAGGTTCCACAAGCTGTTGGTATTGACGATGATGGGGATTGTGGTGCATATTTGGAGATCTGTGGTTGTTCCTGTTTGGTTGAATGGTATAACTACCATTCCTGTAGGTATTGAACGGATGGTTCATGGGTATAAAATTATTCCGGTGGTTGTGATTATTTTGCTGATTTCCCGGGTTCTGATTTAGTGCATGAGCCGACATGTTTGCTTTATTTTGTGAGGGCTTCTTGCTTTCGTGTCTCTTTGTATCGAAAAGTCCGTTTGCCACTTTTGCGTAGTCGTATCCGGACTGGAATAATATTTCCATTGCTATCTAAGCTATCCGGATTCCTGCATATCAGTTTAGTCTTCATTAGTACAGGCATTTTTTCTTTAAATACATTTAACGCCGTTCTCATGTTATTTCTAGCACACGCGTTGGACGCTGGGCCAGCCTCTATTACAATAAGGGATTTATTATTTAAACTCCTTAGGCGTTGCTTGAGCTAGTTATAGAATTCTATACCTCTATATAATCTATTTTTTAAATCTATTTTATTTAAAATTTTTGATTTGCATTGAATCAATAAAAAATCACTTGTTAATCACACTTCTTTTGTTTAAAGCAAATATATATGACGATATAATATATATGACGATATGCTATTGCACACTATATAAGAATAATTTGAGATTAACAAAATTTGCATTAAGAAGTGGTACGATTTAACAAAAAACAAAAAATAATTGCTCAGTAAGATTATCTAATTATCCATGGAGAATTGAATACCAATAGAAATATCAATTCTCTCCTAGCAAATATCATTTAACTCAGTAATTGGTTGGTTGGTTTACGTGGTAGCCCGTAACCTTACGGGCATTCAATTAGACTCGTTAGAGTCCGTTTTGATGGGACCACACTACTCGCCACGTAAATGAGTTATATTGAGTCTGTAATGAGATAGAAGTGTAGGGAAGAACAATGAGAACATAAATTAATTAGATCCAGCCCGTATCATTGAGATATTTAATAATGTCACTGAGTCTAGTGTCAGATACCTCACAGATGTTGTCTAATTGGTACCACCCCAGATATTTATGTCTGATTGCGTTCAAGGCTGGGCATTCACATAGAAGTTGATATACTGTCTCATCCTTCCCGCGATTGCCACAGCTACGACAGTATTCAATGTAAGGGAGACCAAGTCTGCTTGCATGTTTCCCGATCGTCCAGTGACCTGTAAACAATGCTATTAGTCTCGAGATGTCCTTCCGTTTCTAGCCAATGATTTGCAGTGAGCGTTTTTCCTTGTAGGTAGGCCACGTTTCTTTTGCGACTCTACATTTGTCCAGATTTCGCCATCTATTTTTCGCCTTTTCCAGATAGTGTTTTTGGAATCTGGTTTTGACTGTTCCTAACGGGATTGCGACAGAAACCGATAAGGAGGCATTCATAGCAGAGCCTGCCCGGGCTAATTCGTCTGCCTGTTCATTACCATAGTAATCCCTTATCGCAGGAACCCAGACTATAGTAATGTCATACAGTCGACTTAGTTCATCTTTACACTGTCTGAATAGAATAGAGGTAGTTTTGGGTGATTTGAGCGATAGTATTTCCGCTTAACTGTCGACAAATTAACCAATACTACCCTGAATATTTCTATCGCGAATTAGTTTGCACGCTTCCCTGACCGCTAGTATTTCCGCTTGGAATACGCTTGCCTCGTCAGGGGTCTATATGAGTGTCTAATTCTAAGATCGCAATATAGTTTTCAGAGCTTCTGATGAACTGTACGTAGTGCACCTGCAATGCCAATGGAAGCGGATCTTTGTATCCT
This sequence comes from Protocalliphora azurea, assembly GCA_932274085.1. Classification (NCBI taxonomy): domain Eukaryota; kingdom Metazoa; phylum Arthropoda; class Insecta; order Diptera; family Calliphoridae; genus Protocalliphora; species Protocalliphora azurea. Next base: position 64,768,646 of record OW026522.1, read on the forward strand.
GTAAAGTTGATCCACCACGTATCTCTTACTAGTAGCGGTCCACCACACAAAAGATACATATACAAGAATGGGCCGTACTATTGCAGTGTATAGCCATTTTGTCAATTTTGGACTCAAAACCCCATTTCACACAGGTATAGTATGCTACCGTAGCCTTACTAACCCTATGTTGAATGTTTAGTCCAAAATAATGCCCAAGTACTTTGCATTGTCCGACGAGGTGACTTTACAGTTTTCTAACTATGGTAGTCTGAATCTCGAAACCTTGGTCTTTGTGGTGAAAAGTACCAGCTCTGTCTTGCCTGGATTCACTTCTAATCCACATTCTTTGGCCCAGGCGTTGAGTGCAGCCAGAGCAGTTGACATGATATCGCTTATCACGTTCAGAAACAGTCCTGATATTAGTATCACCACATCGTCCGCATAAGCCAAGACTTTCACTTCTTTGTCTTCCAATTCGCACAGGATGCTGTTAATGACAATAAGCCACAACAGCGTAGAAATCACACCTCCTTGTGGAGTTCCACGCATAACTTGTTTGGTCTTAATACTGTTGCCTAAATTCGCAATGACGATTCTTGTCTCTAGCATTGAGACCAGCCATTTGGTGATATATCCTCAACTCCTAGTTCGTGCAGAGCTCTCTGTATCGTCATAGTCGTGACATTGTTAAAGGCGCCTTCTATGTCTAGAAAGGCAGCCATTGTGTATTGTTTAAATTCATTACCTTTACGAAGAGCCGTCATGAGGCAGAGTTTAAAGATTCTATGTAACCAGGGTTTGATGTATTCCTTTACACTTTGTAGCAAAATGTCAAAAGATTCCGCCGACGATTCTGACTATGAGCCATCCATCCTTTTAATATAGGATGGATTATTATGACCATTTGCCAAAATCTTACTGAGTCTTGCAGATTCTTTGGTATTGCTGATAGATTCGCAGAAGCCTGTCCATGTATCTCTTTTTGCGATCTTCATTGCTTTCTTATATTCTCTATGATTATCGTGATAAAACTGCCACGATTTTGTCCTGTAGCTAATATTGAAAGCATTGCGTGCCTCCCTGAGTAGCTTTGAGAGTGCCTTGTTCCACCAGGGAGGGAAACTCTTTTTAGCTTTCGTCATTGGACAGGATATGTTAAAAGCTTTAACAATTTCGTTGCTTAATGTGCTCTCAATTTGATCAAGACCCTCAGTCGTTGCTTCGACTGGAGGTATTCTTTTCAATTTGTGCCTGAGAATCCCATTGAACTTAGTTCAGTTAGTTAGTCTTGGGTTTCTGAAAGTTGACGCTGTTTCATTGCAGACGAGTCCAATGTCGAAAAGTATCCGGGAATGATCCGAAAAGGATTTCTCTTTGGATACTCTCCGCCTATCAACTGATAAATGAGATCTGTCTTTCGTAAGTGTAATATCTAGTACCTCTTCCCATCTATTACGGTTCACCGAGCTCGGAAAAACAAATGTGGGGTCGTTGCCAGAGTTGCACATGGTTAAGTGGTTTGCATTAATGAAATCAAATAGATACTCACCTCTGTCGTTGGTTTCAGTGCTATCCCATATTGTATGCCTTGAGTTTGCATCACAGCCAAGGATAATGTCGTCTTGAGCCTCTATAGAGGCTAGAAACGCCTTCACTTCGTCTGGCGGGGCTGGATTGTAGTGTGCCATATAGCTGGAGGCGATCAGAAAACTCCTGTTTCGCACTAATTCGACCCTTGCGACTGTCAGGTCTGCTGAGCTATACTGTGAGCAGAGAAATATATTTATGTGTTTTTACATATAGTGTTTCATATGCTGAAGTCGGGAACCCTTTGACTTGGAAGTTTGAAACCCAGGGTGCCTGGACTATAGTAATGTCGAGGTCTTTTTCCACTAAAAGAAGCCTCAGATTGTTGTAGCACATTTTGAATGCTGCATATTAATTTGCACGATTTTCATCGTCGGTTGTGGGGTTTTGTACAGGTTCATTTAGCTGCATGCCTGTCAGCAGATTATTGGCTACCTCCAATTCGTCTGCTTCGCTAGCTCCTGGACCTGTGGGACTGAACACCTTAACCTTGGCGTCCCTAACCCCAAAATACAGTTTTAGCCCGGCCTTCTCTAGCTCAACTACGCTATTTTCTGAGATGGCGAAGATAATGCTCTTGTTGTTGTCCCCATGATCTTCTGTACGGATGACTGTGTAATCACCCATGGGGATACTGGGGTTCTGCAGACACTCCAGCATTTTATGGTTATCGCAACTCAACTTTGGTAACCAAACCTTTGCCCGCGGTCTCATAGGGATTTCCCCCGCTGGGATGAGCTTAGTGCTTAAGCCTTCCCATGCATCGCTAATCTTTGCGATGTATCTGCTGAGAAAATCTTTAGAGAAACGGCCTTCTTGCTGTTATTGTAGTGGAAGGAGCCGGAGCGGTCGATTTATCTTGGACCTTTCTCCTTTTCGGCGAATTATTATCCTCAGCTTGAGAGTGATTCCGCTTGCCTCTTTCCTGCGCTGCCTGGGATGTGGATGGTTGGGAGTCCTTAAACTTAAGATACTCGTCAACCACCGCTTGGTATTTGACATGATCTTCCTTATCGCGCTCATGTGGTGTGCCATTTGCCTCATTCTTGGCAATTTTTTCTAGTATAAAAATAGCTTTGACATAGCGTTGCCTCAGAATTTCTTTCTGGCTCTTCTTTTTTTTAGTTTCTCCTTTGACTGGTCGTCAGACTTGATATCCTGTGGAGGAGACATTGTGTTTTGTGAGAGCGGGGTGCTATGACTTTCTCCCCTGCTGCCAGGTTGTTCGACAAAGGACTCTTGACTAGAAGCCAAAAAGTCGTCTTCCGAGGAGATACCCATCTCCAATTTTTTGTTGTTGTTGTTTTTGTTTTAAGTTTTTCCATTTAGTTCCCACGAGTAGGCACGTAAGGGATGAACCATCCATGCAGGGATGTGGACTAGACAAAGAAAATTTACAACTGGCACGTGTCCTGGCGCCAGAGGGGAGCTGTTAGCGACCAGTCTTCTTTAACCACTGACTAGCCATTAAGGTTCTCAACACTGCAACCAACCTCCTTAACCTTACAAGTGGGGGAGGATGTGGAATAAGAGGGGAGAAAAGACGGTAATTGGGGAAAGAGGATAGGGTATAGATAACCTTTGGTCATTTAGGCCTTTAGAGTCTAGACCTTGACTCAGTATCTTCCAGGAAAACAGATCCTTCCAGGAGGACAACTGAGGCTTCAAGGAAGAGACCATATCCTACATTTAAGCCACCACATCGCGTCAAGATTGTTATCCAGGTGGGGTAACTCAGTAATAAATTAAAATAAGTGCGAATAGAAGTTATATAAATATGTATACAGTGAAACTCATATCGCTCTCATTGTTAATATCAACTAAGAAATTGTATCGAAAATGTCTCGTTTACTCTTACTAAGCAATAATATTTTATATCTGAAAGCGATAGTTCGCAATGCTTTATAAATTGCAACAAGAGAATATTAGTAAAAGTATTCAAAATATCGTGTTATAATTTACAATATTATTATAATTACAATTTTTTCAAAAGCTATAAAGCAGAGTTCGATGGAATTAAAAAAGACTTTTCTTCTCTACAAGGAAAACTAACTAAATATGGTGAACTTTTTCTAAATTCACAAATTTAGATAGTTTTGCTGCTTCGCCGAGACTAAGCCGTAAAAGAATTGCTAAGTCATCATCAACACCTCCTTGTATTCCTAAAAATACAGGGGTTATTACTACTAATAATGATTCTATCCCGTTACCGACCGCAAATACAAGTAGTTGTCCTGCTGCTGTTGTAACTCCTAATTCAAATAATTTTATTTCGCCTCCAATTATAATATAATTCCGTCAGAGTCGACTTTAGTTACTCCTACGGCATCTAATTCGTCGAACTTGCCCATGATTCCAAATCTTGCTACCAGTAAGCCTCCAGAACTTATTTTATTAACTCCCTCATCGTCAAACATCCCAACTAATTTAAATGTGGTCAACAATCATCTTGTAAATCCGTTTACAACAGTAACTCCAAAGCCTCTAAAAATTATTGCTCCAAGGAAAACCATATTTGCTAGTCGTTTTTCAGTAGATGCAACAATAAATGATGTTGAATTCTATATTAAAACCAACCTTGGCATCGAAGATTATAATAATGTCCAAATTTACAAGATAAATGCGCGCAATAGAGCTTCATTTAAAATAATTGTCCCAGAAAGTATTTTTGATCGTCTCGTTAATCCACAATTTTGGCCAAAAAATACAATTGTTCGACAATTTATTTATCGTGATGATAACAACGTAATTCTTCCCAGGGCTTCTGATCCAAATCCAAAAAACTAATTGAATTAAATAATCCGTTAAATATTAATATTTGTCCAAAAAATGATTACAACTTCTCAGCTATCTCCATCGCATACCAAAATGTTAGAGGTATGAACACAAAGTTCAAATCCCTTTATTTGGAGAGTTTTGATATTGAGCATAATATCATTGTACTCACTGAAACGTGGCTGCGAAGTAAATCTGATGAAGAAATTCATAATTCTGAAGTAATGTGCAGTAAATTTCAAATCTATAGACGTGGTAGAGTGGGTAAAGAAGGTGGGGGAGTTTTGAATTCTGTCTCAACTCTTTTCCTTCAGAAGAAATATTTTTTAACAATGATCAAAATATTGAATTTATCGCCGTATGTGTTAAAGCTAAATTTATAACATTTTATATAACTTGCTCTTATATTCCTCTTGCGTCAAAAATTCAAATTTATGAACAACATGCAAACGCGATAAAATTGGTAGCTAATCAATCCAAACCTGGAGTCTCCATAATTGTTCTTGGTGACTTTAATATTCCAAATATTAAATGGTGCGAAACTCCTGATTCATGCTTTTTAAGCCCATCAATAAGATCGGAAACATATATTGAATTAATGGATCCAAATAAACAGCATAGTAAACAAGCTTGGCAAATTACTTGATCTTGTATTTGTTGATCAACCTGAAGAATTTAATATTTTTCGCATTAATCCATTATTAACACCTGAAGATGCTTATCACTCCACTATTGAAATAAGCGTATACGTCGAAACAAAGATATCATTACAATCCAATGTAAATGATGAGATGGTTTTTGATTTTAGCAAAGCTGATTATTCCAAATTAAATCATCTACTTTGTTCTGAAAACTGGTTTGAATATATTCCTTACATTAAAGTATGCCCTCGTAATATTGACATCATTTTGAATAAATTCTATGATGGCTTATTTAAATGCTTTAAGAAATCAATACCAATGACGAGGAAAAAAATTGCACATGGACTGCCTTGGACTACAAAGCAGCTCAATGACTTGAAAAATTTGAAAAACAAACATTATAGAAAATGTAAAAAATCCGGTTTATCTATTGATTATATGAGGTACTCCATATCAAGATCAGTTTACAATTCGGAAAATATCAAATGTTACAATAATTATCTTTTTAGTGTGAAAAGAAACTTTAGAAATAATCCAAAATATTTTTACCAGTTCGTAAATTCTAAGCGTCGAGTCTCTAGATGCAGATATTTGCGATATGTTTGCTGCTTTCTTCTCATCCGCCTATTCTGATAAAGACTTACATGAACTTTCCAATTATCCATATCCAATTCCAGCTGCAACCCTAATAATTTATCCAACATTAGATAAATCGATGGTACTGAGAGCTGTACAGAATCTAAAATATTCTGATAAATGTGGACCTGACGGTGTTCCAAGTTGTGTTCTTATAAAATTTTTAGATTCTCTTATATCTCCAATAACCTACTTATTCAAAATATCAATATTTAGTGGTTACTTTCCTGAAGTTTGGAGGAAATCTTATATTATACCTTTGTTTAAATCCGGAAGCAGATCCAACATTTCCAATTATAGAGGTATTGCTAAATTAAGTGTTATTCCAAAACTTTTCGAAAAGATAGTCACTGAAATCCTTTCGCATCAAGTTGTCTGTTATCTTTCGCCATTTCAGCATGGATTTAAAAAAAGGATGTTCAATTACTACTAACCTTTTGGAGTTCACAACCTGAGTTATAACCGCATTTGATTCCGGTTTACAGACAGACGCAATATACATAGATTTCAGTAAAGCTTTCGATAGAGTAAATCACGATCTCCTACTGTTCAAATTGGATAAACTCGGATTTTCTCCTGTTTTCCTTTAATGGATTTCCACATATCTTAAAAATATAAATGATTTACCACCTTGCATTAAGAATTCTATAATATTAATGTATGATGATGATGTAAAGCTGTTCCATAGCTTTAACTGTTCCCATCAATATTCCTTACTCCAATCAAATCTTGATAATCTTTATGATTTGTGTATGATGAATCTAATGGATCTAAATTTAAGAAAGTGTAAAAACATGATATTCTACAGAGGAAGTCCAGTACTCTGTAGATACACAATAAATGAATATCAACTTGATCTAGTCGAAGAATTTCTTGATCTGGGTGTGTTGCTTGATTGTAAACTATCCTTTAATTCCCACGTTTCGCAAATCGTTAATAAGGCAAAAGGAGTTCTAGGTTTCCTCAAGCGCTGGGGAAGAGAGTTTAATGATCCTTACGTTTCCAAGCAATTATTCATATCTCTTGTAAGACCAATCCTGGAATATGCTTCCGTGGTCTGGGGTCCTCAATACGAAGTTCATATAAAGAAAATTGAATCGGTCCAGAAACAATTTCTCTTATTTTGTCTTCGTAATCTTCCATGGAATCTTAATATTAATTTACCATCATATTAATGTCCATTACAGCTTATTGATCTCCCTACTCTTGAGAGTAGGAGAAAATATATGATTATTTCATTTGTAATTAATTTAGTAAACGGTTCAATTAGTTCTGAGTTTCTGCTTCGTAAGATCGAATTCGTAATCCCAAATCGTCCAACTAGAAATTATACTCCTTTAAAAATAAAATATTTTCGAACCAATTATGCCAACTTTGATCCCATGAGACGTATATGCAATCAATTCAACTGTTTCTATCCATATATTGATTTCTCATTAAATCCAATCCGCATTAAGAGGAGTATTTTTAACTTAGTTAAATAATAAGTTTTTGTTATTGAATGGTTATTAAAATATTTTATTATAAATAGCTTTAAGAATAATATATATGCTAGCCTATAAGAAATTGTAATTTCATTGGGTATTAAATACATAAATAAATAAATAATTTGTTTGCCCTTTTGGAACAATCTTAAAAAAGCGCAACAAGATATATATATATATATATATCTTAAGAGATATATATATATATATATATATATAGAAGGAAGTCTCTACTTTACATAGATGCTATATATATATATATATATATATATATATATATATTCTTTGTGTTGTACTAAGTAGATTAAGTATTCACCGAGTTATAGGCCAAAACGCGTTATTAGTTTTTTTGAAGCTTCTATATTAGCTATTCTTGCATAAATCAATCACAAATTTTTTTTCAGAATTTCGGTTTTTTTTAAATCAGTGAAATCGGACCATAAATTTTCCACCATTCCCTTTTTAATGTAACATTTATAAAATATTTGTTCTACACCCAAGTTATTATATCTTCCTTAAATATGTGCGAATTTTTTTTAACTCCAAAGTATTAAATCTAATATGATATGATAGGTTAAAGGTTCCGCGAAATTTGAGGGCTTTCACTCTAATAGTTCCTTAGATATGCCATAATGAATATTTGCTTCATTAATAACGCGTAAAATTGAAAAAATAGATTTTTAAAAATAGGCGCAAAATGTGGGAGTGACTCGTAATCGAGATCTAATAAAGCCTATAACCACTGTTACTATCTGTGTATCAAATATGTTGAAAATCAGTTCAACCGTTCCGAGTGATTGGTACACAAAAAAAAAAAAAAAACAAACTTACGCCTCATTTTTTTAATATATCTATAAGGATATAAGGATTTATAAAATATTGATTCTATTTCAATTTTATATGAAAATGTAAATTATTTAAAGCGTATTTATACAAAAGTTTTTAAATCCAGGGTCTCAAATTGAAAAATGTTCATGTTAAAATGTATTTTATTCAGCCCATAGTATAAAAAATATATTTTCCTTTTAACAAATATGTGGCATATGGTCGCGAAAATATTGGTATTGAAATTCAGCGAAATCCGTTAAGGAATGGCAGAGTTAAAAACGATTTTCTAGAACAGCCTCAAAAAATTTTCTTTGCACCAATTTAATAATTGTTTCTATTTCACATACAGCAATAAACAATATATGGATATATATATATATATATATATATATATATATATATATATATATATATATATATATATATATATATATATATATGAGCGATAGTAGTGATATTGAATCTAGAAGAATTGTCCTAGACTACAAAGCATTAAACCTGAGTCCGTATTGCCAGGATTCTTTATAAATTTCTGTTTTACTTAAAAGAAAAATATAAAAATTTTCATTATTAGAAATATTAATTTGATAAGAATTTCTGGGCATGTTTTGATGTTTTTTTAAGCATTATTTAGATTTCAGTTGCGTTTTAAGGCTTTTACTCGTATATAATTAATATAGATAGTAAATTTCAACATATCGTTGCGGTATACCGCTTGGGTTTGCGAATGAAAGACTTTAAAACAAAATTAAAATTTTGAAATTTTAGATTAAGGAACTGTGAAAAATATTTTTAATTAATTAAAAACATCGGTGGGATATCAAAAGGTCCTATGTGTTTTTTTACATATTTTCAGGAGAACAAAAAAAAAACTTTTATTTTATTAGTTTTATGTTTTGAAAAAAATCGATACCTTTAGAAATTATAAAAGAATCTGTATATAGGCTATTTTGTGTATAAAACTTTTAATTTGTATTTTAATATTTTTGTGTTTTTCAAAAAGTCCTATGTGTAGCAAAAAAGAGAGTTTTTCTTTTCTCAAGGATATCTACACATAGGACCTTTTGAAACTTCGAAACGCGTTGTGATAATGGAAAATGCTTTGATGGGTGAATAATAGCGATACAAAATGCAATAATAAAAAATCAAAAAATTACAAATAGCAGTCTTCGTCGGCACACATACGAAATGTTTCTCTGAAATTTGTTAAATAATAGTTACATTTCTATTCGCCAGGATTCGAACCCATGCGAATACTTTAAAACTCCTAGCTTTGAATTCTTACACCCCTAGGCCACATGGCATTTTGAATTCCTGAATTCAATAAATAATTTTACTTTAATTTATGTAAAAAAAATTTTTTTTTTCAACCTTGCTGAACTATAGATAGTCTATTGGAAGTATTCTAGATTACAAATCTTCAAGTCATGGTTCGTATTATCGTGAATCCATTTGAATTTTATTTCAATATGAGCATATTTTTGTGAAAAAAAAGTTTGACAAGTAAGCCCGAGTATATGAGATGTTTTTTCCTTGAAATATTATCACTAATTTTAAAAGTAGCTAATTCAAGTTAAAAATATCTAATTCTATGGTACCTTTTTCGAAGTTTTAGGAAGTTTCAAATTTTGCATATCTCTTCTTTATTCAGTTCTTCAACACAGATGGTCTGAGCGATTTTCCTAAGTCATATACCAAGAGGATTTTCGGGGACTCTTTATGTTACAAATTTCTGATGTCATGGTTAACAACAGTTTAAAAATATTAAGTATATTTCCAGATTAAAGCAAAAATTTGTATAAGACATAATTCCAATGTATTTATGTAATTATGTAATATAGATTTTATGAAGAGTACAAAATATTCTGCCTCGCCGAATATAACATAATTTAATATTATAAAATATTTGTTACAAAATATTTGTTCTGCACCGAAGTAATTATATCTTTAAATATGTGCAAACTTTTGTAAAATTCCAAAGTATTAATTTTGTTATTTAATAGCATTCACCGGTGCGTTTCGCTACCCCATTTGATGCGATAACTAATATTTACTTTATATCGGAGCTTATACTCCCTCTGGACCTATTCATTCTATTCCAAATTTGATATGAAAGTTACTTTTATACTTTTTTTTAAGACTTTCACCGTAATAGACCTTTAGATGAGAAAATGTATATTTTCTTTGTATAGGAGCTACCTCTCCCTCTGGACCTCAATATAATAGTTTCTTAGATATGCCATAATGAATATTTGTTTTATATGGTGGTACTACACCCCCTGCTCTGATCTATTTTAGGCTAGTTTGTTCATCCGTGTGAGAGTTTTGAAAAGTGGGCGAAAATATGGGCGTAGCAGACGAACGAGATAAGCATCAAATTTCATACAAAAAGCTTCATTAATAACGTGTAGAATTGGAAAAATAGTTTTTTTTAAAGTAGGCGTGAAATGTTGGCGTGACGTCCAATCCATATCTAACTATAACTACCTCTGGCTCTGATACTATCTGTGTGTCAAACTTCGTCAAAACCGGTTTCGCCGTTTTGACGTGATTGATACACAAACAAATAAGCAGACAAACTTACACCTCATTTTTTATAATATATAAGGATACAAGGACTTATAAAATCTTGATTCCATTTCGACTTTATATGAAAATGTATTTTATTATATAGTATAGGCAAATATATTTGTAATTACATCCAATATAACGTATTACATTTTCATATAACACATCTCAACACGGGTGAAGGATATATAAAACTCGGCACTGCCAAATATAGAACTTTAAATTTTTTTAAATAATTTTGTGTAACTTAAATCGCCAAATATATTTCACTGAGATTTCAAATTTGCTGAGATATTTTTCATTTATATTGCTTAAAATATTACTTAAAATATTTCTTAAAATATTGCTTAAAATAACTGTTCTTACAATGATATAGTATAAAAATATAAATACATTATTGTTAGTATTCCACTAATTTCTTATCGATGTTAGAGTAGGAAAACAACAAAAGGTCCTGGTTTTGACATATTTTTGAACTTTTTCTTCTATTAGATAGTTGAATATGCTTGAAGTCAGAGTTTCTGGCTTCCTGTGCCTCTTCAGTTAGTTCACCTAGTGGTAGCATGTTTGATTCCAAAATATGACGACCATGTTGGAATACTTTGCGAACAGTGGGTGTTAACTTCTTTAATCCATATAATGATCGTAAATACTTTAAATTATTTGTGGTAACTCAAATTTTTCTGCATTTTGTATGATGTTTGCTATGAACTGCTCTCAATATCACATGACATCTTCGAAGAAGTTACACATCATTTCCAGTAATTAGAAACATAATTTCATAGTTTTCAAAGATTTTCCTTGCCGACTTGCCATCATAGTCGACGAGTGGTTTATCTATATTAAGACCAGTCACCTGTCCCATTTGAATAAGTTCCTTGTTATTCCTAATAGTTTTTTGCTGGTTTCCAGGGATACTTCTTTGAGATCACACTCAATATGAAGCATGTATTAACAAAGCATATACGCATATGTAGTGGAGATATACCAATGTTTAGGGCATCTTTATTAATATATATAAAGCTGTCTTCAGGAGTGTGAAAATTGTGATTTTTTTCAATCCACATAAAGGGAATGTCCATGTTGAATCAGTATTTGAAATTGCATTGCATACCTTTCCATCAATCATTGTTAATTGAAGTTCAAAGTGTATGTTGATACAATAGCAGTATATTTTAATGCAAAGCTAACTCAAATTATAAGTTGAGTGTTTGATTGTATCAACAGTTTTGTGTACTTTGTTTACTTTCTTTTCTATATTGGAACCTTATTGGTCTGCAATATACCTTTGATTCTGTAGTTGGTTTTTTCCAAACACTTTTAGTAGCATTAGCTGACGTATATGCTTCATTCGAATCATTTCTTAAGCATAGTGGCACCAGGGATGCCATATAAACACTTTTGTAGTCTGTACAACTTTCCTCTGATGAAGCTTGTTTGTATTCTGATAGTACTGACAATCCATCACATCCCCATTTGCATATTAACATCAGATCCGATTTATCAAATTCCAGTGGCTCGTTTTTTGAAAATATTGAGAGAAATCTTGAAGCGGTATTTTCAAATAAATGTAATAAGTCAATAAATGTTCTTTCATTGTTCATTTTATATATCCAACTAAAAATAAAATATACGGTCCATATATATAAATATATGATGTTCCATATATCTTAAATCCTGAAATTGAAGATTTTTTTAATTCTATCATTATTAAATTTAAAAATTTTAATATGTACAATGTTTGAGATATTACTTAAAAATAAGTATTGCAGCAAATATTAACATATTTAAGGTATAAAAATATACAATTCTTAAAAATAGTATATACAATGTAAGGAAAAAAGATAGGAAAACCTTAATAAAATTCGAAGAAATTTTTACATTAATGCTTCTATCAGCATCATTACTGAAGTTGATGAAGATGTTAATATTACAAATTTCTTATTATATCATAATTTGAAGATTTATTTCTATCTTCAAATCGTTGTGTTAACATATTAGTTAGTTTTCAACCTAACCTTGTTTATAATTCCTGTGCAATCTATTTGTTGAGTACCTTTTAGATAAACTGAATATAATTTTTAAATTTTTGTTTTGAATTACTTACAGTATGTTTTAGCACATATTTTTGACCAGATTTGGCAGCCATATGTCATTATTGGTCTTAAACATATCTTATAAAGTAAGATCTTATTCTTGCAATTTAGTGTTGATCTTCTATTAAATAGCGGAAATAAAGCTCTCCCATATTTTACTGCTTTTTTACATGACTGCTGAATATGATGCCTAAGGGTAAATTTTTTGTCTAATAAAATTCCCAAATATTTTACGGTATCAAGTAGAGCGATTTCCGCTTCTTCAATAGACAATGGTATAGAAGCAATTCTTTTCGGCGATTTATTGAATGGAAATATTATATCTTGCGTTTTAGTCTCATTAATTTTGATTTTCCACTTCTTAAAATATTTCTGTGCACGTAAAAGAGCTTTTCTTATATTTTTGAATATAGTGTTTGATACCTTATCCTTTGTAATAACGGCAGTGTCATCAGCATATAATGATGCAGACTGATCTTTTAAAATTTTAAAGTCAGACGTGTATATTGAGTACAGTATGGGTGACAATACAGTAGTACACCTGCTGAGATATTTCGTTCGTTGGAGTATTCGTTATCAATATTTACAACAAATGATCTTTCGCATAAAAAACTTTCAATAGTTTTTTGTATACGAACATTTTCAGTTTATAAATAAGACCATTGTGCCAGATAGAAATAAATGTCTTTTCTATATCGAAAATTAAAACTTCAGTACTCTAATATTCACTTTTATTATTAGTTATAAAATTTACTATACGTTTTATCTGGTGTACTGTAGAATGGCATTTTCTAAAAGCAAATTGCACTCTCTGTAAGATATTATTATTTTCAGTATATTTATTAAGTCTATTTAGTATAACTTTTTCGAAAACCTTATAGAAATAGTTTAACATGCTTATCGGACGATAACTCTTGGGAGATTTAGCATCCTTGCCCTGTTTTAATATTGGCACATTTTAAATAGTTTTGGGAAATATTCATGAGTTAGATACCAATTAAAAATTCTTGTAATTACAATATTTTTCAAAATAATTGGGTTTATGCCAACTAAACCGGGTGCTTCACTGCTTTTTAAAATTTTTACAAAATATTTTACTTCATCTGCTATTGCAATATTTTCGCGTAAGTTAAATGATGTAACTTGATCTTTTAACCATTTTATATGTTTTATAAAACTTTGCGTTCATTTGCTGATGGCAAATTATTTTATGGTTATTTTCAAAAACTTCAGCTATAAGTTCAGCCTTTTCTTTATTAGGTTAGGTTGGAAAGGGTGGCGCATTCACGCCTACACCCAGAGGCCGAACGGCCCATTGTGATCCCTTTATGAAAAGAAGAAAAAAAACCCTATGAGGTTGACAAGTCCTTTGCCATTAACCTCACCTAGTTCATGTAGTGTATGGCTTCCAAACCACTTCAACCTATTACGCTGAAGCCCTACGCAGTGACAGAGTACGTGCTCCACTGTCTCTAGCTCCTCAACATCATCGCACGTTCTACAAAAGTCCGATATGCCAATGTCCCACTTACTCGTCATATTCCCTATTGAGAAGTGACCCGTAATCATACCTACTATGACTCTAAGACTGCCACGACTCATACCTAGAAGATGCTTGGAATCCGCCAGTTTTAAGCTAGGCCATAATGCCCTAGAAACTCTGCAGTCCGATCTGTCACTCCAGGCTCGATTCGTGTTGTCCAGAGTCCACTCCCCTATGGCCCTAAAGAAGGACCCAATTGGAATCTTAACAGATGACTCTGTGAAAGACCTATCTCGCTCCGAGCCACTGCGAGCTAGCTCATCGGCTATTTCGTTGCCAAGAATGTCACAACGACCAGGAACCCAACAGAGTCTCATCATATAGGAATCCATTAACCTTCTCAATTCCCTTCTGCACTCAAGTACCAATCTGGACCTAACAAAATGACTAGTCAGAGCCAATAACGCTGCCTGACTATCAACATAGATAGTAATCTCAGACCCTCGTTCAACATTCCCTTCAATCAAGCCTAGAGCCTTATAAATGCCAAGAATCTCCGCTTGAAAAACACTACAACTGTCAGACAATTTGTAGGATCATCTGATATCAGTTCCCATAAAGTATACACCTGCACCAGTGCCCACTTCCATTTTTGAACCGTCCGTGAAGACCGCACACCCTCTATAGAGCTTTCCTGCTCTATATAATATAATCCGTAGGCTCAGCCAAGGATAGTGTCCGACCGTTGAATTTGACTTCATTTAGTATGCTGACATGCCCCGCTCTAGAGGAACCTAATAATCCCAGTTCCTTCAATCTAAATAGGCCACGGACAGCCATACCCCTCACAAATTCCTCAATTGGAAGAAGGTGGAGGATTATGTCCAGCGCCGCCTGAGGTGTACTTCTCCTAGCACCTGAGATGCCAACTGAAGCACACCTCTGAACTTTAGAGAGAAGTTTCCTATACGTTTCCTTACCCAATACCTTCCACCAGACTGTACAGCCATAAGTAAGAATAGGTCTTACAACCGAAGTGTAAATCCAGTATACAACTTGCGGCCTAAGGCCCCAATTCTTACCTATAGAGTTCTTGCAGGTGTAATAGGCATTGAGTCCCTTCTTGACCCTCTCCTGAGTGTTTCTCCTCCAAGACAATTTACTGTCCAAGTACACACCCAGGTGTTTGGCCTCACTTGACAATGCAAGCTCAATCCCGTTCAATACTGGCAAGCTAAAATGCTCGACCTTGTATTTCCTAGTAAACAAAACTAGTTCCGTTTTCTCGGGGTTTACCCCTAATCCCTTACTGTTGGCCCAAATGGACAGATCACGTAAACCTGTCTGCATGACCTCACTGATCGTAGATAAAAACTTACCAGAGACCAGTAAAACAACGTCATCGGCGTAGGCCACAATCTTCCGTCCTTTAGCATCAAACTGTCTTAAAATGACGTTCACGGCCAAGAGCCACAGTAATGGAGAAAGGACCCCCCCTTGCGGTGTGCCCCTAGCCACGAGTTTCCTCATACAAGTGCCTCCCATGTTTGAGTTGATAACCCTGCTGCTAAGCATCAGAATTATTCACTCAACAAGGAGCTTACTTATATTCAGCGAAACAAGTGATTCCTCAATAGCCTCTATCGTGATATTATTAAAGGCCCCCTCTATATCGAGAAAAGCCGCCATGGTATATTCCCTCTGCAGCAGACCTCGCTCAATGTAATTCACAACGTCATGCAGAGCACTCTCAACGGACTTACCCTTAAGATAAGCATGTTGAGACTCGCTAATGACCTGAGTTCCTATGCTGGTCCTAAGATAAAAATCGATCAGTCTTTCTATTGTCTTCAATAGGAAAGACGATAGGCTGATCGGTCTGTAATCCTTGGGCTTCGAGTGAGTCGTCTTACCCGCTTTGGGTATGAAAATGACCCCTACCTCTCTCCACCGCCTGGGAATGTACTTCATTCTAAGACATTCCCTAAAAATCTCCGACAATAGAGAGATGGCTCTTTCATCGACATTCTGTAGCATGGCCGGAAATATTCCATCCGGGCCAGGAGATTTGTATGGCTCGAATGAATTTACCGCCCATAATACCTTGTCTCTAGTGATCATCTCCCTTATCACATCGGTATCCCCAGCATCTGATTCAGGTTGTAGGTTATCACTGACGCTACCTGTCCCCACAACAGATTCTATATCCTTACAGCCTGGAAATGAGTCTCCATAAGTAAACTGAGGGACTCTGAGCTAGACTCTGTCCACGAGTTATCCGCACGTTGTATGTATCCAGGTGCCACTGGGTCCTTAGATAATACTCGCCTAAACCTGGAAAACTCGTTAACAGAGTCCACCGATTCACAGAAATTTACCCATGAAGTCCGTTTCGCTCGTCTAATGTCCTTCTTATACTTAGAGAAACTATCCCTATAGCTATTCCAATCCTCATCGCTCCTCGTTAGTTTGGCTCTATTAAACAGCTTCGTAACTGTAGACCGCTGGTCCCTAAGTTCCCTAGTCCACCATTTCGGCTGTTTCCTTTTTCCAGCATAAATCACTGGACAATTGAGCACAAAACTATTCATAATAACATCCGTGAAATTATTCACAGCCAACTCGATACCCTCAACTGAATCTCTCCAGTCCTCAGTATCCATAAGGTCCCTACAGACTGACCTCCTAAAGGACTTCCAATCTGTCCTTCTCGAGTTCCTATAGGGCTGCTCCCTCGCCTTCTCAAAGTCGAGACCAAAAGATATCATGCTATGGTCGGAAAAAGAGTAATCCAAAACTACTCTCCAATCCCTAACATAATCTCCCCCACGGTTAGCCAGCGTTACATCTATAACTGTTTCCCTATCCTTCGCTCTGAACGTAGGAGTTCTACCGCTATTACAGATATGCAGATCATAACAAGTTATAAAATCGTATACCAACTCACCTCTTCTGTTGATGTCCCTGCTTCCCCATTGATAGTGGTGAGCGTTCGCATCACATCCCAAGACCATGTACGCGCCTTTCCTCCTAGCGTGCTCCGCCAGCTGCTGCAGATACCTGGTGGATCGGCTGACTCATACGGCATGTACACAGCCGCCATTATAAGCCCGCTAGATCCTGCGGCTTCCTGTTGGACGACTGTAAGGTCCCCACTGCTAAAGGAATGAAGAAAATTAATATTTAGATTATTCCTAGCCAATATACATGTCCGTACCTTTTCCGTTGTGGATGGTATGAACAGGTTGTACCCCGTGACCTTCAGACCACATGCCCTGGTGTTGTTAATCCAGGGTTCCTGTATGAGGGCCACGTCCACGTTGGAGTCAATGAGGAGTCTTGTCAGTTCGGTTGAGGCTGCCTCGTAGTGATGCAAGTTAATTTGCACCACTGACAGCCTCTTTGGGTTTATCAGATTTGTTGAACCTAAACCTGATCACCCCAAATCCGAAATTGACAACTCCCCCCAGTGACTCCAGCTTCTTCAGAGACTCCTGATCCACTGCGAATCTGAAGTCTCTGCCTTGGTTCTCCTTACAAGTCATGGTGTTAACCAACTTCCATTGACCTGTAAGAAGACATTCATTCTGATTTTCCAATACTGTCAGAACGGTTCCAACCTCTAGAATGGGTGGAGGGAACTATGCTGTCACTATTGGACGCAGGGGCAGCTCAGATGCGAGTATCACCTCAAGCTTCGCTCCTGGATAGAGAGTGTCTCACCTAGCAACTGCGTTCCTGAGAAATTCAAATGATTTCTCGTTCCCGCAGTTAATAGTCTTGACGCTCTTCATCCAGTCTGAGCCTTTGAAGGATACCTCATCCGGTCTTCCTTTAACAAGAGCGATTTCCTCAATGAGCTTGTGTTCAATTTGTCGCCATTGCTCAACGCTGATCCTCCCATCTGGATCAACCCTGTCAATGACAGCAGCTTGAATACAATTCTGCAACACTGATTCCTTCGCTCTTTTCTATGTTGAGGGTTGTTCACCTCCTGATACAGCTCTCTTTTCTTTATTATTATATATATATTTCAACGCCATCTGTTTCCAAACATACTCTCGATTTGTTGATCTTCATTGCTTTTATCAATTTCTAAAATTTTTTTATTGCCCGTTGGCAACTTCTGTAGAAATTGGTTCCAGCTGTTATTTCTATCATTGCCAATAGTTTATTAGTTTAGTCAGCTGTTTAAGTAAACAAATTAATAGCTTTCTTTCCGAGTAGTCATTAGATTGTTAAAGTTTTCGTCTGTATCTATTTCTTTGCCCGATTAAGAACATACTAATACTTGAAACTTTTCTTTGCCAAACTTGTTGAAAACCAACTGGAATTTTCTTTGGAGCTTCTTGCACAGTTTAATTTTTTTTTTCGACAGAATTTGCTCAATATTTGTCTCCGTTAATATAGTATATTGTAAATTATTGTTTTTAATTCTTTATCAACCCATTTTCCAATTTCTTTCCAGTTAGCTTTTTTATACAGGAGAACTTGTATAGGTTTTACTACAACTGGTCCAAAGATTGTACATGATATGGGAGTGTGATCTGAATTTGTGAAAATTGTAAGTTAGAGTTTGTAAGAAGAGGATCAACTACTGATGGTTGTGTTTGATTCGAAAACTGTCCAAATCGAGTAAATGAATTGGGGAAGTAAAAGTAATATTGAGAGTTGAGTTGAAGATTATAAAGACTGTTACCAGTTGTGTTACTGTAATTCCATGTTTGCATGATGGGCTTTTAAGTGGCCAAAAATGAAATAATCAGAGGTAGTTTGAGATATAATGTTTAGATTATTAATAAAATCATTTGTATATTTAGGATAATAAACAGAAGTAAATCTTATTGGTCTATTATTCATGTTAACTACGATAGAAATATTATCCATTTTCGCTGTTGGAAAGTTTGAAATACGTTCGTGGGGAATAGAATTTTGAATAGCTATCAGTACACCTCCGCTATGCGTAATACGATATTTTCAATAAACTTTCAAGTTTGTTAGTTTAACTTTGTGTTTTGGGTTAAAAAAAAGTCTCATTAACGAGGATTACATCAATTCGGTTTTGAAGTAAAATCTGTTCTAATTCTATAATAGAAGTGGGGGTTGTTATGCGCTGAGCATTCCAATGCATAACACTAAGTCTACATTTTGTATTATTATATATCTCCAAGCACTCTTAATTCATCGTACTTAGTTTTACTTTTCTCAAGAGCTCCTATTACCTCGAAGTAAATGTCTAAAATTTCTTCTTTTGACAAGTTATTACATTGTTGTGTTCTGTAATTTGATCTTGCCATTGTAGCATATGTTACTTTCTTTTCATTTTTACCTGCCATTTTTTGCGTAGATCTTGATGTTTCATTGTGCCCTGCTTCATACTGCTCATCGTCGAATAGAATTCAATATCGCTCGGTTGTTGCAGTTTAGCTGGGCGTCTAACATTACTAACTCTTTTTCGAATCTCCCAATGGACAATGAGGGTCGTCTGCTCTTTGATTAACTTTTTTGAAGTATCGTTTAACACAATTGAAACATTTATATGTAACAGGTCCATCTAGTTGTGTTTTATTGAGTTGGCAATTAGAATAATCATATGGTCCACCACATCCTATGCAGGCAACTGCTCTGTAGCAATTCGCAGTTCCAAGACCATATATATCACATTTAGAGCATTATTAAGGACCTCTTGAACGAAGATTAGGGTTCCTCCAGTGAACAACAATGTACGTACCTTATTTTGATTACCTCCCTCTTGGTAATCTGATTTCTGTTGAAATCTAATATATAGAGTGCATCGTCTATATTTGAATGAGTGGTTACAATTTCTTTCATATTCACTAGTTCAAAATTAAATGATAGATTAAATTATTTTCTTATGGTGTCTGTGTTAAGTTGTGGTAAATCATATAACATAAGCTAAAATTGTTTGTTGTCCCTGATACGCATATTTACCGAAATATCGAGATTTAAAGATTTTTGTAAAATTTCCAACCGAAAAATCGATTTATGAACAGATACAGATATGATCACAGATGAAGCTTATTTTCTTTTGATATGAAGAAATGTAGTTGTTTCGTTTTAAGTTTTTTAACAGCTTCGTCGTAATCACTCAGAAGGTAGGTATTATCTTGGTTCCAATGGTAATTCCTTTATATTTACAGCTTGAACCTAAGAGATTGATGACCGATGTAAAGTATTAGCGGTAGTTTTGGTAAATCTTGGTATTTTAAATTTGGGATTGTTACTCCAGAACTTTTTACGTTCTGAAGTCATATTAAATGAATTTAAAAATTAAATTTTTATAGTTTAGAAAATAATATAAACAGCTGTTATAGAAACACGTATGAATGCTTTAAATGTAAACATAGAACTGAAATTTAAGATATATGAACATATATGTCCATATACAATTCATATTGTTACGTTTTTACCTTTTAAAAACTGTGGTTTATTTCCTTTTAAATAAACCGGATACTTTGATTGCAAATAAAAGCAGTTTAGTAGGTTAAAAGTTGTAACAAGTCTTTAGTTTATT
Organism: Protocalliphora azurea; assembly: GCA_932274085.1. Classification (NCBI taxonomy): domain Eukaryota; kingdom Metazoa; phylum Arthropoda; class Insecta; order Diptera; family Calliphoridae; genus Protocalliphora; species Protocalliphora azurea. The sequence continues at coordinate 64,789,261 of OW026522.1, forward strand.
TAAAATGTACAACAATAATAGTTTAAATAGTCACTATGTTTTCTAATACACACACACACACTTAAATTACACACTTTATATAGCACACTTTAATAAAGTACAAGAATATACAGCCCAGGCAGTTAATTTGTCTTTACTTAACGATGCTTCAAATTAGACTGATTTAAAGGTGTTATATACACTGCATTACCATCTAGATGCTTCTTGAAAGTTCTACTTCTACAATGACCTTAACGGACAAACTAGTATATTCGAATTCTAGAGCTTTCGATATTAATGTTAGCAGCTTAAACATTTAGTGTTGTCATTCTTACAAACAATGATGAAAGCTCTTTATTCAATGTTGTATGTTCCGCAGCTATGTTAACTGCTGTTAACATATATAGAAAGGTTGAGAAACATAGAAAGGTTGAGAAGCATTATTTAACTTTAAACCAGCCGTTAAAACCGTTATATTCGAATTCAAGAACAATTTCGTAACAATATATTTCTCCATATATTAATATGTTCCTCTATTGCATATAAATGCGCATTTTACTCCCGCTATATATTTATAGTGAAAATTATTGCACTCGTATATTTTATATTAAAATAAATATAAACTTGTTTATTAAAAATATAGGTAGAATTTTAAACAGATTTTTAAAAACTCACAAAACTCAAACAAATCATAAATTCTTTTTAAAGTGGTGTTTGATTTCGAAAACTTTTTATATCATTGTTTTCTCTGCATATTCTTTAGAGAACTCATCCCTTGGGGCTTGCTACAGATGGCCCTAAAGATGGGCCTGTTGCCCTTTCATATACCGTTTTCAACATTAACTGTCATCTTTTAAAGTACCATCTGAAAATATAAAATAGCAAAAGGATAGGGTCAAAAATACTAAAAAATTTTCAACAGATTGCTGGTTAAGTGCACACACGATTCAATATTGCATTCGTAACCTTATTTAGCGTAATTGCATTCTTCCCTTACATCTTCTTTTGGGGGCTGCTTTTCCGGGTCGGATGTTTCCATAGTTTCCTTTTCAACTCATCATTTTTCCGAAGCAATACTATTTATTTGCGGGTCCGAAAATGCATGTTTTTATTTAAGAAAATTATTGAAAAAATATTATTTACCTCTTCGTTACTTCATTTTTACTGCAAGATGAACTTTGTGAATTATAGAATTCTTTATTATATTTTAAACAATTTTTAAAGAAATTCGAATTTTAAATTATAAAATATTTATTTAAATTGAAGTATATTTTATGTTTTTATCAGTGCGGCAAGCTTATGATTTTCAATCGACTTCAACAATCCTTAACTATAAGCAAATACATTGCTACGCACGCATTCTTATGTGTATGATTTTGTAAAAAGAAGTATCGGCGGCATGCTGGTGTTTCATCGACTAGTTCTGTAGGGTGCGGCGTGGTTCTTACACCTAATTTTGCAAAAATGCGTAAGCATAGAAAATTTACTTCATGCCATAAAAAATTTACCACAAATTAGCAAGAAATTATGCAAAGGAAAATCTTGAAATTAAAATCCTATGCTATTAATGTATGATTGTAAGATGTGCAACTAGCTAAAGTACATTTTTCACACCCAAATACTTGTGGTACGTGGAATCATATTAATTCAATATTTATTTACAAAAAAATTCATTTAGCAATTAACTTAGATATAATATTATTTTAGTAAGGACTAAAATTATTAAGAAAAAACGAAAGCCAATAAGTCTTTTAATGAGTTCATTACAAAAAAAATTATACTAGGAAACTAAAGAAATTAATGTATAGAATGAAAATTATTTCATTTAATTAAAAAAATATATATAATAAAATTTTAATTTGGTTTTTTAAGAATTAAACTAATTATGTAAAAAAAATGGTTTTTTTGTTTTTGGTAAATCTTCAGGGTATTTCCGTTCTGGAGTAATGATAGTTATGTAACTTTCTTACGCAATTATTTTATTTAGCCTTAGCTTAGACCTTTGCATTTTAGAATGTAATAAAGGACTTGTTGTTGGACTCTGTTGTCTCTTTGTGCGTTTTAATTTTTTTCTTTATCAAGTGCGTAATTATCGGTACAGTGATGGTGATAATTTTATGTCCAATTTGTGCCTACATTTAAATAAATTATTTTATGTATATTTAGCTAATTAATTTTTCCGCACAACATATGTAATTTTATACAAAGTTTACCTTTTTCGAGAAATTCTTCTATGGAAATTCTTATTTTTATGAAGTAATTATGAGAAATTTTCCTTCGCTGGCAATGACCTTATCTTTGAAAAAAATATTTTAGATGAAGACATTGATCTTAGTTGTACTTTGGGTTATGGTCACTACACAAAACTTATTTATTTTAATTAAGTCAATCCAAACGACATAAAAACATACCTTTGGTAATTATATTGTCGCCTTTTGGAGGGTTAATAAAAAAAATCCACAAAATTAATTATAAAATTTTAACTTTGATTAATTAAACACTTGTTATATATATATATATATATATATATATATATATATACATATATATATATATATATATATATATATATATATATATACATATTAATTAATGTTATGTCTAGTAGACTTATAAGTACACGTCTGAACAGTATAAGGTTAAGTTGGAAAAGTATGATTTTAAATCGTGTTAGGTAGAATAAAGCTTCTCAGAAGCATGTGTGTGTAACTTTAATACGTCATAAAAGTACTCTTTCCACTGTTCATTCAGGCTTGTACAGTGTAATCGTAAAATCATTTAATTGTAAATTAACCTTACAGCTGATAGTTGCTAACCCTAGACCTAAACCCAAAATAATTTAACATATAAATATTTCCATTGTCAATATTACATTGTTCACATCAAAGAAGTAATTGATGTAATTATTTGCAAATAGGTTTATTTAATATAAATATAGGTTTATTATAGGTAGGAAAAATAGCTTTATTTAATATAAAATTTTTATGCAGTAATAGTAATAGATTTATGATTTTAGTTCAAATTAAAATTGTAATATTTTTAAACAAATGTATATATGTGAGAAAAAAAAAAAATTATTGAAAGGAAATATTTTTCATTTACATGTGTGACAAACAGGTTTGCTGATTTATCGGCATTTTGCTAATTTTTAACTGAGATATAGTACCGGAGTTAAACTCCTTTGTTTCTTGGTTGATTAATAACACTGTGCGACAAATGGTAGGGGTCAGTGATCGGGAAGGGTTCAAACTACCGGGTAAAGTTATATCGGTAAAAAAGAAGTTATACGTGTCCCGGCGTTTCGCTGGGTCATGTCTAGGAATCGAGATATATCGATTTGAAGTTAGTAACTATCATATAGGGGAAATTGTGACCTTTGGTGGTATTTTTTTTTTTTTTTGGAATGGAATTACAACTCCTTTAATCTGTTCATACAACGTTTCGCTATATAAGCAACAGTTTCGCAGTTATAAATAAATGTATGAAGAAAAAAACTATTTTTTGCTTAAAAAATTGAATTTTTTTATTTTTAATTCATAAAAGATCCAAAACGGTAAAAAAGGTGTCAAGTCCTATTACTTTCACGTAAAGTCACATAACCTTTAAACAAAATGAGACATAGATCATGAAAATCGATGCACGCGTTTCGCTTTTATTCACAATTAAGTGAAGGTATGAATTTCAAAAATTTGCTCGAGATATGCTCAAAATTCCTTGGAAAAAACATTTATGACTTTTTTTTATGATTGTCAGAATTAAAAAAAAGTAATAAACAAAAGGTTATTTGATTTTTATGGTACCAGTAACAAACTAAAAAACGGTCATAAATGTGCGTGGACAATTAAAACGAAAAAAGGAAAGTGCACTTTTTTAATTATTTGGGTTTTTCCGTTGGCTACCTGCATGATTTTTTTACACAAATTGCACCAACATTTATGAGTGGCCATGTTTTAGAACGTTTGGAAAAATTTAAAACGCACACGAATCAGGTTTATAGCCACCCTTAAAAGATGCGCGAATTCATAAGTATCTCTCAGTAAAATACTGAAACTTACGTAGTATTTATAAGTGTTCACTGATCGATTTTTGTCATTCAACAAGTGTCTCCGAACGCGAAAAAACGAAAAACATGTGTTTCTTGTGTCTTTGGGATACCCGATTTAAAGGAAACCAATACGAAACGCATGAGTGGCTTGCTCGAGATCCAACGGAGAAAGGACACAACTGCGTAAATGATCCACTGGTGCCAATGGAGAACGTCCTCATGCCCCCTCTCCATATCAAACTGGGAATCGTAAAAAATTTCATCAAGGCCATTGTGAAGCAACCGAAAATTCTTGATTGTTTGGAAAATATTTTCCCACGAATCAGCGAAGCAAAATTGAAGGACAGTGTTCTGAAATCAAAGGAATTTAAAGGTGCTTTAGACGGTAATGATTACTTTGCGTGGAGAGCAGTGAAGAAAGTCATACGATATTTTTTGGGAAGTACGCGAGTGCACAATTACCCCCCACTTGTGACCAAAATGTTGCACTACTTCCAGAAAATTGGAGTGAATATGTCCCTCAAAATTCACTTCTTGCATCACCATCTCGAATACTTCAGCAAGCAGCTAGCCTCAGAATCGGATGAACATGGCGAGCGCTTCCATCAAGTGGCAATGCCAATGTAGACGCGACATAAAGGCAAAAGGCTCGATTCGCTGGTGGCTGAAATTTGTTGGTGGTCGCAAAACACGTACGATCCTGACAATGAAATTGAAGAAGAAGAATATACAATGGGAGTTTCCTCCGAGGGTAAGTCACAAAAATGAAGTTAACTGACTGATTAAAAACAATTGATTTTTTCCAGATGAAGACAGATCCTCATCCGATACAGACTCTGAACAAGTAGGCGAACCACCACGCAAGAAAGTAAAGGGCGCAAACAAACGAAAATAAGTTTTGCGTTCATCGATTTTTATAACCTATGTATTTATGTAATAACCTAATAATTACCTGTAATAATTTTTAATTTTACGTGTTAATAATTATAATAAATAATATATAATAAATATTATCCAAATTCATTGAAACATAAAATCAATATTTTTGTCAAAATGAGATACCTTCACTTAATTGTGAATAAAAGCGAAACGCGTCCATCGATTTTCATGATCTATGTCTCATTTTGTTTAAAGGTTATGTGACTTTACGTGAAAGTAATAGGACTTGACACTTTTTTTTACCGTTTTGGATTTTTTATGAATTAAAAATAAAAAAATTCAATTTTTTAGGCTCAAAATAGTTTTTTTCTTCATACATTTATTTATAACTGCGAAATTTTTAAATTTGTTTCAGCAAAATCGGACTGGTGGTTCTCGAAAAAAAGACCACCAAAGGCCACAATTTCCCCTATATGATAGTTACTAACTTCAAATCGAAATATCTCGATTCCTAGACGTGACCCAGCGAAACGTCGGGACACGTATAACTTTTTTTTTACCGACATAAAATTTCCTGTTGGTTTCATCCCATCCCGATTTTGACTGTCGCATAGTGTAATGATCACAATTTTATTGTTTTTGTCTATTTATACTACTGTATACTAGAATATAATTTCACTAATTCTAAGAAAATTTTTAAAAAATAAAATTAATAATAAATGCAATTTGATCAGTTTTACTAGCTCTGAGAATAATATAGAGTAAATGAAATAAAGTTTTAGAAAAATAAAAATAAATAATAAAATATTTGCTTATGTCTGGCCCAGTTAATGTAAATTTATGACTGTGGATCAACTAATTTAGGTAGGTCGATAAGTGTAGCTGTTTTTGTTGGCATAGTTAATGTTGTTGTTATAGTTAATATTGGTTATTGCTACAGGTTAATTAGTATTGTTGTTGTAGTTAATGTTTGTTGTTGTTAATGGCTGATTGGTGATCAATGGTAATTCCTTCCTTCTTAGAGTAGAGTGAGGGCCACAAAGATTCTGTAGGTGGACGAACGATACTATCAATCATACAGGAGTTTGGTATGTACTTGATTTTTATCTTTTTCACTAGGCATGTTGAAATTATAATAAATATTAGAATGATTATAGTGATCGATGTATATGTAATATATTGATGAGTTGATGTATTTTTAGGGAAGACATCATATCATGATCACTGAATTGGTAGGGCCTCAGTTTCTGCATGTTAAGTTCCTCTATAATAGTTTCAGGAATTACTTTCATAGGTTTGGGTAGCGTAATGTTAATATCTTCGCTATATGTTTTTGGTTTGTGTTAATAATTAATGTCATTAATAGTAACTGTTCATTTCTCATAATATAATATTGTTGTGTTGGTCACTTTAAATGGTTTACTGCAATTAGATTTCACAAGTGTTGTTGGTATGGTACGTAGTTGGTAGATGGTCTTCAATCGTCGTACATCTTTTAAGATACAATTCGCTTATATACTTCTTGCAGTATTGTGACAGACATAAACATTTTCTAATCTTAAATATTTTTCTTTATAATAGTAAATAACTATAATAGTTATAAGCTATACATTTAGATGACATAATTTGTGTTGTATAATATGAGACAAAATAAAAGTACATGTTTAAACTTTGGAATTTTTACGTTAAATATTATACTTGAATTAATATAGTTTGCTTGCAATTCCAGAATTTCATATAATCGTTCTAGAGAAAAATACATGAAATATGTATTTGATCATTTAGTAATTTATAAATATTTTCGATTTCATTGTTATTCAATATAAATTTGGAAATAATGTTCAATTTTGCTAAGACAATGTTAATAATTTGATTCGGTAATAAATCGATATTGCAATTTATTCTATTTAAATACTGAATTCTTGATATTATTAAGTTGTTTTCATTTACCTTGTTAGAAGAAATTTCTTGTATATTTTTTAAGGCTTTTGTGATTCTATTTTATTCATATTGTTTATGTGTGTATTTTTATTTATTTATTTATTTAATAGCCAATGAAATTACAATTTCTTACAGGCCAGCATATATATTATTCTTAAAGCTATTAACAATAAAATATTTTCATAATCATTCAATAACAAAAACTTATTATTTAACTAAGTTAAAAATAATCCTCTTAATGCGGATTGGATTTAATGAGAAATCAATATATGGATAGAAACTGTTGAATTGATTGCATATACGTCTCATGGGATCAAAGTTGGCATAATTGGTTCGAAAATATTTTATTTTTAAAGGAGTATAATTTCTAGTTGGACGATTTGGGATTACGAATTCGATCTTACAAAGCAAGAACTCAGAATTAATTGAACCGTTTACTAAATTAATTACAAATGAAATATTCATATATTTTCTCCTACTTTCAAGAGTAGGGAGATCAATAAGCTGTAATCGACTTTCATATGATGGTAAATTAATATTAGGATTCCATGGAAGATTACGAAGACAAAATAAGAGAAATTGTTTCTGGACCGATTCAATTTTCTTTATATGAACTTCGTATTGAGGATCCCAGACCACGGAAGCATATTCCAGGATTGGTCTTACAAGAGATATGAATAATTGCTTAGAAACATAAGGATCATTAAACTCTCTTCCCCAGCGCTTGAGGAAACCTAGAACTCCTTTTGCCTTATTAACGATTTGTGAAACGTGGGAGTTAAAGGATAGTTTACAATCAAGCAACACACCCAGATCAAGAAATTCTTCGACTAGATCAAGTTGATATTCATTTATTTTGTATCTACAGAGTACTGGACTTCTTCTATAGAACATCATGTGTTTACACTTTTTTAAATTCAGATCCATTAGATTCATCATACACCAATCATAAAGATTGTCAAGATCTGATTGGAGTAAGGAACATTGATAGGAATAGTTAAAGCTATGGAACAGCTTTACATCATCAGCATACATTAATATTTTAGAATTTCTAATGCAAGCTGGTAGATCATTTATAAATATTAGGAATAGTAAGGGGCCGAGATGACTACCTTGTGGAACACCAGATAAAACAGGAATGGTTTATGATGTACATTCTCTGAATAGTACACATTGGCATCTATTTTTAAGATATGTGGAGATCCATTTAAGGAAAACAGGAGAAAATCCGAGCTTATCCAATTTGAACATTAGGAGATCGTGATTTACTTTATCGAAGGCTTTACTGAAATCTGTGTATATTACGTCTGTCTGTAAACCGGACTCAAATGCAGTTATAACTGAGGTTGTGAACTCCAAAAGGTTACTAGTAATGGAACATCCTTTTTTAAATCCATGCTGAAATGGCGAAAGATAACATACAACTTGATGCGAAAGGATTTCAGTAACTATCTTTTCGAAAAGTTTTGGAATAACACTTAATTTAGCAATACCTCTATAATTGGAAATGTTGGATCTGCTACCGGATTTGAACAAAGGTATAATATAAGATTTCCTCCAAACTTCAGGAAAGTAACCACTAAATATTGATATGTTGAATAAGTATGTTATTGGAGATATAAGAGAATGTAAACATTTTATAAGAACACAGCTTGGAACACCATCAGGTCCACATTTATCAGAATATTTTAGATTCTGTACAGCTCTCAGTACCATCGTTTTATCTAATGTTGGACAATTTATAAGGGTTGCAGCTGGAATTGGATATGGATAATTGGAAAGTTCATGTGAATCTTTATCAGAATAGGCGGATGAGAAGAAAGCAGCAAACATATCGCAAATATCTGCATCGTTTGAGGATTCTTTATCTCCAAATTTCATCATGGACGGATATTCAGAGACTCGACGCTTAGAATTTACGAACTGGTAAAAATATTTTGGATTATTTTTAAAGTTTCTTTTCACCCTAAAAAGATAATTATTGTAACATTTGATATTTTCCGAATTGTAAACTGATCTTGATATGGAGTACCTCATATAATCAATAGGTAAACCGGATTTTTTGTATTTTCTATAATGTTTGTTTTTCAAATTTTTTAAGCCATTGAGCTGCTTTGTAGTCCAAGGCGGTCCATGTGCAATTTTTTTTCTCGTCATTGGTATTGATTACTTAAAACATTTAAATAAGCCATCATAGAATTTATTCAAAATGATGTCAATATTACGAGGGCATACTTTATTGTAAGGAATATATTCAAACCAGTTTTCAGAATAAAGTAGGTGATTTAATTTGGAATAATCAGCTTTACTAAAATCAAATACCATCTCATTATTTACATTGGATTGTAATGATATTTTTGTTTCAACGTTTACGCTTATTTCAAGAGTGGGGTGATACGCATCTTCGGGTGTTAATAATGGATTAATGCGAAGAATATTAAATTCTTCAGGTTGATCAACAAATACAAGATCAAGTAGTTTGCTAAGCTTGTTTACTATGTTGTTTATTTGGAATAGTCCCATATCAGCAATAGCATCCAGTAATTCAATAGATGTTTCCGATCTTATTGATGGGCTTAAAAAGCATGAATCAGGAGTTTCGCACCATTTAATATTTGGAATATTAAAGTCACCAAGAACAATTATGGAGTCTCCAGGTTTGGATTGATTAGCTACAAATTTTATCGCGTTTGCATGTTGTTCATAAATTTGAATGTTTGACGCAGGAGGAATATAAGAGCAAGTTATAAAAATTGTTCTAAATTTAGCTTTAACACATACGGCGATAAATTCAATATTTTGATCATTGTTAAAAAATATTTCTTCTGAAGGAAAAAGAGTTGAGACAGAAATCAAAACTCCCCCACCTTCTTTGCCCACTCTATCACGTCTATAGATTTGAAATTTACTGCACATTATTTCAGAATTATGAATTTCTTTATCAGATTTATTTCGGAGCCACGTTTCAGTGAGTACAATGATATTATGCTCAATATCAAAGCTCTCTAAATAAAGGGATTTTAACTTTGTGTTCATACCTCTAACATTTTGGTATGCGATGGAGATAGCTGAGAAGTTGTAATCATTTTTTTTTTTTTTTTTTTTTTTTGAGTTGAGAATTTATATTTTTAGCATCACTATCATCCATATTACCAGTTATGTTTTTAATTGTTGAACCCAATCCATTGAATAAACCTCCCTTCTGCCTCTTAAAAGGTAGTAAGGTTTTATGTTGCTACCTCTCTTTATTCAGTTTATCAATTCTCTCTTTGAATGCACTGAATTATTATAGGTAATAAGAAATTCCGAGAAAATTTCTTCGTGATCCATGGAAAGTTTGTTTTCCTTTCTCCTATCCGTTATTATTCGATATAACTTAATGTCGAATGCAAACTTTCAATAGGTGCGTTGTTTGAAGACTATTGAAATGAAGTAATATGTAGATTGATATTGAATTGCTTACAAAACTACTTAAAAATAATGGCCCTAAATTCTTTTCCCTCATCACATACGATATCATAAGCAATAATGAAAGCTTTTAGCGATTTAATTACGTTCAGACTTGTTTTAGCATCAATAGTGAACTCTGTTGAAAATTTTGAAAATTTATCGATAATAGTTAGGATCTGTTGAATTTTGATATGATAGATGTCCATGTGCAAGATATCTAAAGGTTTTTCAAGTATTTCCGGAGTATAGAAAATTAATTTTTCTGGGCGTCTATCATATTTCAGTGTTGGCTTATCTGTTCGTCATATGCGGGAAATATACTCTCTTTTAATGAGTAAATATGTTTCTTTAATTCCCCGGTGATTGTTACTATGATGATATTTCCTTATAATTTCATCGTTTGCGGTAATATCTCTTATTCTAAGCGTACATCATATTAAGCAGCACGCGTTATTTTTAGCAAAATATGTTGAAAATACCTTTTATACTATACCAAAAATATATTCATCTGTATAAATTACTAGAAATCTATTCGGTTTAATAAACTTAGCAAAAGTCCTTATTACTGAATCTTCATCATAAGATGGTAATTTGATTATTCTTCTTAACTTATTTTTGAAAAGTACCTCAACGATATTATTCGATTTGGGTTATATTTCGAGTATTAATTGGATATTATATTCATTTAGATGTTTCTCCGAAATTGGAATACCTTCTTCTAAGTCCTCTTCCACAGAGTAAATCGTAATTACGCTGGTGCCAATGGAAGAAAAGATCTCATGATTGTTTATGGAATTGGCGTTAGAATTCTGAACACCTTTTTATAAACAATGTCATAATCAGATTATTCTAATTTCATATACCAACGAACGAGTTTTGAATAAGTTTCCTTCAAACCCATTATCCAAACTAATGCTCTATGGTCTGTGACTATCTTGAACTTGTGACCGAAGCAATAAGGTATGAAATATTTTGCTGTCCATATTATTGCCAAAAGTTCTTCTATAGTGGAGTAATACGGCCTCTAATGCGTAGTTACTAGCATTCGTAGTCAAAATGAAATCTTTAGAAAAATCTTGATATTGTAATATAAGATCATTACAAAGTATATTTTTACACATTTCAACAGTTTTTACATACTCCCCAGTTAATTTTATCTCTGTTTCGTTTTCAGAGAAACTCTTGGTGGTTTCATTAATTTTGTAAAATTAGGAATAAATTTTCTATAATAACCCAATAATACCAAAAAAGATTTAAGTTGTTTCGGAGTTTTAGGAATAAGAAAATTTTTCCAGGGTTTGGTATAAACTATGTGGCCCAAATATCTCTTTCCGCAAAAATTTTGATTTATCTAATTGAATTTTAAAATTTGAGTTTCTCAATCTTTCAAATACCAATTCCAAATTGTTAATATATTCTTACAAAAATAAGTTGCAAAAATAATGATATCATCTAAATAAACGAGACATATTCTATCTACCAATTCCCTAAGGACATTATCCATGACTCTCTAAAATGCTAATTAATTCGTAATGCCCCCTTCTAATGAAAACGTAGTTTTCGGGATATCCTTTGGTTCCGTTTCAATTTGGTAGAAACCACTGGCAAATCAGCAGTAGAGAAATACATAGAAGTTCATTGATATTAGGAACTGGGTATTTATCAGTAATGCGTTTTTCGTTTACATTCCTATAATCCTATAACCAGTCTCCATTTCTGCTTGCCACTGGCATCCTTCTTCTTTGGTATTATACGGACGGGTGAACTCAAAGGTGAGTAACTTGGTCTTATTATGTTCTGATTCTGTAATTTATCAATTTGTTCTCTCACTTTCTTGTGAACCTAAGGGTATCTAGAAGACATCTTATATACTGGCACATCATTGTTTGTTGTTAAACTGTTTCTGATTTTGTTCGAAAATGTCAGCACTTGGCCTTTTCTGTAGAAAACATCAGAATATTTTCTACATGTTTTAAGTATAAGTCGCCTTTCTTCCTGGCTGAGGTGTTCGGTACGTAATAAATCTTTTATATCGGTATCTTCACCATGTTCCACAGTATTAACTTCAAAAAATTTCTGAGAACAATACTCCTGTGTTTTCAAAGATTGATCAAAATATATTATTTCTGAAAAATATCCCAAGTTTTTTACCTCAGGTAAACTAAACTAATTTTTTGCTGTATAAATGCCAGCTGAAATAATAAGATTCTCGTTTATAAACGTTTCCGCAATTAAAACATCTCCTTACTCGACGAGTAACTTAATCATCATTCTAGTGTTTGGTTCAACCAGAATTTTACCGGTTCGTTCGGTTTGTGATCTAATGGGATTGATGTAAATCTTGTCTCTAATATATTAGGCTGCAAATCAATCTTAGCTTTTATATTAGACAAATAATCAATCCCTAAAAGGCCATCGAAGTAGTTGTAAAATTTAAATAGTAATAATGAGAGTTTTTCCCCCTGATTAAATTTTTCAAATATTGGTAATATTATCAATTTGTCTACTACATGTTTCGTTAAAACGGTTTTTATCGTTGGTTTAAATTTGATATGTTGTTGTTGTGCTACATATTCCGGGGCAATGAATGAAGTTGAAGCCCCCCGTGTCTATAAGAAACTTGAGAAATTTATTACCAGGGCTTTGTGAGGTAAGGTCATGAAAATTAACTTCCTTCACGTTGGTTAACGAATTTACCCCCTAAACATTTGAATTTCCAAATATCCCGTCCTAGTCGATATCTAGCTGCAGGAATTTGGGCTGTGGATGATGAATCAGGCAGTCACATGAATAACATGAACTTTTTGAATTTTTTTTAATAATTGACCCAGAAACATGAAATTAAAGAGACATGATCCTATGTGGATAAGAATTTACAAGGGAGACTTTGTGGTATTGTTTTGTTCTTCTTATAGTATTTTTGAATTTTCTATAATACTGAACCTAGGGACATGAAATTGAAAGGGATCTTTGTGGTACTTTTTCATTTTCTAATGTTACTTTTTGAATTTTTTGCAATATTGAACCTAAAAACATGAAATTAAAGATATATGGTCCTAAATGAATGAAAATACATACGAGATTACTTCATGCTACATTTTGTTTCTTCTATTGGTAGTTTTTGAATTTTTTGCAATATTAAACGAAGAATCATGAAATTAAACATACGTACATGCGTAGGTAAGAATTCACAAGGGGAGACTTTCTGGTACTTTTTCATTCTTCTAAAAGTACTTTTTGAATTTTCTATAGTATTGAACCTAGAAACATGAAATTAAAAATATGTAGTCCTAATTGAGTGAGAATCCACACCAGGCAATTTTTATGCTACTTTTTTGTTCTTCTAATGGTCTTTTTTAATTTTTTATAATATTGAACGAAGTAACATTAAATTACATATATATGATTCTATGAGGGTTGAGAATTCGCAAGGGGGACTTTGAGGCACTTTTTCGTTTTTCTAATAGTACTTCTTGAATTTTCTGTGATATTAATCCTAAAAACATAAAATTTAAGATATATGGTCCTACGTGAATGAGAATCATTAAGAGGGGGTTTTGTGGTACTTTTTTGTTTCTCTAATATTACTAGTATCTAATATTTTTGTAATAATTAATCTAGCAATATGAAATTAAGGATATATGGTTTTATGTGAGTGAGAATCCATAATCTTTTTAGTCACATTTTTCTCTACTAAAAAATAATTTGGTAATTTTTGAATCTGGTACTTTACGCAGCAGCGTGTTAAATGATAGTATTAAATGTACTTTTTATATAATAAATATTATTAAAGTATTTAATATTTCTTATTTGCTATATTTTTAACAAGGTTGCAAACCGAAACAAATAACACTGTGCGACAAATGGTAGGGGTCAGTGATCGGGAAGGGTTCAAACTACCGGGGAAAGTTATATCGGTAAAAAAGAAATTATACGTGTCCCGGCGTTTCGCTGGGTCACGTCTAGGAATCGAGATATATCGATTTGAAGTTAGTAACTATCATATAGGGGAAATTGTGACCTTTGGTGGTCTTTTTTTGACATAACTCGAGAACCACCATTCCGATTTTGCTGAAACAAATTTAAAAAAATTAGGAATTACAATTCCTTTAATCTGTTCATACAACGTTTCGCTACATAAGCAACAGTTTCGCAGTTATAAATAAATGTATGAAGAAAAAAACTATTTTTTGCCTAAAAAATTTAATTTTTTTTATTTTTAATTCATAAAAAATCCAAAACGGTAAAAAAAGTGTAAAGTCCTATTACTTTAACGTAAAGTCACATAACCTTTAAACAAAATGAGACATAGATCATGAAAATCGATGGACGCGTTTCGCTTTTATTCACAATTAAGTGAAGGTATGAATTTCAAAAATTTGCACGAGATATGCTCAAAATTCCTTGGAAAAAACATTTATGACTTTTTTTATGATTGTCAGAATTAAAAAAAAGTAATAAACAAAAGGTTATTTGATTTTTATGGTAGCGGTAACAAACTAAAAAACGGTCATAAATGTGCGTGGACAATTAAAAGGAAAAAAGGAAAGTGCACTTTTTTGGGATTTTTTCCGTTGGCTACCTGCATGATTTTTTTACACAAATTGCACCCACATTTATGAGTGGTCATGTTTTAGAACGTTTCGAAAAATTTAAAACGCACACAAATAAAATAAATAAATAAATAAAATATTGAAACTTACGTAGTATTTATAGGTGTTCACTGATCGATTTTTGTCATTCAACAAGTGTCTCCGAACGCGTAAAGTACGGTTTTTCTAAAGTGACGAACAAGTAATAAAAGTAGGAAACCGAAATGAGTGCAAATTGTCCAGAAAATATCAATTTATTTTGTTACGTTTGTGGCAAAAGAGCTTTTTCAACAAATGCTGCATTACTCACTGAGCAAGTGGTGCTACAATGGTCTTAACATGTGGATCCAAGGGAAACGCAGTTCACTTCGTTTTGGTGTACCAATGATTTGGACTGATCCAGGAGAGCACAATTCCGACAACTGTTACGCTTGCGCAAACAAAATATGTGGAGTAAATTGTAAAGGCCTTAAACGTAGAGTTTACATATCTGTTAAAAGTGCACAAATACCTCTACCGCATTCGGATGAAATACCAATTCCACCGCTTCCAAGTCCTGACAGAGAAATTTCTTTTTCTATTGAAACAATGGATCAATCGGATTTCACCTATAAACCAACACCAGAAGCCGGCCCATCGAACAAAATAATTCCAATATCACAAGCAAGAATGGACAAGATTGTTGCAGAATTAAACCTTTCTCAACGTGAAGCAGAAAAACTTGCCCAGCTTTTGAAAGAAGGCAACAATTTGGAGCCTAATGTCAAAGTAATCGGATATCGAAGACACATGTGGCGGATCAGTTGTGATCTGAAAGTCGTGGCTAAGAGGTCTCCAAATAGGCTATACGAAAAACATGTGTTTCTTGTGTCTTTGGGATACCCGATTTAAAGGAAACCAATACGAAACGCATGAGTGGCTTGCTCGAGATCCAACGGAGAAAGGACACAACTGCATATATGATCCACTGGTGCCAATGGAGAACGTCCTCATGCCCCCTCTCCATATCAAACTGGGAATCTTAAAAAATTTCATCTAGGCTATTGTGAAGCAACCGAAAATTCTTGATTGTTTGGAAGATATTTTCCACGAATCAGCAAAGCAAAATTGAAGGAGGGTGTTCTGAATGGGCCGGATATACGAAAGCTCATGAAATCAAAGAAATTTAAAGATGCTTTAGACGGTAATGATTACTTTGCGTGGAGGGCAGTGAAGAAAGTCATACGATATTTTTTGGGAAGTACGCGAGTACACAATTACCTCCCACTTGTGACCAAGATGTTGCACTACTTCCAGAAAATTGGAGTGAATATGTCCCTCAAAATTCACTTCTTGCATCACCATCTCGAATACTTCAGCAAGCAGCTAGCCTCAGAGTCGGATGAACATGGCGAGCGCTTCCATCAAGTGGCAACGCCAATGGAAACGCGACATAAAGGCAAAAGGCTCCATTCGCTGGTGGCTGAAATTTGTTGGTGGTCGCAAAAGACGTACGATCCCGACAATGAAGATGAAGAAGAAGAATATACAATGGGAGTTTCCTCCGAGGGTAAGTCACAAAAATGAAGTTAACTGACTGATTAAAAACAATTGATATTTTCCAGATGAAAACAGATCCTTATCCGATACAGACTCTGAACAAGTGGGCGAACCACCACGCAAGAAAGTAAAGGGCGCAAACAAACGAAAATAAGTTTTGCGTTTATCGATTTTTATAACATATGTATCTATGTAATAACCTAATAATTACCTGTAATAATTTTTAATTTTACGTGTTAATAATTATAATAAATAATATATAATAAATATTATCCAAATTCATTGAAACATAAAATCAATATTCTTGTCAAAATGAGATACCTTCACTTAATTGTGAATAAAAGCGAAACGCGTCCATCGATTTTTATGATCTATGTCTCATTTTGTTTAAAGGTTATGTGACTTTACGTGAAAGTAATAGGACTTGACACTTTTTTTTACCGTTTTGGATTTTTTATGAATTAAAAATAAAGAAATTAAATTTTTTAGGCAAAACATAATTTTTTTCTTCATACATTTATTTATAACTGCGAAACTGTTGCTTATGTAGCGAAACGTTGTATGACCAGATTAAAGGAATTGTAATTCCTAATTTTTTTAAATTTGTTTCAGCAAAATCGGACTGGTGGTTCTCGAGTTATGTAAAAAAAAAAAAAAATACCACCAAAGGTCACAATTTCCCCTATATGATAGTTACTAACTTCAAATCGATATATCTCGATTCCTAGACGTGACCCAGCGAAACGCCGGGACACGTATAACTTCCTTTTTACCGATATAACATTTCCCGTTGGTTTCACCCCATCCCGATTTTGACTGTGGCATAGTATAATGGTATCGGTAATGGAATTTTAAATTTTATCGGAGTCGATATACCTCTACCTAAACTTAAATACCGGTATATACCGTTATTATTAAAGATATAGCGAAAACATTAAAAAGTTACATCATTTATTTATTTTATTTAACTAAATTTAGTTAAATTAAACTCTGAATTGCATATTTTTATATTTTATATCATTTTAAAACATGAACATTCTTTGCAGTTTGGTTTTTGTGGCGATACAAAGTTCACTTTTTTTCTTATTGTTTAAATCATGAAATTTAACACCATATACTTTCGGACCTAGTTTCAATTCAAATAAACTCAATAAAACTTTAAATTTTTCCCTAGTAGTATCAATGCCGTAGCTATCAGCTAACATATTGCCAGATCGCTCATTCCAGAAGAAGCCTTCTTCACAACTCGTCCACTCGAGAAATACCTTCGTATAGAAAGCTAAAATTTTGGTATTCAGCTCCCCGAGTTTTATGGTCTTTACCGATATCAATACTTCGAGTTTTTTGTTGTACTCCAACAGTAATTCAGTAAGGTGGAAATCAAATGCATGTGACAAATGTAAAAGCCTCGAAAAACTGTAACGCTGCACATTTAGTCGGCAGCTATATACTTAGCCAATGCGAGAATAAGATTCAAAATTCTCGAATGCCGAACAACAAAAACACGCCTGGCTGTAGTTAAGACATAATTACAACAACGCGAGAGTTGTTCCCTAACGCAAAGCTACTTTTCCACTCGTGTGATGAACGCATCATAATTGCACTATAAAAATGTGTGTGGACAGTATTATTTAAAAAAAATTAATTTAAATTTATAAAGGAGGGATAAAAATGGGCAGTTCGTGGATAATTTTTTGTTAACATTTTTAAGACCCCCACCTCCTGGATAGCGTTACAGAAAATTAATGTCGACATTTAAAGGATATATAAATGCATCTTGGATCTTATTGAAGATGGTCCTGGCTGTAACTTTCTGAACAAAACGTTTCATTCTCCAAGAGAATATTAATAGAAGTACCAAATATAAATGATGTTGGAAAAGAAGTCAGAAAACGTAATAGTTTTTAAGTCTAATATAAGTAGTTAAAATTTAAAATTTGGTAAAAAAAATATCAATATTTAAGGTTGCTGTCTGATAAAACAGTGACGTCATGTAAAATTTTTATTTCTCTATACATTGTAATTGTAAAAAGTTCTCAAATCTGGAGAATGCAAAAAAATAATAATAAAATAAAATAAACTGAATATGAATTATGTGAAATTATTGTGATATAATTTTCTCTGCAACTTGTTGACATGTGTTAAGAATTTTCAGAAACCTATTATTAAAGAAAAAAAAACCTTAACATCTTTTGGGCAAAATATACTAAGTGCTTTATTTTTAATCGCTGGTAAAGAACTGACGATAAAAAGAAAATAATAAAACAAACAATAAATTGACTTTAAAAACAAGATTCCATAAATATGAGATTATATAATCTCTTATTAAAAATAATTTAATCTTTCCTAAAGCAAGTAAATTATATACGAAATAATTTTTACAGAACATATTACAATAATTTAAGTGAATAAAAATTCTTCAATTTGAAGAAAAAATTTGTTAACTGGATTAAATTATTTATTCAATTCAACGAAAATTTAGTAGTTTCAAACAAAATAGTGCAGTTAAATTGAATAAAAGATCTTCAATATGAAGAAAAAGATTTTTTAATTTAAATAATATTTTGTTCAACTTGACTAAAAATTTGTCAGATTAGCCTCGTTTTAATTAACTAATTCAATTAGACATATTGACGACTTTTCATCAATTTAACTACTTTATGAAAAATTAACTAAAATTTCTGTTGAATTTACTAATGATTTTGTTGGTTGATATTTAACCTACTTTTCTCAATTCTACACCCCTTTTTACTGCATTTATTACTCTTTTTTCGGCAGAGTGTAAAGGGGTTCTATCACTTTTGCATGGGATTGTCATTGATGTTTAATCAACACCGCACAGTGGTCCCAAAACGTTCTTTTTTTTGGAAATAATTTTGTAACTTGTGAGCCTTTGGAGATGTCTAAATAAAATTTCACATAGCCAGAGCTAAGGTTTCTTCAAGTTGATTTGGTGGAGCACAGGTCCCTAGAGGTTCACGGGGGAAGAGGGTAGATCTTCAAAGTTGGTCACGAGTGTGTAATTTTTTTAAAATATTGGCCAAAATTTATTTATGAATTGCATTAAAAAAAATACGTATTCCTTGTAAATCTCTACAAAAACTGCATTTCATTCAAGTCATAAATAAATTTTTTGCAAATTTTAACAAAAAATTTCATACCCGAGTTGAAAAACTTTGGAGATCTACCCTCTACCCCAGTAAATAGCTCCATAGCTGTGCTTCTCCAAAAACAACTCGAAAAAAACTAGGCTCTGACTGTGTGGAATTTTATTTAAATAGCTCCAACGGTTCACATGTTACAGAATTATTTCCAAAAAGACATTTTGGGACCACTGTGCACCGTTTAGTTACTATTTGGCAGCCCACAGATCTACTCTAAATTAACATGTTTTGTGCTGTTTATTTTAATATTGATCTCGGTTATTATACCAATAAAACATTATATTTTGTTTTTTTTTTTTTTTTTGTATTCATTAAATATAATTAGATATAAAATCCTGAATTGAAATTTTCACGTGTTTGGTACTTCTATACCAGTTAAGTGATTTGTTCCTTTTTTAACCGGTCACGAGTTCGTTCATTTTATACCTTTTCCTATTTTTCAAGTCTTGGGACCAATACAATGTAGCGGCGTTTAGTTGTTACTCTTTCTGTTAGAAATTTATATTCTAGTTTTAATTTATCTTAATTAATATTTGGCATTTTTTAATATTTTATCGTCTGAAAATAATTTGATTTCTTAGTAAAAAAACTTTTAACAGACAGAAATTGCATTAAGTTTTTCTTTGCCTCAATTCTTAAATTTTGTTGCAAAAATTCTATTAAACAATATTTCTTTTTTACTTTGTTTAACTTAAATTATTCTGGCTAAAAATATGGTTTGATGCTAAATATCCCAGCAAAATTTACTGATATCAATTGTCACCATTGCATGCAGCATCTACCGAATATGAATTTACAAATAACATCCTTACATACATAAACACGTATGTAGGTACAAATAATCTCAAAATTTGTAAAATTGATTACAATTTATTAGTATTCTTAGACGTTAATATGTACGCATATCTAGATGTTAAGTTAAGAGTTCCATTACATATTTTGTTGGTAAATACTTTATGATTTTAAGTGAATAAAAAACCTTACTGTTTACACGTCTATTAGCAACAAATGTGAATGCATGATGAAATACAAACACAGAAGTGAATACTTGAAAGGAAGTCTATAGTTTAGCAATTACACTAATTGCCAATTTAATTGCGTTTACATTACTTTTGTGTGTAAAAGTGAAGGCTTTGTTCTTAATTTTGGCATTTACTCTTTTATATGCATGTACACTAAGTGTACATATCTATGTATACAGAATAGCGACTATTCAACTATAAATACCTATTATGTTCTTGAGTAATATTTATTATTCAATAGAATGATTCATTTTTCAATTACCTTTAATTCTGTTTAATCTTTTATGATTTTACTCAAAAGAAATAAATTAAAGAAATAACTTTTATAATTCTTTTCCCTGGCGTTATATGCATTTAGCGAATTGAAATGTTCATCTTTACAAAAAATAATAAAAATCCATAACAAAATTTATATATAGTCTATAATCTTTTATAAATTTATAATTTAGAATTATAATGTTTTTTGCATTTATCATAGCAAATCAGAAGTGAAATAATAAGCAATCATAATAATTTAATATTGCGTCGGTGAAAATTTGCAATGACATACAATTTTCATATTTACATCAGACTCTTAAATCCATGAGATTATTAATATATTAGGAAACCAAAAGGTTTAACGTGCAATCGCTTCGTGTATTAATTTAGATTTTCTGCAAAAGAAGGTTGAGCTTTCCAAGTAAATAAAGTTGATGTAAATTTTTCAAATATTGATTTGTTGCCATTTTCGAAATATGTAACCTTTTACAGAAATGTGAATCGAAATATTAATAAAAATAAGTTTTAAAAGTATCGGTGAAGTTGAAAACATTTACATTAGTTTCGTTCAATATTGTATTGAAAAAAAAAAAACACATTTAAACGCACCAAAATTTTGAAAGAGACCATCATTTATAATATCTTGGCCAAATTTCTACTATCCATTTATGTTGATGACTCTTGCAAAATCTTTAAAAATTGTATGTCGTCAACAATAATGATATATATATCAAACTATAGCTACATAAACCCGTATTTTGTAAATTTTCCAAAAAAGTTTATGTGGGCATTAATATTGGTAGGAGAACATTTTTAAGATTTGTTCTGGTATTCTCAACATAAATGGTCGTTAGCATCCTACTCCAGTTGAAATTTGACCAATATGTTATAAATGATGTCTGCTTTCATAATTTTGAGTACTTTTTAATGCAGCCCGCAAAAAAGCATTTTGGAGACCTTAGTGTACAGACAATACATAATTGCCAAAAATAAATTCAAAAAATTTGAAGTAGTAGTATGTTTATGTACCTTCTGGATCAAGTTTTTCATACAAAAGTTGGTTCATGCATAGCTGGGGTTGTGGTTTTTTGAAATGAGGAGGAAGAGGAATTTTGAAGAGGAAATTGTTTATATGAAATGTGAAATGTGTATGTGTTGTGGTATGATTGTATGTTGTTTATGTTTTCCATCCCTGGTTAGTAATGTGTTTGTAAGAGAAATGAATAGCATTTGCAGAAAGAGTTTTGTAACTTAGGAGGAAAAATTGTTTTGCATTTTATGAAATTGAAAACCAATGAATTTGTTTTGTAATTTTTTCTTGTGAGTGCATTAATAGGAGGAAAAAATTGTTTTGCATTTTATGAAATGTGAAATGTGTATGTGTTGTGGTATGATTGTATGTTGTTTATGTTTTCCATCCCTGGTTAGTAATGTGTTTGTAAGAGAAATGAATAGCATTTGCAGAAAGAGTTTTGTAACTTAAAAAAAAGACAATGAGTTTTAGTTTTATTTATTTATTTTATTGATAAAAAAATTGAAAACCAATGAATTTGTTTTATAATTTTTTCTTGTGAGTGCATTAATAGGAGGAAAAATTGTTTTGCATTTTATGAAATTGAAAACCAATGTATGTATGTATATATGTATGTATGATGTATTTATGTAATTATGTTAAAAGTACATACAAACAATTTAACAGGGGAGACAATTTTTATTAATTTTTTTTTTTGCACTTTTAATTGTGATGAAATTAAAAACTGATGACTTGTATAAATAGCGTTTGAGTATTTTTGGTTTATTCATCTACATATTTTTATATGGTTATTTTTGTTTTTGCAAAGTGGAAACTTGAGAATTGTTTTGTTTATATGGAAAAAAATAACTTTGTGTAAGGTTCTTTGACATTAATGAAGATGTATTTTATGTTGTTGAGTATGGTCATGATTAATATTAAATATTCTAATAACAAATTAAGGGGAGTATTTTTTATTCACATTAAACATTTTTTCATATCAAGAATATGTTTAAAATTAGTTTAAGGCTCAATATTTATGTATTTATAATGTTTTCTCAATTTGAAATGATTAATTTTGAATATTCTAATAACAAACTATGGGAGTATATTTTATTTACATAATTAGTTTATAACTCAATATTTCTATATGAAAGCTAAATTAATATTTTCTCTATTTGAAATATTAAAGAGAAATACTCAAAGTATTCAATTTACTTATTTAAATATAAAGGAGTATTTTTTAAATTTGTATAAAAAGAGGAATCAAATCATATTTATTACCATTTGATCTGAGGAATACTTCAAAGTATAGTTAGCAGAATGGTAAGCTATCACTATTGTAAAATGCATTTAACTTTTCATGTATTTATAACTTTTTTTTTTTTTTTAGATGTATGAACAAATTATTAAATTGGCTCTTGGTATTAAGGCAGAGTATACAAAAATTGATGATATTCCCTTACATCAACCATTCAAAATTTTAAAATTTGAGTGGAAAGAAACACAATATGGATCAAAAGTTATCACATATTTAAATAACAATAAATGGTTTTATCTTCCGCAACGATTCGTGAAATTTTTAAACAAGGAGGATCCCTATTTAACGCAATTGAATGATAAAAACTGGACTATTATTTACAAAGGTCGTCAATCTTCAAATGGGCTTGCAATATTTGAACTTAGTTATAGCTAAAATTTTATAAATAAAACAATTTTTTTTATTTTTTTATTTTTATTTATTTAATAAAAATATATTAAACTTATATAGTGCTTATTATTATTTTATTTATATAATACTTAAAAATTATTATATATCTAAATTTAGAAGAAGATACACAGAGCATTAAAATTTCGACAATCTCCATGGTTAAAAACATATATAGATTTGAATACATACCACAGAACAAGAGCAAAAAATGCTTTTGAAAAAGATTTTTTTAAATTATTAAATAATTCTGTATATGGAAAAACTATGGAAAATGTTCATAAACGCAAAGATATAAAAATTGTTACAGATTGGGAAACAACAAGGCGTAATCATTTGGGAGCTAGAGCATTAATTTCAAAGCCTAATTTTTCGAGTATAACTCAATTTTCAGAAAACATGTTTGCAGTTCACTTAAAGGTTATGCAAATAACTTGTAACAAACCAATTTATTTAGGCTTTGCTGTGCTGGAACTCTCAAAATGGAAAATGTATGATTTTCATTATCAATACATGAAACCAAAATTTCAGTCTAATTTAACATTGAATTATATGGATACAGACTCATTCATATATACTATAAAAACAGATGATTTTTATAGTGATATTCGTGAAGATATTGCCTTAAGGTTTGATACATCAGAGTATCATCCCAATAACATATTTAAACTCCCAATATTAAATAAGAAAGTTCTAGGCATGATGAAAGATGAGAATAGCGGGAAAATTATGAAAGAATTTGTGGGACTTCGATCAAAAATGTATTCATTTAAAACGGTTGACATGGAGGAAGTAAAGAAATCTAAAGGAGTTAAAAAATCATGTATACAAAATTTATCAATAATAGACTACAAAAGGTCATTTTTTGAAAGAAAAATAATTTTTGATACAATGCATACATTTAGATCGAAGTTTCACCAGTTGTATACACAAAAATTACATAAAGTTGTTTTGAGTTATGCGGATGATAAAAGAATTATTGCTTCTGACCAAATAAATAATTATGCGCGAGGACATTTTAGACTTCAAAGTGACTTTGATAACTTTTTTACAGAGATAGATGACGATATTTTCTTGAATATTGATAGTGAGTATATAGAATTTTTAAAAGATTCATCAGATGATGAATATTTAATGAATGTAGATGTTTAAGTTTAATTTAAATACTTTCATATTTTTTAATTTTATTAATAGTTTACATAAGTAGAAATTCAAATGTATATATTTCTATTGAATAGAGTTAACTCCTTAAGATATTATAAAAATATATTTTTGAATGAAAATGACACTGATATTTATGTTATCACAATGAAACAATAATAAATATATGTCTTTTATTATATAATAAATGTGTTTTATTTTTAAATATTTTTCCATTGTACATTTTCTATTTCGTAATCTAACTTTTTACGATTTCTAGTTAGTCGAGGAGAATATTGATATGGTAAAGTTGATTGCTTCAAATTTTTGTGATTTTCATCCTTTGATAATATTCTTATTTTTGGTGTTCCATTATTTGAAAAATGTTTAAGTCGTTTAGCTGCTGAAGAGGCAGAAGTAGGATTAAGTTTTTGTAATGTTGTATCCATATCAATTTCATCATAATTTTCATTACTTGACTCTGGTTGCATTGTTTGAGTTTCAATATGTTTCTTATATATTTTCCTAGTTTGTGTTTCATTATCACGTAGGTTACTCAATTTAGAACTTTTAGTTTGATGAGAAGATGATATTTGGCTTCCAATTAAATATTTGGCTAATTCTTGTTTAATATAATACCATTTATTAATATCTTTTAGTGTGTGTGAACTATATATTGGTATTAGTTTTCGATGTAGAAAATTGGAATCAGAATATTTAATTTTAAATTTATCGTAAGTTGATGGATTAAGAACTATTAATTTGGATAAATTATTTGACATTTTCTAAAATTTTTCCAATAACTCCACTTAAAACGGATGAAATAATAATTGGTAGAAATCCTCCTTTTTGAATTAGATGTTTCCTCTTTTGTTTCATTGAGGTTTCTGGTGAACAAACTTTTCTAATTGTATTTTTATATGGTTTTATTTTGTCAAAAACTGCTTTATTGATTTTATGATTCTCATTAATTATATTAAAAAGTATTTCATTTATTGTTTTAATAACAACATCATCAACATGTTTCAGTATTGCATTTCGTAATTTAGGATCTGCTTTCTTAAGAACGTAAAGAATATGTTTGTTCTCCTTCAACAGTTTTAGGTTCGAGGTCATTATTTTTATTTGCAAATATTAAATAGTAATTTTTATTGAAAATATCCGTTCTAAATCTTAATGCGTTGTGTATTTGTTGAGTGAGATCAATTAATAAATAACCATGAGCCTGCTGCGTACAGTTATTATATACATCAACCAGAGCTTTTGAGTTTTCTGGGTATACTTGACGAGCTAAATATTGAAATTGTAACTTATCCCTAGGATTTTTAAACATAACTATATATTTAGAGTTTAAAGAAATATCTCTGGAATAAGCACCTTTATGAAAAATGTTTTGTGTTACTAAAATCACAGCTAAATTTCTATGATGAGATCCCTTAGTAAAAAGTTCACACACTTTTTTATTAGATGATTCAAGCATTAAATCATCCAATATTATTAAAACCGATTCATTTTCTGCAGTAGCAAAATCCTCCGGAATACCATGTATAAACTCTACATTGTTAATTCTCGGAAGAGAATTTTTTTCTGCAAAACACCAAATAACACGATCTATGTTTTTAGATATTAAATGTTGATTTTTTATCAAATTCATAATAAATGTGGATTTCCCACAACCAGAGGGACCACAAATCATCATAGTGAATGGATATATAAACTGTTGAAACATGTTTACACTTTAGTACACGACATTTAAATGAAGTGAAGCATTAACATTCTATAAATATAAATATGAGTAAAAGAATTCTTGTTGATGAACTACATCGTCAAGCGAGAAAGAGCTTTCAGCGCCGACGATTTATTCAAAAGGGTATTTTAGATACATGGCAGATTGACTTAGTGGAAATGATACCGTATGCAAAATTTAATAGAGGTTTTAAATATATGCTTACTGTAATTGATGTATTTTCAAAGTATGCATACGCATTACCACTAAAAACTAAAACAGGAATAGAAATTTCGAAAGCATTAAAACATATTATAAAATTAAACAAAGGAAAATCTCCCAAAAATATCCATTCTGATCAAGGGAAAGAATTTTATAATATTTATTTTAAAACTCTTATGAAAGAATATGAAATTAACCATTACCACACTTTTTCAAGTATGAAGGCTTCAATAGTTGAACGTTTTAATAGAACTTTAAAAAATAAAATGTGGAAACAATTTAGTATGCAGGGAAATTATAAATGGATAGATATATTAAATAAATTGTTGAAAGAATATAATTCTTCATATCATCGTTCTATAAAAACAACACCCAATTCAGTTAATAAGAAAAATGAACAGAAACTTCTTAATACTGTATACAGTAATTTGAAGGTTTTCAAAGGAGGAAAATATAAATTAAATGATTTAGTTCGCATTAGTAAATATAAAAATCAATTTGAGAAAGGATATACACCAAATTGGTCTACAAAGGTTTTTAAGATAAACAAAATTTACGTAACCAATCCTATAACATATCTACTTGCAGATTTTAATGGAAATATAATTAAAGGTGGATTTTATGAAGAAGAATTGTTAAAAACAAAAGCCCCAAACATTTTTTTGGTAGAAAAAATTTTAAAGCGAAAAGGAGAAAAACTATTGGTAAAATGGCTTGGTTTCGGAAAAGAATATAATTCATGGATTCATCTAAAACTCCCGAAATAAACTTAATACTTTAAAGTAATTTTTATCGACATAAAGAAAATAGTACATTATAGCCTTTAATCAGTATTAAGAAGTTTCTGTTCATTTTTCTTATTAACTGAATTGGGTGTTGTTTTTATAGAACGATGATATGAAGAATTATATTCTTTCAACAATTTATTTAATATATCTAACCATTTATAATTTCCCTGCATACTAAATTGTTTCCACATTTTATTTTTTAAAGTTCTATTAAAACGTTCAACTATTGAAGCCTTCATACTTGAAAAAGTGTGGTAATGGTTAATTTCATATTCTTTCATAAGAGTTTTAAAATAAATATTATAAAATTCTTTCCCTTGATCAGAATGGATATTTTTGGGAGATTTTCCTTTGTTTAATTTTATAATATGTTTTAATGCTTTCGAAATTTCTATTCCTGTTTTAGTTTTTAGTGGTAATGCGTATGCATACTTTGAAAATACATCAATTACAGTAAGCATATATTTAAAACCTCTATTAAATTTTGCATACGGTATCATTTCCACTAAGTCAATCTGCCATGTATCTAAAATACCCTTTTGAATAAATCGTCGGCGCTGAAAGCTCTTTCTCGCTTGACGATGTAGTTCATCAACAAGAATTCTTTTACTCATATTTATATTTATAGAATGTTAATGCTTCACTTCATTTAAATGTCGTGTACTAAAGTGTAAACATGTTTCAACAGTTTATATATCCATTCACTATGATGATTTGTGGTCCCTCTGGTTGTGGGAAATCCACATTTATTATGAATTTGATAAAAAATCAACATTTAATATCTAAAAACATAGATCGTGTTATTTGGTGTTTTGCAGAAAAAAATTCTCTTCCGAGAATTAACAATGTAGAGTTTATACATGGTATTCCGGAGGATTTTGCTACTGCAGAAAATGAATCGGTTTTAATAATATTGGATGATTTAATGCTTGAATCATCTAATAAAAAAGTGTGTGAACTTTTTACTAAGGGATCTCATCATAGAAATTTAGCTGTGATTTTAGTAACACAAAACATTTTTCATAAAGGTGCTTATTCCAGAGATATTTCTTTAAACTCTAAATATACAGTTATGTTTAAAAATCCTAGGGATAAGTTACAATTTCAATATTTAGCTCGTCAAGTATACCCAGAAAACTCAAAAGCTCTGGTTGATGTATATAATAACTGTACGCAGCAGGCTCATGGTTATTTATTAATTGATCTCACTCAACAAATACACAACGCATTAAGATTTATAACGGATATTTTCAATAAAAATTACTATTTAATATTTGCAAATAAAAATAATGACCTCGAACCTAAAACTGTTGAAGGAGAACAAACATATTCTTTACGTTCTTAAGAAAGCAGATCCTAAATTACGAAATGCAATACTGAAACATGTTGATGATGTTGTTATTAAAACAATAAATGAAATACTTTTTAATATAATTAATGAGAATCATAAAATCAATAAAGCAGTTTTTGACAAAATAAAACCATATAAAAATACAATTAGAAAAGTTTGTTCACCAGAAACCTCAATGAAACAAAAGAGGAAACATCTAATTCAAAAAGGAGGATTTCTACCAATTATTATTTCATCCGTTTTAAGTGGAGTTATTGGAAAAATTTTAGAAAATGTCAAATAATTTATCCAAATTAATAGTTCTTAATCCATCAACTTACGATAAATTTAAAATTAAATATTCTGATTCCAATTTTCTACATCGAAAACTAATACCAATATATAGTTCACACACACTAAAAGATATTAATAAATGGTATTATATTAAACAAGAATTAGCCAAATATTTAATTGGAAGCCAAATATCATCTTCTCATCAAACTAAAAGTTCTAAATTGAGTAACCTACGTGATAATGAAACACAAACTAGGAAAATATATAAGAAACATATTGAAACTCAAACAATGCAACCAGAGTCAAGTAGTGTAGGAACACAATCTAATATAAATTTACCTGAGGAAATTTATACTAATGAAAATTATGATGAAATTGATATGGATACAACATTACAAAAACTTAATCCTACTTCTGCCTCTTCAGCAGCTAAACGACTTAAACATTTTTCAAATAATGGAACACCAAAAATAAGAATATTATCAAAGGATGAAAATCACAAAAATTTGAAGCAATCAACTTTACCATATCAATATTCTCCTCGACTAACTAGAAATCGTAAAAAGTTAGATTACGAAATAGAAAATGTACAATGGAAAAATATTTAAAAATAAAACACATTTATTATATAATAAAAGACATATATTTATTATTGTTTCATTGTGATAACATAAATATCAGTGTCATTTTCATTCAAAAATATATTTTTATAATATCTTAAGGAGTTAACTCTATTCAATAGAAATATATACATTTGAATTTCTACTTATGTAAACTATTAATAAAATTAAAAAATATGAAAGTATTTAAATTAAACTTAAACATCTACATTCATTAAATATTCATCATCTGATGAATCTTTTAAAAATTCTATATACTCACTATCAATATTCAAGAAAATATCGTCATCTATCTCTGTAAAAAAGTTATCAAAGTCACTTTGAAGTCTAAAATGTCCTCGCGCATAATTATTTATTTGGTCAGAAGCAATAATTCTTTTATCATCCGCATAACTCAAAACAACTTTATGTAATTTTTGTGTATACAACTGGTGAAACTTCGATCTAAATGTATGCATTGTATCAAAAATTATTTTTCTTTCAAAAAATGACCTTTTGTAGTCTATTATTGATAAATTTTGTATACATGATTTTTTAACTCCTTTAGATTTCTTTACTTCCTCCATGTCAACCGTTTTAAATGAATACATTTTTGATCGAAGTCCCACAAATTCTTTCATAATTTTCCCGCTATTCTCATCTTTCATCATGCCTAGAACTTTCTTATTTAATATTGGGAGTTTAAATATGTTATTGGGATGATACTCTGATGTATCAAACCTTAAGGCAATATCTTCACGAATATCACTATAAAAATCATCTGTTTTTATAGTATATATGAATGAGTCTGTATCCATATAATTCAATGTTAAATTAGACTGAAATTTTGGTTTCATGTATTGATAATGAAAATCATACATTTTCCATTTTGAGAGTTCCAGCACAGCAAAGCCTAAATAAATTGGTTTGTTACAAGTTATTTGCATAACCTTTAAGTGAACTGCAAACATGTTTTCTGAAAATTGAGTTATACTCGAAAAATTAGGCTTTGAAATTAATGCTCTAGCTCCCAAATGATTACGCCTTGTTGTTTCCCAATCTGTAACAATTTTTATATCTTTGCGTTTATGAACATTTTCCATAGTTTTTCCATATACAGAATTATTTAATAATTTAAAAAAATCTTTTTCAAAAGCATTTTTTGCTCTTGTTCTGTGGTATGTATTCAAATCTATATATGTTTTTAACCATGGAGATTGTCGAAATTTTAATGCTCTGTGTATCTTCTTCTAAATTTAGATATATAATAATTTTTAAGTATTATATAAATAAAATAATAATAAGCACTATATAAGTTTAATATATTTTTATTAAATAAATAAAAATAAAAAAATAAAAAAAATTGTTTTATTTATAAAATTTTAGCTATAACTAAGTTCAAATATTGCAAGCCCATTTGAAGATTGACGACCTTTGTAAATAATAGTCCAGTTTTTATCATTCAATTGCGTTAAATAGGGATCCTCCTTGTTTAAAAATTTCACGAATCGTTGCGGAAGATAAAACCATTTATTGTTATTTAAATATGTGATAACTTTTGATCCATATTGTGTTTCTTTCCACTCAAATTTTAAAATTTTGAATGGTTGATGTAAGGGAATATCATCAATTTTTGTATACCCTGCCTTAATACCAAGAGCCAATTTAATAATTTGTTCATACATCTAAAAAAAAAAAAAAGTTATAAATACATGAAAAGTTAAATGCATTTTACAATAGTGATAGCTTACCATTCTGCTAACTATACTTTGAAGTATTCCTCAGATCAAATGGTAATAAATATGATTTGATTCCTCTTTTTATACAAATTTAAAAAATACTCCTTTATATTTAAATAAGTAAATTGAATACTTTGAGTATTTCTCTTTAATATTTCAAATAGAGAAAATATTAATTTAGCTTTCATATAGAAATATTGAGTTATAAACTAATTATGTAAATAAAATATACTCCCATAGTTTGTTATTAGAATATTCAAAATTAATCATTTCAAATTGAGAAAACATTATAAATACATAAATATTGAGCCTTAAACTAATTTTAAACATATTCTTGATATGAAAAAATGTTTAATGTGAATAAAAAATACTCCCCTTAATTTGTTATTAGAATATTTAATATTAATCATGACCATACTCAACAACATAAAATACATCTTCATTAATGTCAAAGAACCTTACACAAAGTTATTTTTTTCCATATAAACAAAACAATTCTCAAGTTTCCACTTTACAAAAACAAAAATAACCATATAAAAATATGTAGATGAATAAACCAAAAATACTCAAACGCTATTTATACAAGTCATCAGTTTTTAATTTCATCACAATTAAAAGTGCAAAAAAAAAAAAATTAATAAAAATTGTCTCCCCTGTTAAATTGTTTGTATGTACTTTTAACATAATTACATAAATACATCATACATACATATATACATACATACATTGGTTTTCAATTTCATAAAATGCAAAACAATTTTTCCTCCTATTAATGCACTCGCAAGAAAAAATTATAAAACAAATTCATTGGTTTTCAATTTTTTTATCAATAAAATAAATAAATAAAACTAAAACTCATTGTCTTTTTTTTAAGTTACAAAACTCTTTCTGCAAATGCTATTCATTTCTCTTACAAACACATTACTAACCAGGGATGGAAAACATAAACAACATACAATCATACCACAACACATACACATTTCACATTTCATAAAATGCAAAACAATTTTTTCCTCCTATTAATGCACTCACAAGAAAAAATTACAAAACAAATTCATTGGTTTTCAATTTCATAAAATGCAAAACAATTTTTCCTCCTAAGTTACAAAACTCTTTCTGCAAATGCTATTCATTTCTCTTACAAACACATTACTAACCAGGGATGGAAAACATAAACAACATACAATCATACCACAACACATACACATTTCACATTTCATATAAACAATTTCCTCTTCAAAATTCCTCTTCCTCCTCATTTCAAAAAACCACAACCCCAGCTATGCATGAACCAACTTTTGTATGAAAAACTTGATCCAGAAGGTACATAAACATACTACTTGAAGTTATACCTGCCATATATACTTATTATATTTTAAAACTTTTTATACTCTACACCACCATATGTGGTTGGGGTATTATGCATTTATGAAGATGTTTATAATGCACAGAAAAGATATTGCAATACCGACCTTAGAGTATACCAATCGACTCAGAATAATTTTCTGTTTCGATGTAACGACGCACACTGGGGATTTCGCGCAAAAAAGTCAAATTGTCAACATACTCTTCATGCAATATGCGGTGATATTTTGAAATTTTAGACTAAATGGTACATTTAAATCAAAAAGAATTACTCCGATCTGACTGACAGTTTTTTTTTTATATCCGTCTCAAACTCAGTACTTTTATGTTTTACCGAACCGACTTAATTTAAACCTAAGAATTTAAAAACGAATATTATTTTATTATGTGAGCTAACGTTTTTCTTTTTATTTTTTATTTAAAGTAGGATATTTCAGTATACTAAAATTGAAAAAATAAACTCTGCAGAGACTTAAGTTTTTTTGTTTATTTTTATGAACATATAACAAAAATCCCTTTTTTCTCCAAACATTTGGACCTGCAATTTTAGCCTTACTTTCCCACAGTTGGAAATCACTACTAATACATTGTCCCATATCTGTTTTTACATTTTTAATCAATTTCAAGTGACACAGGTGCCACCTCTTTATTTGTTGCATTACACAGTACAACATTTTTCAGCTGATTGATTCGGGACTCAATTCTCTTTTGTTTAACGTAACTCGAGAACCACTAGTCGGATTTTGCTGAAACAATTTTAGAAAAATCAAGAATTAAAATTACTTTCATCTGTTTATATAACGTTTCGCTACATAAGCAACAGTTTCGCAGTTATAAATAAATATATGAAGAAAAAATATTTTTTGCCTAAAAAATTTAATTTTTTTTTTTTTTAATTCATAAAAAATCCAAAACGGTAAAACGTGTCAAGTCCTATTACTTTCACGTAAAGTCGAAGAACCTATGAACAAAATGAGACATAAATCATGAAAATCGATGAACGCGTTTTGCTTTTATTTACAATTAAGTAAAGGTATGAATTTCAAAAATTTTGCTCGAGATATGCACAAATTTCAAAAACCAACCACAAAATTTGTACATTAAAAACTTTGGGGATGTTTACAAAGCTTGAACTTACAAAAGAAAAATACGAGTATGGAACAACAATAAACTTTCTTCCACACAGTATTGTAGAACACTACAGTTTGCATACGTTAAAGAGACACCTCAAGTTATACGAGAAGAAAAGAGAAGAGCCGATGAGGAGATATCTCAACTAAAAGAATTTGAGTTAACAGTAAATAATCGTAACTTTAAAGTAAAACATGAATTATATTTTACAATGATTGACGGCAAGACAGCACAATCAGTAAAAGAAACACCAGCAGCATCTTCTTATTTTATTTGTGGAGCCACAACATTCAAGATGAATAAAATCGAAGAAGTTCAATTTATGCCCGTAAATGAAATGTATGTCACCACTTCATGCGCGTATTAAGCTGATGGAGTGTCTTTTGCATGTAGTTTACAATTGTTCAGAATTGAACATGTTTATTATTAAAAGATAATATTTATTAGTTCTAAGAATAAAAGACAAAAAAGGTGATTAGAGTAAGAGATAATTTAGTGGAGATGGAATTGCCCATAAAAAGAAATTTCCATTAGTTCTAAGAATAAAAGATAAAAAAGGTCATTAGAGTAAGAGATAATTTAGTTTCCATATGTATGTAATTCTGTGTAATTAGTTATTTTGACAAACACTAACACAGATAATGAAACCTTTTGTTTTTATCACTAAAATACGCATGTGCCTAAACATGATCATAAAACACTTAACGAGTAATAAATTAAGGGTCGCTAGTGTGTGCATGTGTACAATCGTAGCTTATCAGTTCTAGTTAGGTTTAAGGTTTTCAATGTTAGTACTTAAGAATAATTTTGTAAATAAAATTTAGTATCCTACAAGTACTCAAGCGGGTAGTTATGCCCGTATGTTTTATTAATTTAACAACAATATTGAATTTAAACGTGGAAGAGTCGACTTAAATACTCGTCCAATAAAAGAAGCCCGAAAATGTTTGATAAAACGTGAAATTAAAGAGAAAATTGGAATAAAGGTTGGTATTGTTAAGCAAGGCTCTGGTACGACAAATTCAGGAAATACGCCACGAAGATTCTTTGCTAATCCTGCTTTTATTTCAGAAATCACGGGTCTAGATGAAGACATAATCAAGAGGTTTTCAATAATTCTCGAAGCTATAACAATTACCGAGGCAGTAGATCCGAAAAAATTTGGTGATTTTTGTCTGGAGATGGCAAAAGAGTTTTTTGCACTGTACGAGTGTTACAATATGCCACCTACACTCCACAAAATTCTGATTCATGGAAAAGATATAATTGAAAAAGTGTACTTTTCCTGTAGGCTTACTATCCGAAGAGGCTCAGGAAAGTCGTAACAAAGACTATAGAATATATTGCCTTAAACACTCCAAAAAATGCAGTCGAATTGCCACGAACGAAGATATTATGCACCGAATGATGGTAACATCAGATCCCATGATCTCACATTTGACTCCTTCATTTAGCCAGAAAAAGCATAGTGATATAAGGGACGAAGTTAAGGCTCTTTTAGAATAATAAATTAAAAATAGATTTAAAATAAATAATAAATTAAGAATTAAAAAAATCTTTTAAATTTTTTTGTTAGTTAGGGCTTTTTACATTGTAGGTAACGATATAAATTTCTCTAACTTTCTTTATTTTGATTGCTTTTGTGTATTACTATATAAATAAAACTAAATTTGTGATGAAATCACTACATTTTTTGACAAATATATTTTTTTCCTCACCTCCATATAAAAATCCCCAGTGTGCGACCACCGTCCGTCTGGCTGGCAGGCTGGACGGCCGGCTGTTTGTCTGTCCATGTGCACAAAGTACAGGTCGCAATTTTAAAGATGAAATTTGGCACATATGTTTATTTTGGCATAAGAACGAAGTCTATTGAAATTGGTTATGATCAGTCCATTATTTCACCTGGCACCCATACAAATAATCCTTGGAACAAGTTTTTAACACGTACAAATGCCTTATTTATGTTAATGTATTTATTTCAATTTTAGAACGAATAAGTTTTATATAATAGTGAATCGGAATGCCGGTCGGAATGAATTTCAGGAATGCCGGTCAATAATTAGGCGTAGCTCCCATATAAATCCCACTTTCAAAAATTACTTTAACTCGCATAAATCGCTCATAAATGATATCGACTTAAAATTTGACACAAGTATGTTTAATATAAGCAGAAATCATAGTAAATAATTTTATAAGAATAGATCCATAAATAGCCGATTCGGAAATAGACATATTAGGTCTATTTCCGAAAATCTCAAACATCATTTTAAGATACAAACGCATAACTATAACTTTCTTACTTGTTTAGATATGAATTTGCGTTAAGAAAAAACATCTTACTGTATCCAAAATTTTATGCAACCTTGTTAATGATTTTACAATTTATTTTTTTAATTTTCTTTATATTATCTGGGGCTCAGCTGAATATGCACTTAAGTAGTTGAAGTATGTACTTAAAATTGATAAAAAAAAGAAAAAAAAAAAGATTTTCTAAAACAACAGCACGCCAGTAATCCACAGATATTACCAAGTAAACTTTGACAGTTTAATTTTTATACCCTTCACCATAGGTGTAAAGTGTATGTATAAATTTATCACTCCGTTTGTAATTTCTACAATATTCACCAAAGATCCTTATTGAAAGGGAAGTCGATATAACTATGTCCGTCTGTCTGTTGAAATCAGTTTTTAGAATGCCCCATTTATTGGATATATATGTTTTATACATCAAATTATCGAGAATGAGCAAAATCGGCTTATAAATATACAGCGCCAAAATAACCAAAAATACCTCCAAAAAACGACTTTTTCTTTTTACTCTTCTAAGCCCCTACATAAACCAGCGACTTCACTTTATGATGTTCCTATATAAGCTACGGACTTGGTTACAATTGTTTTTTGGCATTTTCGGTTTTTTGAATTAATTAAATGACTTCATAAACAACTGTTATAGGCAATAAACTGAAAAATATTGATAATATACATACACAAATAACACCAAATACTTTTACGAACCAAACAAGAATACAGAGAATTTTGATTAAACAGAAATATTTGCCTTAAGTCAAAAATCTGACAACTCTGAACATTGTGTGAACACAAGATGTAAAATATTTGCCATTATTTTGGACAAATCTTTGTTTGATCTTACAAAATAAATATAAGATGAAACAGGGGCAAACAACAGCTGATGCGGCAGAAAGTTGAAAAGTTGTTGTTTTTATGTACATAAACTTCAAATCGACAAAAAAGAAGTGAACAATTTTCATTTCATCTATTAAAATGCAGTTTTTAAGTAAAACTTTCAATATATTATTTTTTTAATTAAAACCATAATAGTGCTTGTTATGTTTTTTTTTTTTTTTTCTTTTTTATACCGCTGAAAGTGGCGAGCATAGAAAACAGTGTTGTTTTGTGAAGACAGGAATATTTTGTGAATGACGTGAAGAGAAAATAGGGTTGGTATTTTTTACAATCATAAATTCTGTGGCAGAAAAGAAAAACTACATAATTGATTTTTATTACAATTTTGAATTATCTCCGTGTAAATACATCTGCAATTCGTACGAAAATTATTTGGTATATTTTTCAAACTGATCTGTATACTGACTATCGAAAAATATAACAAAAAGTACTGGTGTTATTTTTCCCTTAAAAAAATAATATTTTGTTCAAATAATGTCTCAAGTTTTATATTTTTTCCAAAATGGAATTTTAAAATATATCTATATCTATATATATCCATTTCTAATACTATGAAAACGAAAAAATAAATATATCAAATAAGTATATTAAATTCAATTATGAATTTTAATATAGGAAATATGGAAAAAAACATATGTATTTAACACATGCAATTTTTACATTTCGAAAAAAAATAAAATCAAAAAAATTATATCGTTATGCAGACCACTACCTCCTTAAGTAATGAACAGATTTTTGTAAAAAAAATTTAAACGATATGTAACGAAATACAACAAGTCTAAAAATTAAGAAAATTTGGCCACAGAATTACAAAAAATGAAAAACTATATTTATTTTTAAAGTAAGTTTCATTAATGTAGATTAATAACTTTGCAACTGATAAATTATTTTTTATTTATTATCTAAATATTTTACTTTATTGTAAATATTTGTCTAAGATAAACAACATTCTCACTTTATATTAAATAAAAACGCTCCAATAATTAGCCTGACATTCACATATGCCGAAATTCTTTCTGAATATTATTCTACATTAATTTCATAATTGATGTCAAATATATTTATGGCAGTTTTGTGTTTGATCAAATAATTTTGAGTAAACAATTTGCCTCCAATCTGAACAGGCTTAAAATACGTCTCAAATTCTCGTATTTTACGATATTTGACAGCTGTTTCATTAAACAAAAAACGTCACTCTATATTTTTTCGCAAAAATTGCGGGAAAACACGTTGAATTTTTTCGTGTCATATATTTACGTAATTTGAACTTAGCTTTAATTGTTAACAAAAGCTATCATTGTTGTTGTTTTTTTATTTTTTAACAAGTAGTGCCTTGCTATTACACTATTTTTTTATTTTCAGGCTTCAGTTTTTTAATTGTCGGTAAGGTGAGTGGTATAAAAGATTCGGCACAGACGAATATAGCACTCTAACTTTTTTAACACATTTTTTAACTTTAATTAAGTATATCTCCTAAACTAAAGTTCAGAAAAAAATAATCTTTTGCGCAACTAAATTTCAAAGTGTTGGCTTTAGTTTCCTGAAAAAATAAAAAATATACATATTTTATTATACTAAAATTATGCATTTATTTAAAGACATGTATATCTGTGGTACTTTTTCGAATATTTTAAAACTAAGCAAACTGTAATTGATTTTTAAATTTTAGGTTATTAAAATGAAAGTTATTATCTTCTAGCATTCAATTAGTAATGAGTACTGCCACCATTTTTAAAAATAACCTCAAAAATGCGATTTGGCATCGACTTGTATAATGACTTTAAGTAATTTAGCGAAATTGAACTCCATGCTTCCGTTATTGCATCCTTTCATAAACTTTTCTTGTAAGCCAACCCCAGACATTTTCCACTGGATTCAGGTCTGGTGAATATGGAGGCTAATCCAAAAGTTGAACACTTTGTTGATTAATCCATTGTTTTACTGCTCTGGCGGTATGAATCGCAGCGTTATCGTGTTGGTACGTCCAAGGTATGGGTCCAAAGAAATCATTAAATTTTGGAAATGCTCCTCCAGAATGTTTTTGTAAGTCGTTGCAGTAATTTTGTTGAATACAAAAGGCAATTCTATGGTATCATAATACGAAATGGCACCCCATACCATTATTCCGCCCTCTCGGCTGTGTCTGCGGCTCAAAAATAATTCCTCCTTATTTAGGTCATGGAAGTAATAGTTATAACCGTCGGGACCATCAATATTAAACTTTTTTGTCGGACCATGTCATTGTATTTTTGGCAAACTGTAGACGTTGTGATTTACGTTTTTCATTAAGTGGTGTTTTTTTTTTGCAGTTTAGCAGCTTAGACTGGCACTGACTCCACTTTTTTCACGTATTTTTGATACCGACATGGCAGAATTTGATGCAATTCTAAGAATTTTTCGTCTTTCTTTTGGAGTTGTTGCCATTTTCTTCCGCCCTTTCAT
Source organism: Protocalliphora azurea (assembly GCA_932274085.1). Lineage (NCBI taxonomy): Eukaryota > Metazoa > Arthropoda > Insecta > Diptera > Calliphoridae > Protocalliphora > Protocalliphora azurea. The sequence continues at coordinate 64,828,833 of OW026522.1, forward strand.
GTTTTTTCCATATCTTTCCACGTTATTTAAATATTTGTACACAATTGTCTTTCCTCTATTATTGTTTTTGGCTATTTGGACCGGAATTTTTTCTTTTCCAAATTTATTAAGAGCCTTACCACGTCCCATTTTTAATAAAAACTATTTAAAAACTATCACATTAAAATTTTAAGCCTTCCTGATTAATATTAAAAGAATTCCTTGTTCAAGTGACACACGAAATAAATGCATAATTTTAGTATAACAAAATATGTATATTTTTTATTTCTTCAGGAGACTAAAGCCAACACTTTGAAATTTGGTTGCACAAAAAATTATTTTTTTTTCTGAACTTTAGTTTAGTAGATATACTTAATCAAAGTTAAAAAAATGTGATTCCTTATTCCAGTGGCAGGCAGTGTATTTTTTATACATGCCTGTGAAATTTATAATATATTGTTTCAAAAATCTAAAAATTCTATGTACATAAAAAAATAGATTTGCTTACATTGCGTGTTAGTAATTTTCAGAAGAATAATATTAAAATTTATTATTGCGCTCCATATTGGTTTTTATAAATTCCCTATAAGACTGCACCTAAAATAACCTTATATGCAAATGGTACGAGCAGCATGGTTTAAAAAAACTGATGCGTTTTTCGATATATTTCTACTGCAGTTTTCAGACGAAAATGCTCGGGCGAATTGATTTCAAATAACAACCTAGTTGCAATCTTAATATTATTAAATAATAGTCACTATTCCAGCAAATTGATCAAATGAATCTTTAAATTTAAAGTGTATCTTTGATGTTAGTAATTTTCAGAAGAAAAATATTAAAATTTGTTATTGCGCTCCATATTGATTTTTATAAATTCCCTATAAGACTGCACCTAAAATAACCTCATATGCAAATGGTACGAGCAGCATGGTTTAAAAAAACTGATGCGTTTTTCGATATATTTCTATTGCAGTTTTCAGACGAAAATGCTCTGGTGAATTGCTTTCAAATAACAACCTAGTTGCAATCCTAATATTATTAAATAATAGTCACTAATCCAGCAAATTGATCAAATGAATCTTTAATTTTAAAGTGTATCTTTGATGAAAACGAAAAAAATTACACATGTTTTTGAAAAGAATGTTGAAATTTGTATGTATTTTTATTTAAAAATTATGCAAAACACATTATGGTTTTATGATGGGTGCTAATATGACCTTTGTATACATTTAAACTGCCTGAAAAGATGGTTAATCTTCTCAAAGGATTTTAAATTCGTTTAAGTCCCATCACTTATTATATTTATACTATTATTTTATGAAGAGTCCTTTTTTGTGTTTACATAAAATATTTACAATGGTAAAATCTTGTATGTCCTTTTTTCAGCCTCAGGGAAAAACATCATCATCATCATTATGCATAATTCGGTTTAACTCTCCTTTATCCATTAATTTTGAGTTACTTTGTTTCTTTTGTGTTGTTGACAGAGTAATAGAGAGAAATTCCAAATAAGAACAAAGTTAGAAAAGAAAGGAATCAGTAAAAAGGAATGAAAATATGTATGTAGAGAATGTAATTTGATACTGTATAGATTTTGCATTTTATTTAACTAATAGCATTCAAATCTATAACAAAATTTCTTTCAAAGTGGCTTTCAGAATTTCATCACTTCATAAACCTAGGCTTATCTTTTTTGTTTTGATGTTATGACTTTTATTAAAAAAAATATTTTCAAGATAAAACGATCTTTCGTACCATCTTTATAAAAAAAAGTAAAGTACAAAAATATGAGAGTTGATCTTAATAAGTTATTGTCATCCACATGTCGTAACTTTTTAACGTGGGCGTGATATAAATCCCTTCTTTTTAATATCTATGAATAGATTAATATTATATAATTATACTCATTTTCCAAAAAATACTTTACAAACTGCTTTTAGCCTTCAATTTCAAAAGAAATCAATAAGAAAAAATAACATCCTTCCAATGAAAGCGCTATGTTAAATTTGTTGCTTTTGAAATGTTTTATTTTTTGCGAGTGTGCATCTTTTTGAAACATATTTCGCAGCTTAGAACTTTTACAAATATGGAACAATTTTACAGAATTTCTCATTTCAATTTTTCTATGCAAGACAACCTTTAACAAATTACACATTTCAACAGTAAAAAATATTGCGAAAAATATATTGCAAACATTGTAGATATACTTATTCCAATCACCAGAAACATTTCGGTTTCTCTCCATCACATCACACTTTTAACCCATTGACGATTAAATAAAATATGGAGTTTTTAGGTTATTTAGAATAAGGAGTTTTTAGGTTATATAATTTTTTAGGTAATAGGTAGGGCAGATTGGTCATTAGGGATGTCAAACGGAACTTGAATTTGCAAATCCCAATAAACGGGATTTAATAATCCGAGTTTTTTCGGATTCGTAATTTATATGTCATATCCTAAAAATAGGAAAAATTACTTTTTTATGCATATTTCAATAAAAGAAATTCATTAAATTTTAAAAAAACAATAATAAAAATAATAATTTATAAATTTACTCTCAAACAACTTTTATATTTAAAATGCCTTTTAAAACAAGTTTTTCATACACATTTTGCCTCTAAAATGTATTTTAAATTTAAAATTGGTTTGGTAATACGAGGGTTAGACTTAAATTATGAATATTTTTTTTTTTTAATCTATACCATGTTTAGAGCGGATAGATTTGACGACAACAAGTAAAAATAGCATGAGCACATATACATAAACATGAACGCATAATACAAATATAAATATTAATACTTGATGTTATAAGTTTCTGTTCACAACTTGCCTCAGCTTTTATAGATGTGGATTTTCAAAATATCAGTTATGACCGAATATAACTTTCCTATTCAAGATGACGTCTTTTTAAATGTTGCCTTGCCTTGAGTTCATTTGTTACTTGCATTTACGTCAATAAATTCCGAAATTTAAATTTCGGTATTTTTTCGCCCAAAATCCCATGATTTTCGTGATCTGTCATTCATGTTTTATAGACAACAAATGGCGCTAAAAAAAAAATGTAGTACAAGTTATGTCTCCAACTTGCCATACATAGCCCTTAGAAATCTTTAAAGTTGTCCAAATCAATCATTAACACTTATTAAATCATGGAAAATGAGGGGTAAGGAATAAATGTGGTGGAGATATTTGTATTTGATATAGCTAAGACATGACCGTAGATCTCAAAACCGATAAAATAATCTAAATCGTAATGTCAAAATATCAAATTTAAATAACAAAATCAACAAAAGAGCAAAATAATATTATTTATTTGGGATTAAAAAAGTACTACTTTTAATTTCTTTTTATACTAAAAAGCAGTAATAGTGTACGTAGTAGAATTCCATTTGCCTTGATATAGTCTCTCAACAACAACTACATCATGGTGAAAATTCTCCCCGTGAATATCGCTTATGGCCCCTATATTTTCGGGTATTTTGACAATTTTAAAGGCTTCTATGGTCGCAGTATTTTATAATGTAGGGCAAGTTGGAGACATGACTGACACTACATTTTTGTAGCACTATTCCTTCTCTATAAAACATGAATTACTCACTCTATTTCACTCTACCTATTTCTCAGAAAATTATATAACCTAAAAACTCCTTAGAGATAGATATTTTCTTTGAACATAAGTGGGTTAACTGTATACACTATATCTTGTCTGAGGAATAAGAATTATGCAGAATTATTCTCGATAGATTTTTTTTACTCTTTTGTTGATTTTGTTATTTAAATTTACTTTTTTTAACTTTTGATGTCCATGTATATTTCGTCAGTGCGATTTTAACAGTTTTTCCATTTTTGAATACTACGATCATGTAACTTTCATTTAACTTTCTACATATATCTAGCCTAAGGAATAAGAATTTTTCCGAGTTATTTAAAGTTTTAAAATTATTTTTTAATAAATAAATGATAATTTTATTTACATAAATAAAATATTGTCCATAGTTATACGTATGGACAATATATATACATATATAATTTCAAGCGATTTTATTATGTTTAGGGATATTACATACTCTGGAAAGTGGGCAAACTGATGCCAAATGTTCAGAGGTAAGCATTTTCTTTGCCTTGGTTTATATGGTTCACTAACTGAATTTATTCGTGATGCGAATTTACTAAAATAATTGGCAGAGTTGATCGCATCATGGTTGCGCGAGTAAAAAATTTTTGACACTTTCACACCAAAAATGAGCACAAGAGATGAAATCAACGATTTATTTCATTTGATGAATACACCGTTCGATATCATTTGTGGTGGAAAACAAAACATTTCCTTTTCACCACTTGTAAACTCACAGAATACTTTCTAGACACCTTTTCACATAGAGCTTTAAAATAAACCAAGTAGTCTGGGGCGAGAGCATGATGAAAGTGATGTTAATTATTTTTGAACTTATTTTCCATAAGGCTTTTCAAGACAGGAAAACAAAATGTTAAGTAGATAAGAGTCCGATTTAAGAAGAACATCAATATTTTTAATAAACAAATATAAATTTATAGTGATGCTTTTCTCTTCTTGTACTAAAAAGTTAAATTAGTTGCCTTAAGATTTTAATCCCCTTTTTTATTTTGTTAGATATTGTTTATCATCTGTTTTTATATTCATTATTACTGCTTAATTAGGGCGCCTGTCGAGTATTTAATTAATGTGTTTGATTACTTGTGATGAAATATAAAATTAGTTGTGCAGATATTGTAAAATATAGTTTGATATTAATAGTTAGTTTGATATTAATACCAACACACATGTTTGTGATTTAATGAAAGATGATGTTTTTATTGTCTAAAGTAAAATTTCCTAACAAACGGACTAATTTTCTCCAATACACTTAAAAAATGTTCGTTTTTTCAACATATAAATAAATGTCAAACAATCTAATGCATGATATGGCCAACATAAGATAAATGAGGAGCCGCAAAATGAAATGTATTTATTTTCAATTTTCCAGAAATGTTTTTTTTATTACTTATATAAATGGGTTGAAATATACCAAAAAAAAACTTGTAATATTTTTTTCCACATAAAAATATATACATATATAGGGGAAAGTGGGATATTGTGGTTTGTGGGGTAATAAAAAATTTTTACTTTTTTTGCGCATTTTTAATTTTTTCAAAAAAGACTACTGGTAAATGTTTGGCATTATTGCACTACATTCCTTATTATATATATTTTATCCATGAAATCTGTGATTTTATTGCTTTATATAATACTGATTTTTTTTTTTTTGATCACCAATGATATGAAAATATTTAAGAAACTCTAATAAAACAGATCAAAAATGGAAATAACTCAATTGGAAATAACTCAATAAATTCCATAGCATAAGGATAAAAATTCCTACATACAAAAAGAATTTTTCAAAAATCGGTTTCAGCTAAAACTGTAAAGGAATCTGCAATTTTGCATATCTCTTCTTTATTCAGCTCTTCAACAGAGATGGTCTGAGCGATCTTCCTAAGTCATATACCCGAGGAATTTTCTTTATGCTACAAATTTCCGATGTTATGGTTTACAAATATTAAGTATATTTCCAGATTAAAGCAAACATTTTTATAAGAGATAACTCCAATATGTTTATATATATTAGATAGATAGATAGATAGAGAAGGTAGATGTGATACCAGATAGTACCACATCTCCACCCATTGACCGATCCCGGTCCATTGTGAGTCCCTTCAATAGAATAGCTGCGAAATAAAGAGTATAGAATACAGAAAATAAAAAATACAGAGAGTACAGAAAAAGTAGAGTAAAAGATAAAAAGGAATAGAAATGTGACGAATCATATAGGGGTACCAGCAATGTTTCCAATCCCCCTAGGGTTATACCTCTGATTCTCCCTTAAGCAGCCGATTCCCATGATGAAGCCTATGACGTCAACAAGATCTGCGTCCCGAACATCACTCAGCCCGTCGAGGAACTGGCTACCCAGCCACTTCATCCTACGATGCTGCAATCGTGGACAATGGCACACAATGTGCTCAATAGACTTGGTCTCGTCGACATCTCCACACATTCTACAAAAATCGGAACTGTTAGCGTCCAATCTAGACCTCATCTTCCCTATAAAACAGTGACCCGTTATGGCCCCTATCATGATCCTCAAGCTCTTCCTATTCATGCCCAGGAGAGTGCTAGTGCCTGCATTGTTCAGTACTGGCCATATCGCCCTCGACACTCTGCAGTCCTCTCTACTCTCCCAAGCCGAATTGGTTCTGACCAAGATCCAATCATTGATCTTCCCATAGAAGAAACTTAGTGGTGGTTTCACATATGTCTCCCTCTCCGAGACGTTCCCTGCCGCACCTTGCCTTGCCAGTTCATCAGCCAATTCATTGCTTGAAATATTGCAGTGGCCAGGCACCCAGCAGAGTCTCACCATGTAGTCCTCCATCAGCTCCCTCAGTGTCTTCTTACAGGCAGCTACTAGCCTGGATCTCACCAAATGTGTCCCCAAGGCCTTCAGAGCTGCCTGACTGTCCATATAGAGAGTGACCTCGGTACCTCTCGCAATGTTTTACCTGATTATTTCTGCGGCCTTCAGGATGCCGAAAATCTCAGCCTGAAAAACGCTGCACTCATCAGGGTGTCTAAAAGAGCCTTTCAAATCCGAGCCCATAATATAGACTCCCGCCCCGGTACCTTCGTCCAACTTTGATCCGTCCGTGAACACTGCACAACCTTCATATAGTCTCTCAGTGCCGGACCAGATCTCCCTATCAGGTATCACCACGACAGGATTTACTCCAAAGTCTGATTCAGCGGCCATGTAATCTGATGCCCCTGTGGAGTTCAGATTAACCTCACCGTAACTGATCTCGTAAATGACCCTGGAGTGACCTGCTCTTGATGAGCCTAATAGTCCCAATTCCTTAAGTCTCAGCAGACTCTTTGCTGCCATACCCCTCACAAACTCTTCAATGGGTATGAGATGAAGTATGACATCCAGAGCCGCTTGTGGTGTGCTTCTCATTGCACCTGTAATGCCAATCGAAGCACACCTTTGTGATTTCGACAAAAGGTTCCTATTACTCTTACGTTCCAGTGCCTGCCACCAAACAGAACAACCATAAGAAAGGATTGGTCTCACCACCGAAGTGTAAATCCAATATACAACTTTTGGTTTGAGCCCCCAACTCTTACCTATGGAGTTTCTACAGGTGTAGTAGGCATTGAGGCCACGCTTGAGTCTCTCCTGAACATTCCTCTTCCAGATCAGTTTACTATCAAGGAATACCCCCAGATATTTCGCTGAATCTGAAGGCCTCAGTTCAGTTCCACACAGTACCGGTAGTCTGAAATTCTCTACCTTGTACCTCCTAGTAAACAGAACCAACTCTGTCTTTTCCGGGTTCACTCCCAACCCCTTATCAGCGGCCCACGAGGACAGCTCACCCATCGCGGACTGCATGATCTCACTGATTGTGGGAAGAAATTTTCCCTTTACCAGTATGACCACATCATCAGCATAAACCACGATCTTCCGCCCTCTGCTGTCGAATTGACGCAAAATCACATCTACAGCTATTAGCCACAGCAGGGGTGAGAGTAGTCTCCCTTGCGGAGTCCCCCTAGTCACTAGTTTTCTTAAGCATACTCCACCCAAGCTTGAATTGACAATCCTGTTGCTTAGCATGAGGATTATCCATTCGATCAAGAAGTCATGTACCTTAAGATCCACCAGCGCCTGCTTGATAGCGTCAATCTTAATATTGTTGAACGCTCCCTCAATATCCAAGAACGTGGACATGGTGTATTCCTTATACCGAAGTCCTTGTTCTATATAACCCACCACATCACTCAGCGCACTCTCCACAGATTTACCCTTCAGGTAAGCATGTTGAGCATTACTCATGATGCTGGAGCTACCAGACGATCTTAAATATAGATCTATCAGTCTCTCTAAAGTCTTCAAAAGGAAAGACGATAGGCTGATAGGTCTATAATCCTTGGGTTTCGAGTGACAGGTCCTTCCACCTTTCGGTATGAATATGACCCTTACCTCTCTCCACCCCCTTGGAATATGTCTATGTATCAGACACCCCTTAAAAATCTCAGCCAGTAGTAGACGAACCACCAACGGTGCATTCTGCAGCATGGCCGGAAAAATACCATCCGGGCCTGGTGACTTATAAGGCTCGAATGAATTAACCGCCCATGTGACCTTCTCCACCGTTATTAGGTCTCTTACCACTGCTCCAATTATCCCACTGGTGGACTCCGTGAAGAAGTGCTCTCCCTAACCTGATTCCTCCACCAATGGATCCCTGCAACCCGGAAAATGGGTTTCCAAAAGCACATTAAGTGACTCAGAACTAAACTCCGTCCATGAACCATCTGATCTCTGGATACTCCCAGGAACACTAGGGTCCTTTGACAGTATCTTTCTGAATCTAGAAAGTTCATTGACCGAGTCAATGGCCTCGCTAAACTTAATCCACGAGGCTCTTTTAGCTCTTCTAATATCCTTTTTGTACTTATTGAAACACACTCTATAGGTGCCCCAGTCTTCGTCCCTACCAGACATATGGGCTTTGTTGTACAGCCTGCCAACTGTGGTCCGTTGAGCCTTCAACTCCTCCGACCACCAGACCGGCTGTTTCCTTTTACCCGGATAGCTCACCGGGCAGTTAAGCTCATAGCTTCTGTTAATAGACCCCGTTACCTTCTCTACCACTTCGTCAAGATTTTCCCTCGACAAGAACACCCCAGATCCCGCCCGAAGGCGACCCAATCCGTCCTCCTAGGATTCCTAAAAGGTTTCCCCTCAGAACCTAGGAAGTTCAGACTAAAGGTTATCCTACCATGGTCAGAGAAAGTGCACCCCATGGCCACCCTCCAGTCCTCAACTAGGTCCCTAGAGTTAGTCAATGTGATGTCTATTACCGAATTCCTGTCCTTCGTCCTGAACGTAGGAGTATTACCCCTATTACAGATTAAAATATCATTCGCAATAATAAAATCAAATGTTGACTGAAAGAGTTAAGAAGAATTACCTGAAGATCATTATTCACCAGAATACAAGTACTCACCTTATCCTCAGTGGACGGCTTGAACAATTTGTATCCTTTGGCCCTTAAACCACAGATCTGGTTATTATTTAGCCAAGGCTCCTGGATTAGGGCCACGTCCACATTGGTCTCACTGAGGTAGGTTATTAATTCGGTCGAGGCCGCTTCACAATGATGCAGATTTAACTGCACCATCTGCAACCTCTTTGGCTTTATCATTTTTCGCGTAGCGAAATTTGATGTAGCCAAGCCCGAACGTAATAACCCTCCCCCCCCCCCCCCCCCAATGAATCCAATTTCTTAATAGATTCCCGATCCACTGCGAATCGGAAATCTTTTCCCTGGTTCTCTTTACAAGTCAATGAACAGACAAGTTTCCATTGACTTGTATTGATCCCCCTGTAGTGCATGTGTTGTAAACATGCATACCCAAACAAACAAACATGTGTTATAAACATGCACACCCAAAAAAATATATATATACATATGTAGAATAAGTTAAAAGAAAAGTAATTAATAGAACCCAAACAAAATTGCATAGTCAAGTGTTAACTGAAGTGGGTCACTTGAGTGCATTAGTATGGTAATTTGAGTTTTAAATAAATATAAACAAATAAGTAGGAGAAATAAATAAGTATATAATAAACATAGAAATTATTGATTATAAGTAGGAGAAAAGACTATTCTTTAAGAAAAACATAGAATAAGAAATAGTATATAAGCTAGGGTAAATTGTAAATAAAATAAGAAATAATTCTGACTTTAAACAAGAGAGTTGTTTTATTTCAAAAAAACAAACTTCGGCAATTAACGTTGCCATCTTATAGAGCCGCCTACTACTCTAAGGCTCTTTTAATAAAATAAGAGTACTATAGGGTATTTAAATAAGGAAACGATAAACCAAACCCTTACATGGCGATCCTGCCAAATTAATTGAAAAGTTGATAATTTTTGAACGGTTGGCATCTGTTTCAAGTCTTGACGCGTAGCACCCAGATGAGCGTGGAAGAAGAGTTAGAAACAACCAGGCTGGAAATAGACAATCTTTTTAAGAAATGGGAACAACTATTAGAAAAAGAATATGTTCCCACACCTATAGTTCCTATCCCAGAAGTCCCCAAATATAGTGCCACCAAAAAGAAGATACCTATCAAAGAATATCTAAAACGCCTACAGAAATCAAAGGTACATTCACAATCCCAGAACAGAAAAAGAAGAGAGGCGGTAGAGCAGTAAAGAGGCGAAAGCTCATCGGAGAAACCTACCGGAAATTCCATCTTACCGGCAACAAGGCCGAGAAATCGAGATTGCTAAAGGAGATTCGGTCTATAAAGGAAAATTATAAAAAAAAAAACAAATATAAATATAAATAAATAACAGCAATAATGGGAGGTTGGTTTTCAAAAGAAGACATTATTATGAACGAAAACAATAAAGAGGTCATGACGGTGACTCAAGACCATATGCAGATGATAATCCTGATTCTTTTAGTTGCATTAGTAATAATTAAGTTAAATGAGTATTACAAAGAATATATGAAAAAAAAGGCAATCAAGTTCGCTAATAGAATAGAAAATGTGTAAATGGATAGACTAATAAGTATTTATAAAAATTTAAAAAAAAGTCCAAACAGAAAATATACAGAAGATTATGTAATAAAGACATTAAAATTAATTGAGGAGTTGAAATTTATTGCATTAAATGAGGGCTATCCTTTAGAAAATATTAATGAAATTGAAAGAAAAATCTTAAATTATTTAAAACTAAAAGAAAAAATAGAAATAACAGCCATGGCATCATTTGGCATTCTAGATGCATCCAAAATAATACCAGAGTTCAATGGTGACTTCGGACAAATTAGTAATTTTTTAGGTATAATAGAGTTCTATTCTGACACACTCAAAGATGAAACAGAGGTAGCTAGGTTAATAAAATTCGTTTTAGCCACTAAATTAACAGACAAAGTAAAGAATAAGTTAATTGCAGAAGAAACACCAAACTCGCTAGAAACTTTCAAACGTACACTTAAGAAAGTATTTTCCCCCAAGAAATCACTCTCTTCAGTACATACCGAATTAGTAAAACAGATGCAAGGAAATAGTTCAGTAACACAATTCGCCAACAAAGTTGAATCACTTGTAGCTTCTCTTAATGAATTGCAGATCTCAGAACTGGGATCACAAAACAGGGAAACGATTATTAAAATGAATGATCAAGTTGCGCTTAGTATTTTCAAGAATGGTTTAAATGAACCACACAGAACTACAGTTTTAGCTGCTAGACCCAAAAGCCTAAATGAAGCAATCCATATAGCTTCAGAAGTAATTTCACAAACGAATTCTGTAATGCATTTTAATAGGAACACAAATTCTTCTTATAATAGGAGATTTCGAAATAATCATAACGTAAATAATAGAAACAATCATGGTAATCATTTTAGAAATAATAATTTCCGTGGTACTAACCTACCACGAGATAACAACAATTGGAACAACCAGAGAAATAGTAACAATTACAATAATAATAACAGAAATAGTAATTTTAGAAATAACAACCAGAGAAATGGTAATAATCGCAATAATAACAATATCAGAAATAGTGGTTTTGTGGATGGTAACCAAAGAAGGATATATTTTGCCCAAGAACAGGGAAACGAGATAGACCCCTGCGATCCTCAAGAGTAAATGAAACGGAAGATGTAGGGAGGTTGAAACAATTAAAAGAATATACATTAAAAACTTACAATTCGCACTCAGACGCACCTCATTTTGTAACATTTAAAACATGTGAAGGAAATTTTGTGAGATTTTTGATAGATACAGGTGCAGACATTTCAATATGTAAAGAAAATTTTATAGGGAACAACGAAATAAAAGAACAGAATGCTTGCAAGATTACGGGTATTGGAAACAATGCAATTCAAACAATGGGTACTTCAATACTGAAATTAGTACTTCCAGAGGACATAGTAAACCATGAATATCAAATAGTCAGTACAGAATTTCCAATAGCAACAGATGGTATTTTGGGAAGAGATTTTTTCACTAAGTATTTGGCAAAGATAGATTATGAGACATACACATTAGCTATTATAATAAATGAAACTGAATATGTTCTACCAATGACAACGAATATCAATAAAATCACTATACCACCAAGAACTGAAATAATACAAGCAGTGAAATTATATATTGAAGAAGATAGTGTGGTATGTGCAAAGCAAATCAGTAACAATATTTTTATTGGTAATACAATAATCCCAAAACATGGAACAAAGCACATTAGAATTTTAAATGTTTCAGACAAAGAAGTTACAATATCTCAAATTGATTTACAAATTGAACGCTTATCAGATTATAACATCCTATAGGAAAGTGCAAATAGTAAACAAAAAGACAGATGGGAAAAATTAAGAAAATTACTAAGTATAGACACGGTCGACATTAACGCAAGACAAACCATAGAAGAAATATGTAAAGAATTCCAAGATATTTTTTATTTGGAAGGAGACCATTTAACAGCGAATAATTTCTACAAACAAAGATTACAAACTGTAGACGATACCCCGGTTTACACACGAAATTATAGATTGCCACACTCACAACAGGAAGAAATTAAAACTCAGGTTAACAAATTAATAGAGGAAGATTTAATTGAACCGTCTGTCAGTCCTTACAATTCGGCTTTACTTTTGGTCCCTAAGAAGAGTAACAACGACGAAAAGAAATGGAGACTAGTGGTCGATTATCGTCAATTAAATAAAAAATTAATCAACGACAAATTCCCATTACCCCAATTAGATGATGTATTAGACAAAATAGGAAGAGCAAAATATTTTTCAACGCTAGACATGACAAGCTCATTCCACCAGATAGAATTACAACCAGCATCTAGACCACTTACAGCTTTTTCCACAAGTAGTGGGCACTATCAATTCAAAAGATTACCTTTCGGTCTCAAGATATCATCGAATAGTTTCCAAAGAATGTTGACAATAGCATTAACAGGGTTAGATTCCAATGCATTTATATATGTAGACGATATAATTGTTTTTGGATGTTCTTTAAACCATCATAATGATAATCTGAGAAAAATTTTTCAAAGATTAAAAAGTCACAACCTTAAATTAAATCCAAATAAATGTAATTTTTTGAAACCAGAAGTAGTCTATTTGGGACATCTTGTTACAGATAAAGGAATAATGACTGACCCAGGTAAATGTAAAGCACTTGAGATTTACCCGGTTCCCAAGAATGCAGATGATACAAGAAGATTCGTAGCTTTTTGTAACTATTACAGACGCTTTGTTAAAAATTTTGCACAGATAGCTAAACCTCTCAATGAATTATTAAAGAAAAATCAACAATTTCATTGGTCAGAAAACTGCCAAAAATCCTTTGAAATGTTAAAATCTATAGTTACAAATCCACCAATATTACAATACCCAGATTTTGAAAAAGAATTTATACTTACAACTGACGCATCTGATTACGCGTTAGGAGCAGTACTTTCACAAGGTGAAATAAATAGCGATATACCAATCTCATATGCAAGCCGATCTCTAAATAAACATGAAATTAACAAACCCGTGATAGAGAAAGAACTTTTAGCTATACACTGGGGAATAAATTATTTTCGACCATATTTATACGGTAAAAAATTCAAGGTAATAACTGACCACAGACCACTAATATCATTGTTTACCCACAAAAATCCTTCATCAAGATTAACCAGAATTAGGTTAGATCTCATGGATTACGATTTCGAAATTATATATAAACAAGGGAAAATTAATACTAATGCCGATGCATTATCAAGAATCAAAATAAATTCTGATGATTTGAAAGGTATGATACCAAAAAGTATAAACATAATGACAAGAAAAATGACTGACGACTTGAGAAGAAGCAAAGAAAATACATTGATTAGAGAAGATGAAAATGATAAGGAAAGAAAAGGTGACGGAGAAAATGATCACATCTATATGTGGGACAGCATTTCGTTTTCACAAATTAAAGGATATCCACGATTAAAATTTGTTATAGATAAAATGAATAAAAACAAAACAAAAGTTGAAATTTTTGGGAATCACGTAACAGTATCTTGTAATGAAAATGCATACTTGAATCCAGATTCAGTTTTGCAGAAGTTAACTAGGGTCTTACGGGATAACCAAATTTTTAAAATAACGCTAGCGAAGGACGATACGATTTTTAAACTCATAAGTGAGAAAAAATTGAGAAAATTATATAATAGCATGCAGAATAAAGACAAACATAAACAGAGACCTATAGAGGTAATATTATTTAAACAACCAGAAAGAATACTGGAAAAGGATAGACAAAAGGAGATAATAAAAGAATATCATGAAACTCCATACGGAGGTCATGCGGGAGTACGTAGAACAGTCAGTAGATTAAAACAAAAATACATTTGGAAGAATATGTACAGAATGATCAAAGATTTTATCAGTCATTGCGAATCTTGTAAAAGGAACAAAGTCATTAGGCATACAAGGGCACCAATCCAGATAACTAATACACCAACAAAACCATTTCAATTTTTACAATTGGATACTGTAGGTCCATTAAGAATATCTAATGGGTATAGATATATATTAACAGCACAATGCGAACTAACAAAATATGTTGACGCATTTCCAATTGAAACTAAAGAAGCATCTGAGATAGCAAGAATTTTAGTAGAAAAATTTATACTAAATATGGGTGTTTTGATACAATAAAAACGGACAGAGGAACTGAATTCGTAAATGAATTATTCAATAGGATATGTACACTCATGAAAATCAAGCATGTAACTTCAACAGCATACCATCATGAAACCTTAGGTAGTATAGAAAGAAATCATAAAGTTCTAAACGAATACATGCGTTCTTTTACAGAACAGTACAATTGGGATGAATGGATTCCGTATTACACATTCGCGTATAATACAACCCCACACTCATCCACAGGTTTTACGCCATTTGAACTTGTATTTGGAAAATTAGCATCAATGCCAATTGAACCTATATCAAACGATAAATTTTATAATTATGAAGATTATATTACAGAATTAAAAATAAAATTAAAACATGCACATGAAATGGTAAATAAAAAACTGTTAGAAAATAAAATAAAACAAAAAAATATTAAAGATAAGAATATTAACGATATCAACTTAAGAATAGGAGATAAAGTATTTTTAAGAAAAGAAACCGCAAAGAAAAATGAAAACCAATATACCGGTCCTTTTGAAATAATAAACACCCAAGACGTAAATGTCACAATTTTAATAAATAATAAACCTATGACTATACATAAGAATAGAATAAAATTATGTTAAGTACTATCTTGTAATTTAATAAAAAAAAAAAAAAAAAAAAAAAAATTTTCATTCAAAAAATTGTTTTTTCTTTTAAACGGTAAGGGTGTAGTGCATGTGTTGTAAACATGCATACCCAAACAAACAAACATGTGTTATAAACATGCACACCCAAAAAAATATATATATACAAAAAAATATATATAATAAAATAAGAGTACTATAGGGTATTTAAATAAGGAAACGATAAACCAAACCCTTACACCCCTATTTTGTCCTTCCAATATTCCCAGTATGACTTCCACCGGCTTAACGGGTGATGGAATCCATACCGTGACTATTGGCCGCAGAGGCAATTCCGACGCTGGTATAACCTCCAGTTGCGCGTCTGGACAGAGATTGCTACATCTGTCAATCGCGGCTTTCAGGAATTCAAAAGTTCCTTTGTTACCGCAAACAACAGTCTTGACACCCCTTGTCCAGTCTGCACCCATGAAGGCTATTTCACCCGGCCTGTGCCTTGCCTGGAAGATTTCGTCCATAAGTTTGTCCTCAATCAGCCGCCACATTTCCGTACTGATTCTCCCATCTGGATCAGCACGGTCAATGACTGCTGCTGAAGAATGTCCGACTTGGACGAATCCTTCCCCTTTTTGGACGATGAAGGTTGTACGTCACTCATTACTCCCTTATGAGAGTTTTTAAGCGGGCCACTTGGTGCATTACCAACCTTCTTCACAGATGGAATCTGCTGGTCATCCCCCGACCTCACTCTTTTTATGGTCCCCTTAGGAGGACCCTTAAAAGAGTCATGCGGAACATGACCTGCTTTCTTTGAGGTAGAGGGTATCTCATCTCCAGGCAGAGCTCCCCTAATTGACCTCATTTGAGATCCTTTAGCGGGGCTCGCAAGAGCTTGGTTTACCCTCTCTACTCTCTTCTCAATGTGTTTTTTCCCACTACCAATCCTTGCTGACCTGTCACTTCCCTTGAGAGAACCTACAGGACTGCTGGATGGCTTGTGAGCACCACAATGTGTACCAGCGTCGACTTGTGGTTCCAAAGTGTTGGTAGACACGGACTCTTTACCCTTGCGAGCAATTTGCGGGCCTTCCTCTACCTCCACTTTAAAACCATCGGGATATATTTATATATATATTAATGAATTATAGATTTTATGAAAGGTATAAAAGGTTCGGCCCAGCCGAATATAACACTTCCACTTATTTAATTTAGTACTGTCTTACATTTATAAAATATTTTTTCTGCACCGAAGTCATTATATCTTCTTTAAATATGTGCGAACTTTTGTAAAAGTTAATACTCTCCCTGGACCTATTCACTCTACTCGAAATTTGTTATGAAAATTACTTTTATATTTTTTTAGACTTTCACTGTAATAGTCCTTTAGATAATAAAATTTATATTTTCTTTGCATGGAAGCTACCTCTCCCCCTGGAATTATCCTTTCTATTTTCACATCGTCAATGCGGTATGATAGGTTTAATATTCCCGTGAAATTTGAGGGCTCTCACTGTAATAGTTTCTTAGATATGCCATAATAAATATTTGCTTTATATGGTGGTAGTACACCCCGATCTATTTTAACCTAATCGCTTCATCCGTGAGAGAGTTTTAAAAAAGTGGTCGTAAAATATGGGCAAGATACAACATAACCAATAACATTCTGCAGTGCAATCACTATCTGTGCGTCAAATTTCATGTAAATTGCTTCATTAATAAAGTATAGAATTGCAAAACAAGTTTTTTTTTATGTAGGCGTAAAATTTGGGTGTGACGCCCAATCGATATCTAATAAAGCCTTCTGACTCTGATATTACCTGTGCGTCACACTTCGTCAAAACCGATTCCGCTAAAAATTCGGTAGTCACAACGAATCTGTTTTCTCTATGTAGAATCAACATATACCATTACATTAGCTTAAATGAAGAAAATCTGGATTTAAAAATCGCGGAAATAGTGGATGCTATAAAAATACACATTATGTATGATAAAACTCATGCAAATAGTCAGTACACTTAAAGTGTGCAAAATTTATAACAATTTATTACACATATGAATTAGACTATTCCAAATACGAGAATTAACTGCCTATTTTTATAAATTTTGTTTATTATTTTCTGTTAGTTTTATCAGTTACTAGCTATCTGTGTTCATCACTTACTTGAATTTTATATTCGAGTAGCCTCATAAATACAAAAATAATTTGAATATATTTAATAAACGCAAAATATCTTTAAGTTTGACATTTTTTACTACTTTCCACATTACCCAAACATTTCCCGTTTTACACATAAATCTTTCATTTGAAAAAATGCCGATAAATAAAACCAAAACGTTAGACAATAATCCATCTTATAAAACAGTTCTATTGTAAGGTTCAAAAGACTATTGGTTGGTATTTTATTGAAGTAAGATTATATTATACTTTGACAACATTAAATGCAATTTGTTGTGAATGAATACGATAAATAATTAATTCTATTCGAACAGAAGCTTTTGAATGAGGCTGTAGTGTTTTTGGAAATGGATTTATGGAATGAAGATAGTATTTCATAATTTAGAATTGAGATTTAGGTGAACTCAGCTAAATGTTAGGTTACTGTACACATATAATAAAGTTGGTGCTATTTATATCCAATGCATATCATGCCAGAATAATTCGGTTAATAGAGCAATTTGCAATTAATTGGTTACTATCCGATTAAGTTTTAACATCTAATAATTATTAGTCGAATTAACCGATTACAATAAAAAAGCGAATAATTGTATACTCTACTATTTCCACAAAAACACGGTGCTACAAAAAAAATTTAATATACTCGGAATGTAATATATATAGTGTTTATACGCACCAATTACTCGGAATTAAAATTATTGAGATATGAAAATTTTGCCATATTAACGGTGAGTTAATATTTTATTTGCAAGTTAGGTTAGGTTATTAGGGCAGCTGTCCAGAGACAGCATACTTGGGTCCAATTTGGTCCCGTTGTGAAACCCTGACGAATCATATATTTCTACCTCACATGTCCATTGCAACGTTCGAAGCGAACCAACCCATGTATGAAAGAGCTGATCCATCTGACATCGATATCAGATAGATCTGACAACACATGCATACCAAAATTGAAAGTCCTAATCCCGGTAAGAATGGAACAATGACATAAAAGATGCTCCACCGTCTCCTCCTCTTCCTCATCCCGACAACTTCTACAAAAGTCGTTAAAAGGGAGCCCTAGTCTCCTAGCATGCGCACCAGTAATCCAGTGCCCTGTAACCATGGCTGTAAGAGTTCTTAGCCGAAGCTTCGAAAGTCCCATGATGAATTTAGACTGATATTCATCATAATGGGGCCATAATTGCCTCGAGGTTGAACATGTGGATTCATTTGTCCACCTATCCTATGCAATCCTCAATAAGTTCCGCAGAATTATTGATCTACAAGGCGAAAGCGGTACTCCAACCAGTTCGTCCATAACTTTACCTCGAAGAAGGGATTCATCTTTGGCTAGTGCATCCGCAATAAAATTACCCGGGGTCCCTGAATGACTCCTAATCCAAACCAGCTCCAGGTTAGAATGTCTCGCCATCTTGTTCAGAGATGTCCGGCATTCATGTACCAATCTAGATGTCATCCGAGAGTGCTTTGATCGCGGCCTTACTGTCTATACAGATTTGGATATCCGCTCCGAATACCCTATAGTACATTAACCAGTACGCCGCCCTCATTATTGCCGATGGCTTTCCTACACATATAAAGGGCAATACCGGCCTTTGAGGCTTTTGCCCGTGTGTTTTGGAGCCAGGATTTAAATGGGGCGAAGCTCTTCAGAGCCCATCTCAGTTCACTATCCCTTATTTGAATGGGAACATCATTGTTGACCTCTGAAGATATTGCAGAGTGTCCGTTAAAGGAAGACTGCCAGGAAAGTGCGCATTCATTAAGACAACTAAGGTCTCTTGACCGCTCATTGTCCAAATGCCACACGGTTTCTGGATGAAACTTGGAACAGTAGGTGATGATGCCAGAATTTTTCGAAATCATTAAATAGACGGCGACATTCTTTACGAGTCTCGCCTATCTCGGAGTTTCACCAATGTCGTTTACTCCTATCCATGCAGATTGTGTGTCCACATGCAACAGAAGTCGCCGTATCAAAAGCGTCCGTTAGCGTCTTGACACAGGATTGGAGTTGGGACAGGATATCTTGATGTACTGTCCAGTTTGTCTTCCTCCTGTTTCGAAAGGGCTTAACCCCAAGTAAACAAACTTCCAAATTGAAGTCAATATACAAGTGATCAGAGAATGAACAGTCATTCAAGACCCTCCAATTCCTAATCACATTAGAGTGCCTAGTACTGACTAGAGTAATAACGAGAACCTCCCTTCTATTAGTTACTACAAAGGTCGGTTCCTTACCAGTGTTCAGAATGTCTAAACTACTATAAAGAATAAAATTATATATTTGTATTGTATTTGTATAGGAGCTTCCCCAAACGGCATGATGGGCATTGGCGTCAGCTCCAATTATGAGCGGTATATTTGTTGCTCTAGCCGCCTTTGGAGACAATGTAGATAGCTCCAGAGGTTATCTCCCAGGCCGCTGCTACAGTGTCCTCATTACGGAAATCAGAAAGAATGAAGATACTGAGTTTCTTGCTTACTACTATACAAGAGTTTACCCCGTAGCCTGTAGCAGCTTAAATTTGTCCGCACGTAGCCAATGATCCATGGTTCCTGGACTAGTGCTAGCTCCTCTCCTCTTTCTACCATTGGGAGGAGCAACGCAGCAGAGCCTGCTTTACAATGGTGAAGATTAACTTGCGCTATATTCACCATGTTTGTCTTTTGGGATGATTGTGACGTTAACGTCATCTTGGTCGGAATCCAAGAGGGCGTCCTCGTCAACTACTTCGTCCACCCGCTCAAAAAATTCACCCACAAACTCAGAGTTTGAGTTAGTGTCCTCTTGAGCAAGAGAACTAGTAGTCTCCTTACAAGATATTACTTCCGGAGTTTGATCATCGGCGATCTGCACCGATCTGTCTCTGTCATCCCCTCGGTAGACCTGTAGGAAGATCGACTCAAAACCATAGTAGATCTTCCCACTTTTCTCACGAAGGGATGGCAGTGACTCCTTATTCATAACGATCACAACCATCCTGGATGCTCCGTCGGATTCGGAAATTCTGGTCAGGAGCAGTGTCGATCGTACGTTTGAGTAGGCCATTAACTTTACACGGTTGCGGTACCATCCTGCATCAACACACTGGGGGGAGGGTCCGGGGTTCTCTATATCCCAGTTTGTGTGGGATATAGCGCAATCTGCATCGCTCCTATCGATGACAGCTCGCATGAGATGGCCTTTGGCAGCTTCACTATATGACCTGTTTATCGAATTGTAGAGCTTGGTCCCGGGCTGTTGGTTTTTCGGTTGAGCCTCCTCTTCCGAACGTTGCCGTTTAGGCCCGTCCTTCGACGTGGGGGGAGGGTTACGTTGCAATTCAGCCAACAGTGATTTGGCTCAGTTGAGGGAAACAAGTTCCTCAGGATAAGTGACTCGTCAGGCTTTTTACTCAACCGTTCCATAAATCTTTCGGCATCACGCCGTCTTAGAAAGGCCCTTCTGGCGGGAGTAATGTGCCTTTGGGACGAATTTGTGCTCTTTCGGGCAGGAGACTCAGTTCCAGAAACCAAAAACTGGTTCGCATTCCATTCACTGGCGGGGGGAAGTAACGCTTGGGAGCTCGAAAACTTGTGCACAGCTCCCTTCGTTACTGTAGGCACTGGGGTTGCTGCGGCCCAAGTTGGTTTCGGGCATATAGTCCCGGTCTTATGCCGGCGCGGGCCAGAGCAGTTTTTGAGGTGCTTGGTGCGAAACTCAGAGGCACCTCGCATTTGGAGGACTCGCCGCCTCCTGTTGTTCTCCTTCCGTCTTCCTCATTCTCATTTATATTATTCTTTGTATTTTTATTTTTGTTTTTGTCCATTTGATTTTTGAACCCACGAGTGTACTCGTAATGGGTTTGACCATCCACGCATTGACGACGTACGTGGACTGGGTTACTCAACTTTTACAACCGTCCCGTGCCCTGGCGTCGGGGGGGAGTTGTTAACGACGTGTCATTACATAAGTCTGACAGTGTTATGTCAAACCTCAATAATGACAAAGCTCCCCCTATCCACTACCTGGAGACGCACTCAATGGGAGGTCTGTCAACTCACGAAAACTAATTGTGATTAATGAAACTAATTGCAAATAGAGCATACGGCGTTGCCACTTCCTTTTACGTTCATAGAATTTTCTATAATAAAGTTGTATTTTTTCCATCCGAACAAATAAGTGAACATACTTTTTTATGTAATTTGCGTATGAACAAGTTGAAAGTTATTTTTATTAGCAAAAATCGTGCTTATAGTGTAGTTTGTAGGTACGAGTGAGTGGATTATTACACTATATTTAAATTTTCAATATGTTCAGAAAACTGATTTTTTGGATTTCGAGGCTTTTACCCTTTATGGTAACAACCGAAAGACTATGTACATCCATACAACCACCATCAAATTCCGAAGGCTCCGTTCTGGCCCTTATCAAAAGCTTCGAACAGTTTTTTTCACCTAGAATAATCTCCGTAAAGTTATCTTTCAGTACTGTATTTCATGCAATTCAAGGTGTCATTATTTTAATGCGTTGTATTGAATTCGCATTAAATAAGAACGCGTATTTCAAAAAATGGTAACTATTATTGAATCGTGTTATAAAGAAAACGAGTAAATGAAGCACCGCGTAAATTAAGGGTTATCTGTAGTTTTTGGTAATTCGAACGCTTGAAACAGTAAAAATCGTACCTAATTTCTGTACTTTTTTAATAAAATATTTTTTTATATTTATTGACACATATTTTATTATCAGACTCCATTATAATTTTGAAATTCATTGGAATACAATTTTTGCCACATTTATGGGAGGAATCCATAAGAGTGGATTTTGTAGTACATTTTGTTCTCTAAACGATACTTTTTGAATTTTTTAATAATCAACCTAGAAACATGAAATTTAAGATACATATGGGAATTCTCTTTTTAAGTTTACATTTATGAAACCGACCTTGATATATATATATATATATATATATATATATATATGTGGAATAATGTTAACAACACTTGGTGGAGTAAGTTTACATTAAAGCCACATTCAGAAATCTATTTGAAATAAAAATATCATAAAAGAAAACACCATATTGCTTATCGAAATTTCCCGTAAAAATTAAGTACCTACTCATTAAATGAGTAAGTACTTAAGTTAATCGTTTTCACACGTTATTAAATTCTTTTATTTGGAATGCAATTCTGTTTTATTTCTTCGTTTTGTTAATTTTTAATTGTTTCTTCAAATGTCAAAACAATTTGTACACTGTTTGAACAGCGCAAAATTCTGTCGTTTGGAAGCACTGAATTGTTTTCCTTTTTGGTTGTTATAACCAAACTTTACTGACAACTGTTACTAAAATGTACAACTTAAATATTTTTAATTGAAAATACCAGTATCGTTTGTAACTCCCGAATTGTTTAAATTTAGCTTAATTGTGCACAAATGATTACAATAACTTATATAATAAATTTTAATGTACTATACTAAATATTCGTATTTGGAACCATTTTCCTACAAATCTTTTCTCTGTGTATATGTATATTTTTCTCATAGTATATATAAATAATAAATATTTGGGTGGTCATTTCTATAGTCGAAGTTACAGTTTTTTTTAGTTTACCTTTGCAGTCATTTTATTAGTTTTAACATGAAAAAATACATTTATACATGGGAATGAATTTAAATATGATTCTTCGTTCATACACACAAACGTACCCTGCAGTTCACAGAATGATAAATATAAATCGGACATGAAAATTTAAATTTACAGATTTTTTCCTAAATGACAATGACAAAAGTAATAAACTGAATAGTAATTAGTGTATTCCAGAGAATTTGCAAACCAATTTCTTTTAAAAATGCTGGGTACATTTATAAATAACTATGCATGAATATATACTATATTCTTAGAAGTGTGTAAATATAAAAGAATTTGTTATTTTATATTTGTATATATAATATAAATTTTCCGACTTTCGAAATTTGACCAAAACTCACCCTGGAATCGTTCATTGGAAAGATATTGTGTGAAATATTTGAATTAACCTGCGGAAATTCCAATTTTTCATTTGTATTGGTTTTTCCTTTTTAAAGAACTTTAAAGTTGTGAAGAATATACGCAGTCAATTTTTATTATGCTAATTTTTTTTATGCTACAACAAATAATTGCCAAAATAATACACGTTAAATATATTAATATCCAATTTCTAGTACCAAAATGTTTTGGTTTTAACTTTATTACTTTAACACATACAACGATTTGAAAATTATTCCTAAGGACAAAAATACAAATTTAATTTTCTATTTGTTAAGACTTCGAGCATGCAAAATCAATATAGCAACTTTTATATTTAAATTTTAAGTAATTTTTACTTTAAGTGTAGTATGACATTATTTGAAAAACTTTTGTTGGGTATTTCTATAAAATAAATTCAAATTTATTTGCTGTTTTCAATACAAATTTTCGTTTCACTTTACAAAATCAGGCCTTTAATTTTGAATTCATTACCTGTATTTTTAATCTGCGAAAGGTCATTAGGCTATGATTTTTATATTAGATATATTTAATTTAATTTTATGAATAATTAACATAAAAATTGTAGTCAGTCAAGCGCGACCACGTAATGCGATATTTCGGTGAGGTCCTTATATAGAAACTATGAACATATTTGGACCAAAGCTTGTTAAACTTCATTCATTTATATACTTACATAAAACTTATTAACGTCAAATTTAATTCAAAATTTGGCATTTATATGAAATTTGGGAATTTAAAATGATTTTCAGGAGTGGATCTAATATGGGAACTATGTTCAATTATGGACCGATCCTCTTGAAATTGTTTTTAATAAAATCACAAACTAAATTATTTATATTCAATTTATGCATATTAAAGTGACATTCTGGAATTGGTGTTATATGGGAGCTATGGTCAATTAAAGCCCGATATTTGAAAAATTTGATAGCATGATTTATACTCAATAGTCATGCTGTTTGGTTTTTAAAATTTTGGTAGGGATTTTGTTATACTCGTAATTTAGTGATTAGATTACTAAGTGGTTTTGTTGTTGGTTTTCAGTCCTGTTTACTAGTCATGGCAGGGCGTTCAATATATTGAGTTATTTCAATCCTAGACTCAATCCAATTTTACTTTGGTCCTTATAATATTTTTAATACAATCTCCAGTTTTCTTCTATTCTTTTATTTTTTATTTTCCCTTTTTTGTTACATACATAACATAAACAATTTATTGTGGCACATTAGGCAAGAAACAACAAGCACACAACTTCTGACGAGCAATAAGGCTGGTAGATGCGCATGCAACTTGCTTCCTAACGCTTCATGTGCAATTTTTTAAATTTAACAAACGTTACAAATTCTTAATTCGTTATATGCTACATTTTCATGCTAATTCTGTAATGTACTCTTAGAAAATTTTAATAAATAAAATAACTTTATTAGAACTTCTGTTGGTAAAATGTTCGCTTACTTATTAAATCATGTTTGGTTAAAAATCACTACAACACCTGTTATGCGTTTTTTACCTCCAATTGAATAAATAAAATGAAGAAATAAAAAGAAGTAAAACGACATCTATTGCATATTATACGAAACTCTGCTTTAATCCTATCAACGTAAAGACGATTATATTATTTTATATGTTTATTGAGACTTTAATACAATTTTGGGAATAGAAATGTGTTTTATTCCAAACCGCTAATTAACGGACGTTATCCAGGTTTTAATTAGAGATATAGAGCGACGACTCTGCCATTTTCCTCTGAAGTTGCTTACAGAAGTTTCCTCTAAAGATTCCAAAGTGAAGTAAAGGTTCAGAAAAATACTTTATAACAAACAACTCCATCCATTTAAAACATTGGAAGTGATGTATTTACTAACATATTCTAATATTTCATTTTTTTTTGCTTAATTTTATTAAATTTTATTGAATACAAACAAGAATTTTTTTGATCTGTTTTTTCTTGTTTTTCTTTTTTTGTGTTTTACACAATAAATTCTTTTTCTTGAGCCAGAGGAAAAAGCTTTCTCATTTGTTAAGGTAGATTTTGCTTAGATTTAACATATTTTACATTTGGTTAAAATACAAAATTAAAGGTGAGGTAAACTAAATAAAATAGCATTTTCGAATCAATTCATAGAAAGTTTTTAATTTTTTATATGATATAAAACTCCAGCATAAATTTTTGTTTAAAGGTAACTTCATAAAGAGAATATCTCCTTGATTGAATTTTTTATATTTATTTGCTATTTTATTTGTTAAAGATTTGGCAAATTGTTTTGGGCTTATGAAAAACCTCAGCTTTTAATTATTGGTCCCAAAGCCGCTATATGAGCTTAATGCATTTATATGAGGAGATGACAATGTTAGTTGGTGTAAAGCAATTGTGTGTGCCTTCTGAAATCAGAAACATAGATTAAAATTATTGTAACAAAAGAATATTGAATTGGTGAAAAAAAAACATCCAACAAAACAATACAAATCAAAAATTATATGTTTTTTCTTTTATACAATACAACCATTTTTTTTTTTTTTTTTTTTTTTTTTTTATGAAAAAAAAAACAAATAAGTCAAGAAAAATTTTTTAAAATGTACACATGCAAAAATATAAACAAATTTAAGAAAATAATACATTCAATTTAAAGAAACGTAAAACTAAGTGAATAAAAGTGCATGAAAAAACAAGACAATAAATTAATAATATTTTTTGCGGCTCAATGTTAAAATACTTTTGTTTTAAAGATTTTTTTTTTTTGTGATATATGGATATATCACAATGCATAATATACAAAAACATATGTATACATATTACGCTCTCTGTAAATTTAAAATAAAAAGTTGACCTGGCAATGTTTTTAAACTTGCAAATGCAATTGAATTATATATATCTTATATAACATCATAATCAGCGTTATTATGCTTTTTATCATATTTTTGATGATTTTTTAACCAAAATATGATTTGATGATTTTTTCCTTCAAAATATGATTTTTCACCATCCAGAAAAAAAAATAACATCCAAAGAAGTGATGAGCTTATGATCTAGAAGTAGTGCAAATTCGGATCATTTCCAATAAATTTAACAAAAACCTATTAACTGAGTAGTAAGTCAGTCATTCATGTTCACGATATCATGCAAAATGTATTTTTTGGATGTTCTTTTTCATCATCACAAGGAAATTATTTTTAATTTATATATGAAAAAATACATTTTTTAATAAAATTTAAACGCCTAAGTTTCCCACTTTGTGCAATTGTGCAGATTTACGCTACGTGTTTCATGTTGTACAATATTAAGGATAAGGAAGTAAGAAATCATTATAAACAATTGTTGTAATATAACTATAATTTTTTACATCGCATTAAATTAATTATAAACAATTTTTAAATGTAAACAAAAGACAGCTAATTTATAAATGCACAACTGAACTGCGCAAACTTATAATTGTTGTGCAAACCATTTTCCATACAATTTTCGACAGTTCATTTGCGGTTTGCGATGGTTTTACATGTTTCCGTAAGGACATTTATCATACATATTATTTTTCATTTGTTAAAAATAGTTTTTTTTTTTTTTTTTTTATAACAAATATTTGGAAAAACAAGAACAAATTCTTAACGTAATGAAGAAATGCTTCCTTAAAATATGTGTGTGAAGATAAATATGCGAGTTAAATATGTTTTTGACGTAACGACTTACGTCATGATATATGTGATGACGTAACGACATATTTAAATATGGCATATTTAAATATGACATATTTAAATATGACTATTTGGTACTAAAAAAAAAAAAATAAACCGAATTTTGACAAAATTTAATGAAATTAAAGGTTAAATACTATTCTTGAATATAACCAGATTTCCTGAATTGTATATGTGATTTTTTTAAAGTTTCAACTTTGCGAATATACTGTCCGTGGACATAAGCAGGATTCCTGAATTGTATTTGTGATTTTTTTAAAAAATTTTCAAAATGTAAACTTTGCCAATATAGAGCCTATCAGAGGTCTGTCAAGAATTTTGACCACAGTGGCTAAATGGCGCGTTGGCATGCATTCCCGCCATATAGAGAATTGAGCCAAGGACGAGTACTATCCGTGGGTATAAGCAGAATTCCTGAATTGTATTTTAGAATTTTTGAAAAAATTTTCAAAATGTCAACTTTGCCAATATAGAGTCTATCAGAGGTCTGTCAAGGATTTTGACCACTGTGGCCAAACGACGAGTTGGCATGCATAACCACTATATGCAGAATGGAGCCAACGATGAGTACTATCCGTGGATATAAGCAGAATTCCTGAATTGTATTTGTGAATTTTTTAAAAAATTTTCAAAGTGTCAACTTTACCAATATAGAGTCTATCAGAGGTCTGTCACGGATTTTGACTACTATGGCCAAACGGCGCGTTGGCATGTATAACCACTATATGCAGAATGGAGCCAAGGATGAGTACTGTCAGTGGATATAAGCGGAATTCCTGAATTGTATTTGTGAATTTTTTAAAAAATTTTCAAAGTGTCAACTTTGTCAATGTAGAGTCTATCAGAGGTCTGTCAAGGATTTTGACCACTGTGGCCAAACGACGAGTTGGCATGCATAACCACTATATGCAGAGTGGAGTCAAGGATGAGTACTATCCGCGGATATAAGCAGAATTCCTGAATTGTATTTGTGAATTTTTGAAAAAATTTTCAAAATGTCAACTTTGTCAATATAGAGTCTATCAGAGGTCTGTCAAGGATTTTGACCACTGTGGCCAAACGACGAGTTGGCATGCATAACCACTATATGCAGAGTGGAGCCAAGGACGAGTACTGTCCGTGGATATAAGCAGAATTCCTGAATTGTATTTGTGAATTTTTTAAAAAATTTTCAAAATGTAAACTTTGCCAATATAGAGCCTATCAGAGGTCTGTCAAGAATTTTGACCACAGTGGCTAAATGGCGCGTTGGCATGCATTCCCGCCATATAGAGAATTGAGCCAAGGACGAGTACTATCCGTGGGTATAAGCAGAATTCCTGAATTGTATTTTAGAATTTTTGAAAAAATTTTCAAAATGTCAACTTTGCCAATATAGAGTCTATCAGAGGTCTGTCAAGGATTTTGACCACTGTGGCCAAACGACGAGTTGGCATGCATAACGACTATATGCAGAATGGAGCCAACGATGAGTACTATCCGTGGATATAAGCAGAATTCCTGAATTGTATTTGTGAATTTTTTAAAAAATTTTCAAAGTGTCAACTTTACCAATATAGAGTCTATCAGAGGTCTGTCACGGATTTTGACTACTATGGCCAAACGGCGCGTTGGCATGTATAACCACTATATGCAGAATGGAGCCAAGGATGAGTACTGTCAGTGGATATAAGCGGAATTCCTGAATTGTATTTGTGAATTTTTTAAAAAATTTTCAAAGTGTCAACTTTGTCAATGTAGAGTCTATCAGAGGTCTGTCAAGGATTTTGACCACTGTGACCAAACGCCGAGTTGGCATGCATAACCACTATATACAGAATGGAACCAACGATGAGTACTATCCGCGGATATAAGCAGAATTCCTGAATTGTATTTGTGAATTTTTTAAAAAATTTTCAAAGTGTCAACTTTGCCAATATAGAGTATATTAGAAGTCTGTCAAGGATTTTGCCCACTGTGGCCAAACGGCGAGTTGGCATGCATAACCTCTATATGCAGAATGGAGCCAACGATGAGTACTATCAGTGGATATAAGCGGAATTCCTGAATTGTATTTGTGAATTTTTTAAAAAAATTTAAAAATGTCAACTTTTTCTAATATAGAGTCTATCAGAGGTCTGTCAAGAATTTTAACCACTGTGACCAAACGCCGAGTTGGCATGCATAACCACTATATGCAGAATGGAGCCAACGATGAGTACTATCAGTGGATATAAGCAGAATTCCTGAATTGTATTTGTGAATTTTTTAAAAAATTTTCAAAATGTCAACTTTGTCAATATAGAGTATATTAGAAGTCTGTCAAGGATTTTGCCCACTGTGGCCAAACGGCGAGTTGGCATGCATAACCACTATATGCAGAGTGGAGCCAAGGATGAGTACTGTCCGTGGATATAAGCAGAATTCCTGAATTGTATTTGTGAATTTTTTAAAAAATTTTCAAAATGTCAACTTTGTCAATATAGAGTCTATCAGAGGTCTGTCAAGGATTTTGACCACTGTGACCAAACGCCGAGTTGGCATGCATAAGCACTATATGCAAAATGGAGCCAACGATGAGTACTATCCGTGGATATAAGCAGAATTCCTGAATTGTATTTGTGAATTTTTTAAAAAATTTTCAAAGTGTCAACTTTGCCAATACAGAGTCTATCAGAGGTCTGTCAAGGATTTTGACCACTGTGACCAAACGCCGAGTTGGCATGCATAACCACTATATGCAGAATGGAGCCAACGATGAGTACTATCAGTGGATATAAGCGCAATTCCTGAATTGTATTTGTGAATTTTTTAAAAAAATTTAAAAATGTCAACTTTTTCTAATATAGAGTCTATCAGAGGTCTGTCAAGGATTTTAACCACTGTGACCAAACGCCGAGTTGGCATGCATAACCACTATATGCAGAGTGGAGCCAAGGATGAGTACTGTCCGTGGATATAAGCAGAATTCCCGAATTGTATTTGTGAATTTTTTAAAAAATTTTGAAAATGTCAACTTTGTCAATATAGAGTATATCAGAGGTCTGTCAAGGATTTTGACCACTGTGGCCAAACGGCGAGTTGGCATGCATAACCACTATATGCAGAGTGGAGCCAAGGATGAGTACTGTCCGTGGATATAAGCAGAATTCCTGAATTGTATTTGTGAATTTTTTAAAAAATTTTCAAAATGTCAACTTTGCCAATATAGAGTCTATCAGAAGTCTGTCAAGGATTTTGACCACTGTGGCCAAACGCCGAGTTGGCATGCATAACCACTATATGCAAAATGGAGCCAACGATGAGTACTATCCGTGGATATAAGCAGAATTCCTGAATTGTATTTGTGAATTTTTAAAAAATTTTCAAAATGTCAACTTTGTCAATATAGAGTATATTAGAAGTCTGTCAAGGATTTTGCCCACTGTGGCCAAACGGCGAGTTGGCATGCATAACCACTATATGCAGAGTGGAGCCAAGGATGAGTACTGTCCGTGGATATAAGCAGAATTCCTGAATTGTATTTGTGAATTTTTTAAAAAATTTTCAAAGTGTCAACTTTGCCAATATAGAGTATATTAGAAGTCTGTCAAGGATTTTGCCCACTGTGGCCAAACGGCAAGCTGGCATGCATAACCACTATATGCAGAATGGAGCCAAGGATAAGTACTATCCGCGGATATAAGCGGAATTCCAGAATTGTATTTGTGAATTTTTTAAAAAATTTTAAAAATGTCAACTTTTTCTAATATAGAGTCTATCAGAGGTCTGTCAAGGATTTTGACCACTGTGACCAAACGCCGAGTTGGCATGCATAAGCACTATATGCAAAATGGAGCCAACGATGAGTACTATCCGTGGATATAAGCAGAATTCCTGAATTGTATTTGTGAATTTTTTAAAAAATTTTCAAAGTGTCAACTTTGCCAATATAGAGTCTATCAGAGGTCTGTCAAGGATTTTGACCACTGTGACCAAACGCCGAGTTGGCATGCATAACCACTATATGCAAAATGGAGCCAACGATGAGTACTATCCGTGGATATAAGCAGAATTCCTGAATTGTATTTGTGAATTTTTTAAAAAATTTTCAAAGTGTCAACTTTGCCAATATAGAGTCTATCAGAGGTCTGTCAAGGATTTTGCCCACTGTGGCTAAATGGCGAGTTGGCATGTATAACCACTATATGCAGAGTGGTGCCAAGGATGAGTACTGTCCGCGGATATAAGCAGAATTCCTGAATTGTATTTGTGAATTTTTTAAAAAATTTTCAAAGTGTCAACTTTGCCAATATACTGAAATTAAACTACAATGTAAAGGAGTTTTTTAATGATTAACGGCTGTAATGAAGACCTAGTGAGACTTTAAACTACAAAAGTAAATAGTTTATTTAAAAACGCACTCGTAATGCAATTGCAGCTTTACTATGCATTTAGGTGGTCTGCTATTTTCAATATTTTTGTTTAGAACACAGAGAAAAAAGCATATAAATCTAAAAATTGTATTCATAGATATTGTGAATCGAATATGACTTTTTTTCCAAACTTTAAAAAAAAACAATGTAAAATTTTGTTTATAGAAATTATTAAATTGTAAATTGTGCGATAATTTTAGGAATTTTGCAAAATTTTTTGAAAAAATTTTATTTCATGGTAAATGCTTAATAAATAAACAATGTTGCCAGTTTAGCCTTTCTAAGGCTAAATCTAGCCTTTTTATTTTGCTTTTAGCCTAAAATTTTTCTAGCCTTTTTTGATTCTTAAAATTGCTATAAAAAGGCTAAAATTTTAATATTTCAACAAATAAAATAATTGCTTATTTGCTTCTACTAATTTTATTTTTACGAAATCATCCATTTAGGTATTTTTGTATATTAATTCGCACAAATAGTACAGCAAATAGTACAGTTATCGTCAGATTCGTGTAATACATCGGGAACTTCAGTACCCTCTTATAACAGTTTTCATCTAAGTTATAAGTTATGTCAAGATGTTATAGCAATTGTTGCAGACCTCTTATCTGGGAGAAGTTGTGGTTATGAGTACATTTACCGCATAGTGTTATTACATTGCGCAAGCTATATTACCTCATGTCTGGTAAACATTTTTAATGTTATAGTTGACACGTGAGTTTATTTCGATACTTCAAAAACACATAAGGTTATTCCTATTCCCAAAGAAAATAAAGCGACATATGTTGAATAATTTCGTCCTATATCGTCCTATAATATAAAATCAGATTTTTCCACATTTCATGGAAAACAACTTATTTAATGCTTTTCAGTTCGGATTTCGAAAGGGATGTGGTACTGAAGAGGATTTGTGAATGTTCAGAACTATATATGTAAATGTTTGGATGAAGGTCATAGTACTGTAACAGGCATATTTTGATTTGACAAAAGTTTTTGTTATATATTTTGGCGCAAAAGCGCCAATACTATGGCGTTCAGGGAAATGGACTTTCGCTTTTAAGAAGCTATCTAAAAAATAAACAACAATTTCTTAAAATTAAGGAAAGTGAACGTTCTGTTAGATATGGTGTGCCCCAAGAAAGTGTTTTAGGCCCCTTGCTTACGTTATTTTTGCAGTTATTACTTTACGTTTATAAAATAAATACTTTTAAAAATTTTTATTTCTCAAAAAATCTTTATAAGAGGATCCCATTGAAGATTGAAAAATGGGTAAAAATTAAAAAGGTGCTCTATGTAGACCTAGTAGGCTCGAAAGCTATTGTCTTATGAATTTCAGAGCAAAAAAGATAATATGCAGATTGATCATAGGTTTTCTGTAATAGAATTTTCAAAATTTTGAAAAAGTGATTTTTCTCATATAAGATTGATGATAAAAAAAATGGGTCAAAATTAAAAAGCTGCTCCTAGTAGACCCGAAAGCTATTTTCTTAAGGATTTTAGAAGAGAAAAGATAATATTAAGATTAATCATAGGTTTTGAGTATCAAATCTATTTTTATATTTTTTTTTTTATTTTTTTTTATAAACGAATATAGAAAGAACAATTGTGAAACAATATTCTATTATTTTATTAGATCAATACTTTATATAATAGCGAATTGCCGTTATGTTAAAATACTTGTTAGTAGCAGTGTTACCTATTGCTATTAATTATCTATAAATTTTCCAGCTTTTTTTAAATTGATATAAAAGAATAGAAATAGAAAATAAAATTGTACCATCGGGTAACACTGATACACAAGTATTTTAACATAATGGCAACACTCTATTATACAAAGATAATTAAGAACAAGTGAGTAATATCCCAGCAAACACAATTTTTTATATCAAAGTGATTTGAAATCAAATCCTTTCTCAAATGTCATACGTTTGAGAATTATTTCAAAATAACTTGAAAATGATAGCTTTCTCAACAAAAAGGTAAATTAGTTGTTAAATTGAAAAATGCTATTATTATCAAATCATTGTTAAATATAATTCTAAAACTTTTTTCAAATGTGGATTGTGATCACATGCGGAACATAATTAAAAGTAATTTGCATTTTTAATTTTTTGTAAAGTTTTCTCTTTCTCTCTTTTGATTATGCTCTATCATTATACGTATTTATTAGTTGGAAAATACTTGATTAAATAAATTTATTTATTAATTTTTTTATTTGTATATGTTTCAATTTTTTTATATATTGCTTTTATATATATAATATTTGGTATCAAATTGAGAAAATACGATTTTTCAAATATTTTTTAACTTTTCTATTTAGATTTATGAATGATTTGATAATAACAATATATATCAAATTAAGAATATACAATGATTCAATAATAGCATTTGATGTCAATTTGAGAATGTACGGTTTTTCAAATGTTTTTTCTCATATGATTCAAACGTTAAAGTCATCATATTTTAAACGTTTGACATCGTGTTGGATGTGATGCTGCACAAAAAAATTACTTATACTTACATACATGTGTATATAGTATATGTATGTATATGCGTATTTAACGTACTCATCAACACTGAGGCCTCGGTCTGCGTTGTTAATGGGGCCGGAGAATTGCGATACAAACTGAATCAACACAATTTAAATCACTTTTTATGTATTTACATCTTTTTCTTAAAAGCAGTTCCAGGATAAACATATTTTTCCAGAAAAAACGTTAATCTTTAATAAAAACTGACTATTTTTTGTGCAATCAGGTGAAATTAAAATACTTATATAAATTCTATTTTGATTTTCTAGCAAAAACAAAGAATTTAAATTTTTTTTTTTCAATAAAATATACTTCAAGACATACACCTATTATAATAAAATTCTTTAAAACTCAAGTAAAGTTTTCACATGCAGTTACTTAAGTTAATTTCATTTCTAAGTAGAAAATATGCTGTATATATATCGAAATCATAACGAAAGGCTCAAATCGGGCCAAAGTGTACTTCTAAATAAGTGAGTAATCAGGCTTGCCTGTATATGTAAATAAAATGTTTAAAACAGTGTTGCCAACTATTTGTAACCAAAACGCGCTAAATTTAACCAAATTCATTAAATTTGGTTCAATTTAGCGCTTTTTAGCTAGTTTTTTAAATTCGAATCTGTACAAAAAGTAATAACAATATAAAGTCCACAATTTTTATTTTTTAAATGTTTTAACTTCAGCAAAAATAGTGAATTACATATATTTCAAATCAAAAATTTAGAATTGGTAATTTTATTACAGAAATAAGCGGTAACATTTTTTGTACATTTCAAATTCCAGATTCATAAGATCATATCCATGAATTTAAATTCATAAAACTATTATTTAATTTAATCACTCCATTTTATTCCCCAAAAAAATCATTTCCTAAAAAGAATAGGAACGTGTTTGGAAGAATCTGGAAAACTGCTTATTCGATGATTCATTCAACGGGATTTAGAAAACGGATAGATACCTCAAATGACCACTTTAAACAAAAGCATTCTGAAGGTATATTTTGGAATTTCGAAATCAGAAAATCGTTTTAAATTTTTTTGAGCTTTAAAATTAACAATATATTAATAATGCTCTATGATAGAAAATGTTTTTTTTTTGTGGTGAGAAAAATTCTTGTTTTTGTTGTGGGAAATGAAAACTTTTCAAAAATGTGTAAACAGAAAAAAGCAAGAGATGTGAATGAACATATTTTAAATGTTTTGATTGGACTTTAAATCCATTCCGGAAGCCACACTCTATTTTCGGAAAGGACATTGTGATGAAATTATAAGACATATAAAATTTAATATTGATAATATTTAGAATATGTGCAATATTGAATTTTTTCTATCAATTTTTAAATGTCGAAGAAATTATACTTTTGTCAAAAATTTTTTGAAAAAATCGTAAATAGGAAAAATAGTGGCTTTTAAAAAGCGCTCAATCTAGCGCAAAAATCGCTAAATTGGCAATGCTGGTTTAACGGGCAACAACACTAGAGATTCCCACACACATGTACCAAAAAAAAAAAAAAAAAAAAAAAAATCACTCATATTTTTTTGCACGTGCCATTTTTGACATATCAGTGTTGCCGTTTTAATTATTTTTAACCAGAATTGGTTATTATATTTTCTAGTTGTATTTTGATTATTTTTCGTTTAAACCAAAATTTTATTGTTATAAACTACTTTTAGATTACTTTTTCAATCTCCTATATATTTGCCAACAGTAAATGATCTTTTGATTAAAAAAATCATCATAATGAAACTTATTTCTTGTTCCAAATTTATCTGATAACGATGAAGAAAATTACAATTAGAAAATAAATGGTATAAGCCTGGATCTTTCAAACCACCATTTTGATGAAATTAGGAACATAGATAGAAGACAAGTCAAACTTAAGAGAATAGCTTTCGAGCCTACTAGGTCCAAATGGAGCATCATTTTAATTCTGATCCATTTTTCGATCATCAATAGGGCCCTTATATGAGAAAAGCCATTTTTCAAAATTCTTTTACTTCCGACCCTACTAGGTCCACATAAATCACCTTTTTAATTTTTACCCATTTTTCAATCTTCAATAGGACCCTTATATGAGGAAAGTAATTTTTTCAAAATTCTACTCGTATTACTCAAAGCTTATGATCAATCTTAATATTATTTTTTCTGCTCTGAAATTCATAAGACAATAGCTCTTGAGCCTACTAAGTCCAAATAGAGTACTTTTTGACCCATTTCATCATCAATGAAAGAGAAATTAAAGAAAATTTGTTATAAATATTTTTTCAAATATTTACAAAAATCTTAAGAGTCAGCTAATTGTTCGAGAAAGTATGCTTTTAAGAAAATATATGGTGTTCGCCTTGTAAAAAGTGTAACACATTTGTTCTTTAATTATTTTTCTGTAGAAAAACTGGCGATTTTAGAAAAAAATTAACTAAAAAATTTTATTTATTTTAATTGCATAGAAAATTCAATACAAAATTAAAATAAATAATAATGTAGTCTTGTAATATTTAGAAATCGTATATTATATTACTGAAAAATATTTTGGAAATATTGAATTACACATTTTATAATGCGAACATCATAACCTTTCTAAGAATCATACATTGTCGCCGAACATACTAATAACTGCAGAAAATTTTGCAATAGATGTTAAATGTTCACTTGAATTCAAAATTTTTTGTGCAATTAATTTCATTATTTTCTTTAATAAATACAAGGAAGAGTTATTTTTGTTATTTAAAAAATAAATTAGATTTAATAATTTTTCTTATTTTATTATATATATGTACCTACTTTATTAAATTTGAAAGAAACAAATATTCTTTTCTAATTTTGTACTTAAAATATTTGTTAGTATTCTTTTTTAATTTATTTATTTTTTTATGTTAATTTGAATTTAAAATGTAAGTATTACTGGCATTATTATTTTAAAAATTTTATGCAAAATAGTTTTAAAATTCTGCAAATATTTTCTGTCGAAAGTTTAACTACATCGGCACACCGGGAAGTTTATATGTATCGCTTTTACTATCGAATTCTGATATAGTTAGAGATAGCATCTTTTGAGTAACTCTTTAGTGGGGATTGGAAAATTTGAATTAGGATTTTTTTATTATACACTTTTTACTGCGTTATAGTAAATCTTAGTATGTGACGTACAAAATTTACTAAAGCGTTACAAATTCTGATCTGCTTAGTAACACCGTCCGGTAAGAAATGTGCCACGAAGAGATAGTTCCTTTTGAGTAACGCTTTAGTGGGGACTTGAAGATTCGAATTAGTGACATTCAATATTCAATATTGAGTTTCTTATAATTGTATTTTATTTCTGTGTGTACTAATAATGTTGTCTAATTGTAAATGGATTTTGTGTTTTATTGTCTTTTCGAACATTTATTTATGAAAAAACAAATCCCTAAAAAACTAGTACACACAACTCCTTTCCATCACTCATGTATGATAATTATTTGTACGAATATGCATGTGTTACATGCAACCACAGCATCAAGAAATATAAACTAGTTGCTGTTTATAGCAAAAAATCACAAGAAATAAAACGCATTTTAGTCAAAAAGTAGTCGCAAAGTTGACATTTTGAAAATTTTTTAAAAAATTCACAAATACAATTCAGGAATTCTGCTTATATCCACGGACAGTACTCATCCTTGGCTCCACTCTGCATATAGTGGTTATGCATGCCAACTCGCCGTTTGGCCACAGTGGGCAAAATCCTTGACAGACCTCTGATAGACTCTATATTGGCAAAGTTGACATTTTGAAAATTTTTAAAAAAATTCACAAATACAATTCAGGAATTCTGCTTATATCCACGGACAGTACTCATCCTTGGCTCCACTCTGCATATAGTGGTTATGTATGCCAACTCGCCGTTTGGCCACAGTGGTCAAAATCCTTGACAGACCTCTGATAGACTCTATATTGGCAAAGTTGGCATTTTGAAAATTTTTTAAAAAATTCACAAATACAATTCAGGAATTCTGCTTATATCCACGGACAGTACTCATCCTTGGCTCCACTCTGCATATGGTGGCTATGCATGCCAACTCGCCGTTTAGCCACAGTGGGCAAAATCCTTGACAGACTTCTGATATACTCTATATTGACAAAGTTGACATTTTCAAAATTTTTTAAAAAATTCACAAATACAATTCAGGAATTCTGCTTATATCCACGGACAGTACTCATCCTTGGCTCCACTCTGCATATGGTGGTTATGCATGCCAACTCGCCGTTTAGCCACAGTGGGCAAAATCCTTGACAGACTTCTGATATACTCTATATTGACAAAGTTGACATTTTCAAAATTTTTTAAAAAATTCACAAATACAATTCAGGAATTCTGCTTATATCCACGGACAGTACTCATCCTTGGCTCCACTCTGCATATAGTGGTTATGCATGCCAACTCGCCGTTTGGCCACAGTGGGCAAAATCCTTGACAGACCTCTGATAGACTCTATATTGGCAAAGTTGACATTTTGAAAATTTTTAAAAAAATTCACAAATACAATTCAGGAATTCTGCTTATATCCACGGACAGTACTCATCCTTGGCTCCACTCTGCATATAGTGGTTATGTATGCCAACTCGCCGTTTGGCCACAGTGGTCAAAATCCTTGACAGACCTCTGATAGACTCTATATTGGCAAAGTTGGCATTTTGAAAATTTTTTAAAAAATTCACAAATACAATTCAGGAATTCTGCTTATATCCACGGACAGTACTCATCCTTGGCTCCACTCTGCATATGGTGGCTATGCATGCCAACTCGCCGTTTAGCCACAGTGGGCAAAATCCTTGACAGACTTCTGATATACTCTATATTGACAAAGTTGACATTTTCAAAATTTTTTAAAAAATTCACAAATACAATTCAGGAATTCTGCTTATATCCACGGACAGTACTCATCCTTGGCTCCACTCTGCATATGGTGGTTATGCATGCCAACTCGCCGTTTAGCCACAGTGGGCAAAATCCTTGACAGACTTCTGATATACTCTATATTGACAAAGTTGACATTTTCAAAATTTTTTAAAAAATTCACAAATACAATTCAGGAATTCTGCTTATATCCACGGACAGTACTCATCCTTGGCTCCACTCTGCATATAGTGGTTATGCATGCCAACTCGCCGTTTGGCCACAGTGGGCAAAATCCTTGACAGACCTCTGATAGACTCTATATTGGCAAAGTTGACATTTTGAAAATTTTTAAAAAAATTCACAAATACAATTCAGGAATTCTGCTTATATCCACGGACAGTACTTATCCTTGGCTCCACTCTGCATATAGTGGTTATGTATGCCAACTCGCCGCTTGGCCACAGTGGTCAAAATCCTTGACAGACCTCTGATAGACTCTATATTGGCAAAGTTGGCATTTTGAAAATTTTTAAAAAAAATCACAAATACAATTCAGGAATTCTGCTTATATCCACGGACAGTACTCATCCTTGGCTCCACTCTGCATGTAGTGGTTATGCATGCCAACTCGCCGTTTGGCCACAGTGGGCAAAATCCTTGACAGACCTCTGATATACTCTATATTGACAAAGTTGACATTTTGAAAATTTTTTAAAAAATTCACAAATACAATTCAGGAATTCTGCTTATATCCACGGACAGTACTTATCCTTGGCTCCACTCTGCATATAGTGGTTATGTATGCCAACTCGCCGCTTGGCCACAGTGGTCAAAATCCTTGACAGACCTCTGATAGACTCTATATTGGCAAAGTTGGCATTTTGAAAATTTTTAAAAAAAATCACAAATACAATTCAGGAATTCTGCTTATATCCACGGACAGTACTCATCCTTGGCTCCACTCTGCATGTAGTGGTTATGCATGCCAACTCGCCGTTTGGCCACAGTGGGCAAAATCCTTGACAGACCTCTGATATACTCTATATTGACAAAGTTGACATTTTGAAAATTTTTTAAAAAATTCACAAATACAATTCAGGAATTCTGCTTATGTCCACGGACAGCACTCATCCTTGGCTCCACTCTGCATATAGTGGTTATGCATGCCAACTCGCCGTTTGGCCACAGTGGGCAAAATCCTTGACAGACCTCTGATAGACTCTATATTGGCAAAGTTGACATTTTGAAAATTTTTTAAAAAATTCACAAATACAATTCAGGAATTCTGCTTATATTCACGGACAGTACTCATCCTTGGCTCCACTCTGCATATAGTGGTTATGCATGCCAACTCGCCGTTTGGCCACAGTGGGCAAAATCCTTGACAGACCTCTGATAGACTCTATATTGGCAAAGTTGACATTTTGAATATTTTTTAAAAAATTCACAAATACAATTCAGGAATTCTGCTTATATCCACGGTTAGTACTCATCGTTGGCTCCATTCTGCATATAGTGGTTATGCATGCCAACGCGCCATTTAGCCACAGTGGGCAAAATCCTTGACAGACCTCTGATAGACTCTATATTGGCAAAGTTGACACTTTGAAAATTTTTTAAAAAATTCACAAATACAATTCAGGAATTCCGCTTATATCCGCGGATAGTACTTATCCTTGGCTCCATTCTGCATATAGTGGTTATGCATGCCAACTTGCCGTTTGGCCACAGTGGGCAAAATCCTTGATAGACTTCTAATATACTCTATATTGGCAAAGTTGACACTTTGAAAATTTTTTAAAAAATTCACAAATACAATTCAGGAATTCTGCTTATATCCACGGACAGTACTCATCCTTGGCTCCACTCTGCATATAGTGGTTATGCATGCCAACTCGCCGTTTGGCCACAGTGGGCAAAATCCTTGACAGACCTCTGATAGACTCTATATTGGCAAAGTTGACATTTTGAAAATTTTTTAAAAAATTCACAAATACAATTCAGGAATTCTGCTTATATCCACGGACAGTACTTATCCTTGACTCCACTCTGCATATAGTGGTTATGCATACCAGCTCGCCGTTTGGCCACAGTGGTCAAAATCCTTGACAGACTTCTGATATACTCTATATTGACAAAGTTGACATTTTGAAAATTTTTTAAAAAATTCACAAATACAATTCAGGAATTCTGCTTATGTCCACGGACAGTACTCATCCTTGGCTCCACTCTGCATATAGTAGTTATGCATGCCAACTCGCCGTTTGGCCACAGTGGGCAAAATCCTTGACAGACCTCTGATAGACTCTATATTGGCAAAGTTGACATTTTGAAAATTTTTTAAAAAATTCACAAATACAATTCAGGAATTCTGCTTATATCCACGGACAGTATTCATCCTTGGCTCCACTCTGCATATAGTGGTTATGCATGCCAACTCGCCGTTTGGCCACAGTGGGCAAAATCCTTGACAGACCTCTGATAGACTCTATATTGGCAAAGTTGACATTTTGAATATTTTTTAAAAAATTCACAAATACAATTCAGGAATTCTGCTTATATCCACGGTTAGTACTCATCGTTGGCTCCATTCTGCATATAGTGGTTATGCATGCCAACTCGCCGTTTGGCCACAGTGGGCAAAATCCTTGACAGACCTCTGATAGACTCTATATTGGCAAAGTTGGCATTTTG
Source organism: Protocalliphora azurea (assembly GCA_932274085.1). Taxonomy (NCBI): domain Eukaryota; kingdom Metazoa; phylum Arthropoda; class Insecta; order Diptera; family Calliphoridae; genus Protocalliphora; species Protocalliphora azurea. The sequence goes on from OW026522.1 coordinate 64,870,598, forward strand.
AAAATTTTTTAAAAAATTCACAAATACAATTCAGGAATTCTGCTTATATCCACGGACAGTACTTATCCTTGACTCCACTCTGCATATAGTGGTTATGCATGCCAGCTCGCCGTTTGGCCACAGTGGTCAAAATCCTTGACAGACTTCTGATATACTCTATATTGACAAAGTTGACATTTTGAAAATTTTTTAAAAAATTCACAAATACAATTCAGGAATTCTGCTTATGTCCACGGACAGTACTCATCCTTGGCTCCACTCTGCATATAGTAGTTATGCATGCCAACTCGCCGTTTGGCCACAGTGGGCAAAATCCTTGACAGACCTCTGATAGACTCTATATTGGCAAAGTTGACATTTTGAAAATTTTTTAAAAAATTCACAAATACAATTCAGGAATTCTGCTTATATCCACGGACAGTATTCATCCTTGGCTCCACTCTGCATATAGTGGTTATGCATGCCAACTCGCCGTTTGGCCACAGTGGGCAAAATCCTTGACAGACCTCTGATAGACTCTATATTGGCAAAGTTGACATTTTGAATATTTTTTAAAAAATTCACAAATACAATTCAGGAATTCTGCTTATATCCACGGTTAGTACTCATCCTTGGCTCCATTCTGCATATAGTGGTTATGCATGCCAACTCGCCGTTTGGCCACAGTGGGCAAAATCCTTGACAGACCTCTGATAGACTCTATATTGGCAAAGTTGGCATTTTGAAAATTTTTAAAAAAAATCACAAATACAATTCAGGAATTCTGCTTATATCCACGGACAGTACTCATCCTTGGCTCCACTCTGCATATGGTGGTTATGCATGCCAACTCGCCGTTTGGCTACAGTGGTCAAAATCCTTGACAGACCTCTGATAGACTCTATATTGGCAAAGTTGGCATTTTGAAAATTTTTAAAAAAAATCACAAATACAATTCAGGAATTCTGCTTATATCCACGGACAGTACTCATCCTTGGCTCCACTCTGCATATAGTGGTTATGCATGCCAACTCGCCGTTTGGCCACAGTGGGCAAAATCCTTGACAGACCTCTGATAGACTCTATATTGGCAAAGTTGACATTTTGAAAATTTTTTAAAAAATTCACAAATACAATTCAGGAATTCTGCTTATATCCACGGACAGTACTCATCCTTGGCTCCACTCTGCATATAGTGGTTATGCATGCCAACTCGCCGTTTAGCCACAGTGGGCAAAATCCTTGACAGACCTCTGATAGACTCTATATTGGCAAAGTTGACATTTTGAAAATTTTTAAAAAAATTCACAAATACAATTCAGGAATTCTGCTTATATCCACGGACAGTACTCATCCTTGACTCCACTCTGCATATAGTGGTTATGCATGCCAGCTCGCCGTTTGGCCACAGTGGTCAAAATCCTTGACAGACCTCTGATATACTCTATATTGACAAAGTTGACATTTTCAAAATTTTTTAAAAAATTCACAAATACAATTCAGGAATTCTGCTTATATCCACGGACAGTACTCATCCTTGGCTCCACTCTGCATATAGTGGTTATGCATGCCAACTCGCCGTTTAGCCACAGTGGGCAAAATCCTTGACAGACCTCTGATAGACTCTATATTGGCAAAGTTGACATTTTGAAAATTTTTAAAAAAATTCACAAATACAATTCAGGAATTCTGATTATATCCACGGACAGTACTCATCCTTGACTCCACTCTGCATATAGTGGTTATGCATGCTAGCTCGCCGTTTGGCCACAGTGGTCAAAATCCTTGACAGACCTCTGATATACTCTATATTGACAAAGTTGACATTTTCAAAATTTTTTAAAAAATTCACAAATACAATTCAGGAATTCTGCTTATATCCACGGACAGTACTCATCCTTGGCTCCACTCTGCATATGGTGGCTATGCATGCCAACTCGCCGTTTAGCCACAGTGGGCAAAATCCTTGACAGACTTCTGATATACTCTATATTGACAAAGTTGACATTTTCAAAATTTTTTAAAAAATTCACAAATACAATTCAGGAATTCTGCTTATATCCACGGACAGTACTCATCCTTGGCTCCACTCGGCATATAGTGGTTATGCATGCCAACTCGCCGTTTGGCCACAGTGGTCAAAATCCTTGACAGACTTCTGATAGACTCTATATTGGCAAAGTTGGCATTTTGAAAATTTTTTAAAAAATTCACAAATACAATTCAGGAATTCTGCTTATATCCACGGACAGTACTCATCCTTGGCTCCACTCTGCATATAGTGGTTATGCATGCCAACTCGCCGTTTAGCCACAGTGGGCAAAATCCTTGACAGACCTCTGATAGACTCTATATTGGCAAAGTTGACATTTTGAAAATTTTTTAAAAAATTCACAAATACAATTCAGGAATTCTGCTTATATCCACGGACAGTACTCATCCTTGGCTCCACTCTGCATATAGTGGTTATGCATGCCAACTCGCCGTTTGGCCACAGTGGGCAAAATCCTTGACAGACCTCTGATAGACTCTATATTGGCAAAGTTGACATTTTGAAAATTTTTAAAAAAATTCACAAATACAATTCAGGAATTCTGCTTATATCCACGGACAGTACTCATCCTTGGCCCCACTCTGCATATAGTGGTTATGTATGCCAACTCGCCGTTTGGCCACAGTGGTCAAAATCCTTGACAGACCTCTGATAGACTCTATATTGGCAAAGTTGGCATTTTGAAAATTTTTTAAAAAATTCACAAATACAATTCAGGAATCCTGCTTATATCCACGGACAGTACTCATCCTTGGCTCCACTCTGCATATGGTGGTTATGCATGCCAACTCGCCGTTTAGCCACAGTGGGCAAAATCCTTGACAGACTTCTGATATACTCTATATTGACAAAGTTGACATTTTCAAAATTTTTTAAAAAATTCACAAATACAATTCAGGAATTCTGCTTATATCCACGGACAGTACTCATCCTTGGCTCCACTCGGCATATAGTGGTTATGCATGCCAACTCGCCGTTTGGCCACAGTGGTCAAAATCCTTGACAGACTTCTGATAGACTCTATATTGGCAAAGTTGGCATTTTGAAAATTTTTTAAAAAATTCACAAATACAATTCAGGAATTCTGCTTGTATCCACGGACAGTACTCATCTTTGGCTCCACTCTGCATATAGTGGTTGTGCATGCCAACTCGCCGTTTGGCCACAGTGGTCAAAATCCTTGACAGATCTCTGATAGACTCTATATTGGCAAAGTTGACATTTTGAAAATTTTTTAAAAAATTCACAAATACAATTCAGGAATCCTGCTTGTATCCACGGACAGTATATTCGCAAAGTTGACACTTTAAAAAAATTACATATATATAATTCAGGAAGCCTGGTTATATTCAAGAATATTATTTATCCTTGATTCCATTATTCATTTTTTTCAGTGTCCAAAACGGTTGACGAACCTCTGAGAGGTTTTACATACACAAACTTGAATTTTGGAATATTTTCTCAGAATAAAAATTTAAAAATTTTTATTATTATATTATATTATTATAAATTTATTAGCTTTTAATATTTCATTAAATTTTGTCAAAATTCGGTTTATTACTTTTTTTTACTACCAAATTCATATTTAAATATTTCATATTTAAATATGTCATATTTAAATATGCCATATTTAAATATGCCGTTACGTCATAACATATATCATTACGTAAGTCATTACGTCAAAAACATATTTAACTCGCATATTTATCTTCACACACATCCTTAAAATTTACTTCTAATTATTTTTGCTGGACAACAAAACCTCTGAAAGATGATTTTATTTAAAAATTGCAAATTTTAATATTGCAAAATATGAGAAATTTTTTCCAGACTCAAGTTCAGATTTTGATATAAATATTATTGAAAAATACATTATATACTGTTAGTCACTAGCAAAGTGTTTCTGGACTAATACAGCTTTAATCAGCATTCTTAATAACAAAACATTAACTTTATACGCCAGGACTAGTTAGTTCCAATATCGACTAATGTGCTTAAGAGGTACGGAAATTGTTGTTTTATCATATGTTTTAATCAAAGTACTTTGGATTATTTCGGTAAGGGTATTTTAGCTGTAACGGTATTTTCTGTTATTTCGGTAATGGTATTTTAGCGTTATCGGTACTTTAGCGGTAGCGGTATTTTAGCGGTAACGATATTCGTAGTTATTTCGGTTATGGTATTTTAAGGTATGCGTCAAAAATTTCGCAGACATCGGTTCACAACCATGAAATATAAAGGAATTCAAGTATTAAAAGGTCAGCAAGGATAACCATAACATTCTTACAAATTTTGTTTAATTTTATGCAAAATTATTATTTTTTCTGAAACTGTGTAATAACGGCAAAGGTATTTTAGCGGTAATGATAATTTGTTTTATTTCGGTATTTTAGCGGCAACGATATTTTGAGCCATTTCGGTAAAGGTTTATTAGCGGTAACGGTATTTCCAATTATTTCGGTAAGGATATTTTAGGGGTAACGGTAGTCAAGTTCTGAAGTTATATGACATCTAAGAAGAATCATAATTGGCCTAACAAAATCCTTTTTTACGATATATGTAAGTCTAACTTTTTACCTATGCTAAATCATGAATAGTAGATTTAGGGCCTCAAAAAATTTAACTTTGATGATTTTTTTTTAATCCATTTCAAGAGAATTCGAACATAATTATTGTGAATTTCTTTGAACCCAATAAATGAATATGTCCAAAATTAAGATGAAAACAAATCGGAGAGTTATTATATTTCATAAATAAAATAGGTTGGACTAGTAGGGTTTATACATTTATAGTCAGAATCATGTTCGTATAAAATTAAAGAGAAGGGCACAAAATTTGATGCCTTTTAAGCTAAAATTATGATTTTTTTTACACAAACTGTTATTCGTTATTTTATTTTCCTATTTGGAGATGATGACTTTTTTCATTTTGTTTTTTTTTTTTTTTTTTTTTTTTGTTAATTCAAAAGTTTTAAAACTGCTATTTACTCTGTTAATTTTGCCAACAATAAAAAGGGAGTATGCTAAAAATTCATCACACATTTTAAAAGTCCTATAACTTCTCATTCCAATTTTAACTGAATGAAGAAAACAATTTAAATCAGTAGAAAATATAAAGATTTTCTATTATTTAACCAAAAAGTGAAATTAATCGGGATATTTTTGTGAGAAAGTTCTAACGATATAACAAACAACCTAAATACTTCTAATTACAAAATAAATTACTATTAAAAAGAAATGTATATTCGGTGAAATCCGACTATATGCTATCCTACACTATTGTGTATGTTCATTAAAGTAATACATACTCGAGAGAGAGCATTAAATGGGTGCTATGGCTAATCTTATTTGAGCCAAATTTTATTAACGAATACGAATATTTATGTGGGATTTAAATACTTTTAACTGATTTTCGGTAGAAGACCCTATATAGAAGCTACAATTAATTTTAAAGCGATCCTTTGAAACTAAATGTCATATTATATGTAGGTACATCAAACTTATTTTATAGAATGTTTTAGGATTAAAAATGTTTTATTTGTGCTGAATTTAGTAGAAATACGCTTATATATATTTATGATGTTTGAGCTTCAAAATATTACTCCAGAAAAACATTTACTTGGGGACTAGGTGAAATAATGAACCAATTTCGACAAATTAGGGAGATTCTGAGTCAATTGGTATATTTTTGGAGGCTTCCTAATATCGTGCTGTAGGGAATAAAAAATGTACATTGTTTAGTTATTTAAACAGTGCAAAACAACATAATTAAATAATAAGGGTACTTATTTAAACGCTTAAGTTTCCCATTTGTGCAAGTTTGCGCGACATGTTTCATGAACCCTCTTTTGAAATGATGTATAATATTAAGTACATAATTAAAAATTTTTGTTAAAAACAATGATACATGCAATGATTTTATTATAATTAACATACATACGTATAATAACGTACACTGCTTTTATTAAAAGTTTTTAAACATAAACAAAACCCAGCTGATTTATAAATGCACAATTAAACAGCGCAAGTTTGCGGAACTAAATAGTCGTGAAAACTTATAAGTCTTGTGCAAATGATTTTCCATACAATTTTTGACAGTTCATATGCGAATGTGCAAACTTGCACACATTACACAGTTTACGAGGGTTTGCGCGTTTTCATGAGGACCCTTAATAAAAGTTAAAAAGAGCACCACATTATTTTACAAAATTGGAACACAATTTTGTACACAATTTTTAAATTAACTTATTAACATTTAATATACATATATGAGTGAGTGCTTTGTATATGAACAATTGATATTGAATCTTTTCGACAAAACTCCCAATTAAATATTTCTTACTTTAAATTTTCAGAATTTGGAATTGATATTACCAAATGAAATTGGCTATGTCCCTATAAAAAATAACTCTTATTTGCATTTTTTTTCTGTGAACACATAATTGTAAAAGTCAACCTTATTTTCTATTACTGCTCGACCTAGGTGTTTTTCAATTCTAAGTTTATTACAATCTGGTTTATTTTCGACATCATATCGTAAGGACGTGAGAATAATTTTTTTTATTGAACTTTATGTTCGGCAACCTGCAAAATTAGATCAGGGACCACATTTTGATAAACATTGTTATAAACATTTAAAATTTAAAATTTTTTGAATACATATATTGAGATTGTATTAATTTTTATATAATTACTTTGAATTTTTAAAATTTGTTTTTTTTTCTAATTTAATAACTACAGTTGCCGCTCTTCAAAAGATCTTTCGCCTTAGGAGCAACAATTTTATTACATCGCGGTTCTCGTTTATTTTCTTACCTTTATTTCTTCATTAAATCTATTTTTTGTTGTTGGTGACCATATTGAATTTTTGTTTTTGTTTGTAAAAGTGAATATATAAAAATATTAATTCTATAATTTAATATAATTTACAAAATTATTATTTTTGTTGTTGTTTTAAAGTTATTAAATTTTTTTTAAACTATATTGACCTACGTTGTTTGTTTTTTTTTTTTTTTGGAGAATTTCTTTTAGTTCTGGAGGCATATTTTCTTCTTTAATATTTATGGCATTCACATATTATGAAGGAAGTTTCTTGAGATAAACCTTAAAACCATTTTTTAATATGATACAATTTTTATTTGTATAAATCACCGCTTCTAATTCTCTAAGAGCATCGTTTTCAAAAATTCCGTCAAATGTTTTCAAGAAGGCATTAAGTAAAATTTTATTTTATTTTATTAACGTATCGTTGCTTTAGTTGCCAATTTGATTGAATTGGTTGGGGAATATGGGCTAAATGAGAATAAAATATTTAGTTCCATGCTTGATGGAAGTTTCGCCTTGGAGGCTGTTGTGTGGTTTGATTCTTTTTTGAATTATATGTGTGATTAGAATGGAAATTTTGATTTTCCAACTTTAAGCAAAGATGGAGCGCTTGAGGTAAATCGTAAGGTTTCAAGTTTCCAAACAATCCTCATACAAAAGTATCCAGAGCTTTATCTCTGTGGGATTTTGTAAGTAAATTAAGTGATATGTTGCTTATTTCAAGCATCTTATTTTATTAAGTATAAGTTATGGATATATATAAATACTTTGATAAAACTCAGAAATAGTTTTATTTCCCTGTATTATTATTGGTATTCCAAAGCTGACAAGTCTGGCTTGTCCCCATAGTGTGAAATCAAACAATGTGAAATAGCATGCCAGTTCAAAGGTGCATTATAAGATTCCAATGCAACGTCGGCATTTCGTGCTTTTTATTTCTAATTACGCAGAGAATTCCGTAATAATTTGGAGTTCTTTTTAAGGATTCTTAAATTTCTAATATCCTATCAACACTTTTTTCCAGGAACTGAATCCTCCTGATTACCCGAAAATTCTTTCAGACACTTTACCACGTCTGGAATCCTATCCATATCTTTTAAAATGTCCCTATGGCTGCCTTATATTTGTTGGCCGATTATTTTACCTAAGTAAATACCAATGAGATCAATGAGACGAAGCTCGGAGTGGGAGCAAGATTTGGAAGGACAGGAGGTCGAATTAAATTATTTGTGTTTGCCATTTTTATTTTTACTTAAACACTTAAATTATTTAACTTGTATATAAACTATTATTTTGTGTATTATTCATATATTATTTTTGAAGTTATTCAATTTACAGATGATACAGTTGTACAATATGATAATTTGATAATGTTTCCTCTCTTTTATGGTTGTGGATTGAATATTATTTCTAAGCCTTTTTCCTTCTTTTGGGGGTTCTAATATTATTCGTTTTATGGTTGGGGTTAGATTTCGTTCCATTACTACTTCAGTTTGGCACATTTATTTAGTATAGTAGGTTTTAAAGTAATCAATTTAAACAATTTTTTTAGACAGCAATTTTTTAAATTTTGTGTTGTGTTCAGTGTTGCCGTTTTGGATATTTTTAACCAAAATTGGTTATTTTATTTTCCAATGTGGAGATGATGATTTTTTTCCATTTTGGTTATACTTTTGTTAAATCAATTTCTTTTTTTTTTTTGGTTTTAAAAATGCTATTTACTCTGTTATGTGTGGAGATGATGATTTTTTTTCCATTTTGGTTATATTTTTGTTAAATCAATTTTTTTTTTTGGTTTTAAAAATGCTATTTACTCTGTTAATTTTACTAAAATTGAAAAACAATAAAAATTCATCAAACATTTAAAAACTAAAGGTTCCTAAAACGTCTCCCTCCAACTTTAACCGATAATGAAGAAAACAATTTAAATCAATAGAAAATATAAAGATTTTTTAATATTCAACCAAAAAGTGAAATGGTTTGGAGATTTACGTGTGAAAGTTCTAATAATGTAACAAACAACCTAAATACTTGTAATTACAAAATAAATTACTATTAAAAAAGAAATGTATATATATATATATATATATATATATATATATTAACATTTATGTGGGATTTAAGTACTTTTAACTGATTTTCGGAAAAGAATCCTATATAGAAACTAAAGTCAATTTCAAAGCGATCCTTTTGAAACTGAATGTCATATATTAAGTAAGTACATAAAAAAAATTTTATAGAATGTTTTCGAACTAAAAATATTTTATTTTATCAGAATTCTGTAGAAATACTTTTATATATATTTAAGATATCTGAGCTTCAATATTTTACTCCAATGGAACATTTATCCTCAAAGTGGTGCTGTAGTTAATAAAAAAATATATATTTTGTTTAGTTATTAAAACTTCTGATCGGCTGGCTGGATTTTCATGAAATTTGGTACAGGTGTAGCGGAGGAATGTACAATGTTAAGTTTGGAAGGGGCCACAACAAACCCCTCAGGGGCGGAGCTAAGGGGACTCAAAGTTAGGTACCTCTGACAAAAAAAATTTTTAATCGCTTCAAAAATTTTTCTTTCTCGTCCGATTTCAAATATTTTTATATATTGTTGTAAGCCCTGATAAGACCTATAAAAAACATGATTACATGTCCTATTTATCTCTTACAGTTTTCAAGTTATTTGCGTTTGAATTTTTATGCACCATAATTTTGTATGTTCTTGGTCCAGTTTTTTTCATATATATCCTAGTATTTCCGACCGATTTTATTAGTTTTTTTCCTACCTAGTTAAAGAACAAAATTATCTATTGAATAAACAAAAGTTGAAGTCGATTTCTTCACCGAGTCCAAAACTAAACGATTTTGAATTTGAAAATTCCAAAAAATACGACTTTTTTTGTTTTTTTTTAGTCGAAAAAGTATCTACACTCTTTATTATCTAAAATAAAATTTTCTTTAGCAACATATAATAATTTAACACTTTTCTGAAAGGTAACTTCACAGAGATGACTTTAAGATAAAAAACAAGACCAATAACGCAATTGGTCATGGTACACACCCTCCCGAATTCGACCCATTTTATATGAAAGTTTTAAATTTAGACCATTTTTTCTCAAATCCCAAAGCACGAATCGACAAGCGGAATATATTTTAAGAATTCCCAATATGTTGCTAAAAGTTTTGAATCAAAATCTACGGGCCTTCGGAAAAATTTAGATTCTATAGCCATAAATGTAAAAAATCCCATTTTTGGGAATTTTGATTAGTTTATTTGGGAATTCAGGAAAACCCTACTCCTTATGAAAACTTGGTTAACGCGCTTTTATTTATATCAATAAGATCCATATTTCCTGCAAATTTCATTAAGATATCTTTATAAACAAATATGTTATTACAATTAAAAAATTTGTATTTTCTCCAAAAACCCCAAATTGGGCCTTTTGTTTGGTTTATTTCTAAATAGCGAAAGAAATTTTAAAAATATGTATCCCAAATTAACCCTATCTTTTAGCATATGTAATTTACGATCTTTTTCAAAAAGATTCAAGTCAATATCATGCCTCATTTCAAAAATATGCGCCTTTAAACTTTTATATTTCCAATTTATTGTGTATATGATTATATTTTTACAAACTTGCAACTTTTCCTTTAGCTTTGCGTGAATAATTACTTGGAAAATTATAAATATTTCTGTTTACTTTTAATAATATCTATACACAAAATATTTTTATAAAAATAATTAATAAATATTTTTTTTTAAAAGGGTTGCCACATTTCCCAAATTTAAGTTAATCTTTATTCTTTTCTAAGCATTCATATATTTCTATTAATGAATTTAAAATAACAAAACAAACCAAAAAATTTCTATTTTTACAATAAGTATTTTATTAGTTTACATTTATGGTGTTTACTTAAATTTTACAAATGTATTTATCTATTCGTGATGGTTAAAAATTTATATATTTATGATCTAGTGGCAATGTACAGGTATCCTTTCCGGTGATACCTAACAGCAACATATAATATCAATGAATTCGGTATAGGTACTCTTCCAAATTGACTCTTTCAGATATTTTTCCTAATGAAAATTCACAGAATATCTGTAAATATATATACCTGTGCGATATATCTAATAGATATATATAAATGCGCAGCTAATCCTTATCAACATCATAACGAAGTTGATTACCATGGTGATTACATTGAAACATGAACAATGGTGTTGTGTTCTGTGGAGTTTATCTAAAATTGATCTTAATCGTTTAGAAGCTAGAGTGGAATTCATAAAAACTACATATCATGCAAAAGTCGACTTTATTGGTAAATCTCAGATAGAGAACTTTTTAAAGTTGTATGACGTAGAAATGAAGTCCTTGAATCTGCATACTAACAGATTAAAAATTAAAAATTCCGATTGAATGGATACTGATATAGAGAAAACAGAAATATCTAAAATACTTGTTTCTCTATATCCCTGGAAAGAAATGACACCAACAGTACATAAAATATTGTGCCATGGCGAAATTATAATTGAACGAAATATTCTTCCACTTCGAGAGCTTACAGAAGAGGCTCAAGAAGCAAGAAACAGAGATTTTCAATTATTCAGCTCCAGGAAATGCTCCAGAACGTCACAAAACGAGGATATTTTTAATAGCCTATTGTTATCATCAGACCCTGTACTATCATCAATGAGAAAAAGTTGGATTTATTATGAGCCTTTATCAACTCAAAATACTGAAGACTTGAAGGACGTTTATTATCTTTTAGATATGTATTAAGATACAACAGATTATTTTATAGAAAATAAGTAGTATAAGTTTAAAATATTAGAAAAATTGTCTGCATAATTCTAATGTAAATAAGTAATAAAAAATCGTATTAGAAATAGAATATTTATTAAGAAAGATGATAAATACCAAAAATAATAATATTGATTAAGTTAAAATAGACATTTTTTGTTTGTTTTGTTATTTTAATTTCATTAATAGAAATATATGAATGATTAGAAAAGGATAAAGATTTACTTAAATTTGGGAAATGTGGCAACGCTATTAAAAATAAAAAATTTTTATTAATTATTTTTATAAAAATATTTTGTGTATAGATATTATTAAAAGTATACAGAAATATTCATAATTTTCTAAGTAATATGATATTGATATGATATAATAGTTTTGCACTTTTCTGGAAGGTAACTTCACAGAGATGAATTTGAGATAAAAAACAAGCCCAATAACTCAATTGGCCATGGTACATACCCTCTCGAATTCGACCCATTTTATATGAAAGTTTTGATTTTAGACCATATTTTCGCAAATCCCAAATCAGGAATCGATAAGCGGAATATACTTTAAGAATCTTCAATATGTTGTTAAAAGTTTTAAATCAAAATCTACTTGACTTCGGAAAAATGTGGATTCTATAGCCAAAAATCTAAAAAATCCCATTTTTGGGAATTTTGATTAGTTTATTTGGGAGTTCAGGAAAACCCTACCCCTGATTGAAATTTGGTTAACGCACTTTTATTTACATTAATAAGGTTCACATTTCCTGCAAATTTCATTAAGATATCTTCATAAACGAATATGTTATTACAATTAAAAAATTTGTATTTTCTCCAAAAACCAAAGTGAGCCTTTTGTTTGGTTTATTTCTAAATAGCGAAAGAAATTTTAAAAATATGTATTCCAAATTAAGCTTATCCTTTAGCATATATAATTTCCGATCTTTTGCAAAAAGATTCAAGTCAATATCATGCCTTATTTCAGAAATATGCGCTTCAAACCTGAAAATCTAACCGGCCGATCAGAAGTTACAGATTTATTTCCAAAAAATTTCGATTCTGCCCCACTGTGCATTCTGGTAACTTCCTATTCCCAAAAAATTCAACAAAGAAAAAAATAAAAAAACAGTAAACTCCACTATTGCCGATATGTATATAAAAATTTCTATTTTCACAGAAATATTTTAAAAATCTGTGAAAATAAAATGTTATTGGTTTCAAATTCTGGAATATCCAAAGGATTGTAGTGATCCCTCAATATCTTCCTTATTACTTTTATGTTTTTTTCGTCGAACAAATCCACAAGCAAAAACATCTCCTTTTAATTATGGATGTTGAGTTTTTATTTTTTAACTATTTTATTTTATTTTTTTTACACAATAATAACACTTAAAAAAGAATAGGTGGACTAGATGCAATTTTACCATAACTCGATTTAGATAGAAGAAATACCAAAAGATACGGACCAAATTTGTCTTATGGAGATCAATCCTAATTCTAATTTCTTAATGGAAGCCAGTCTAGATCGTTCAAAATTTTGATTTTAGATCATATGTTAAAGTTAGAATTAACAAACAGAATGCGTTTTCGGCAATGACAATGTTTTAAAATCGTTTGTAAGCGTGTTTTACCTGATGCATTATTAACAAATAATCAATAATAGTGATAAGATATCTAAAGTAATAAAAAATAAATGACAAATATATTATTTAGTTACTATAAAATCCAAATTTTTACCACAAATTTTCCAGTTTTCTTTTCTTAGGTTTAATTTGCATCTAATGAAAAATATAAATTTTCAGTAGTAGGTACCTTGAGTAGTAGTCCCCTTACATTTTGGGGTGGCTCAATACCATTTTTCTCTATATTGACGGAAGCGCTTAAAATGTTCGTCGTTAAAGACCTCAAAATTTTTAGGGAAAATCCAATTGTAAATACTAGGCTCAAGTTTTGGATTGGAAATATAACATTTAAAAAACTATTTTCAATCACATTATCCATTTTCAATCACATACCGGAGGTTGATCAATAGGTAAATCTCTTTGCTATTGTGGTATAATTTTTAGATCAATTTGTATTCGCCTAAATCTTAATTTTAGAGTTAAATTTGATGTAATTTCTAAAGGAGACTATCACTAAAATAATTCTCTTGACATGCAATAATCTAATATAATAATTTATGACAGCTAAGTAGTTTAATAAGAAATTAAGAAAAACAATATTTCCACGAAATTTTAAGACTTTCACTTTAATAGCTCTATGGATACTAATTTCTCTTCATACATGCGCTCTAAACATAGGTCTACAACTGAGATTAACGCTGATATAATATGTGAGATAACGTCGGCAGAAAATAATAACCATTTTGCTTATATTATGTTACAACTTAAGTAAGGGGTAGACATATTCAAAGAAATCCTATAAGATATCATTATTTTCAATCAGTCACAGAGTCCGTTTTATTTAAGATATTCCCACTTTTTTGGAATAATTTTTATAAAAATATTTTTTTTAATGTAAAACAATCATCAAAAAATATAATTTTACAGAAAAAATGATTTTTTTTTAGTAATTTCCAAATATGCATGAACACACATATGGCTGGATAGAGAAATCTCATCACAACAGTCTCATAATACATCTTATACTAATATTTGAATCTATACCTGAAATAATTCTCTCAGAGAGAGAATTTCACACTCTCTGACAGAAAAATCTTACTTATTATTTTGCGTCTAGATGGGTTATGAAAGTGCTACAATTACCAACATCATAGCACTGTAAACAACCATAAAACGACCGCCGAACAGGGTTATCATTTGTTGCGTTCTGATAGCACTATATTTTAGGGCTCTTATGTTGCCGATACCTTCATGAAGATCGCTTGTATTTTTCTGCTTGGGTTGCTTCATTGATACTTAATTGGTAGCGAAAGCAAATTAACAAAAATAATCAAAAAGGAGAACACAAAATAATTGTAAAAACTTTATCGTATAGAGAAAAAATTCACGAATTCCACACGATGATGATGTTTACAGAGAACACCACGGTGGAACACTGAAGAGAGTTGATGATGATCGTGGCTGAATAGAAAATGCATCCATTCTGCCGAGCATGACCGTAACAGTTATGATTTTTATCATAAAAATCAGAGGATAACAGTAATTTTGTGATTTTTATTTTTTGAGCAAAAAAAGTTATTTTCTGATATTTCACTTTAGAGCAGAACTAAAAGTTATTTTTGTGATTTTTATTTTTTTTGGCAAATATGAAAGTTATTTTGCGATTTTTATTTTTTCGTCAAGAATAAGTTTGCGTTCACACACAGCAATTTTTCTTCCTGAAGTTCTTCTATTAAAAACAAAACGAATTTCGGAGCACAGGCAAGAAAGTTTGTTCCCTTTGATAGCATGAAAAATTGCCTTGTGTGAACTTAGACTAACAGTTATTTTGTGAGTTTTATTTTTTTCGAGCAGAAATAAAAGTTATTTTCTTATTTTTATTTTTTTCTGGAAAATATAAATGTTATTTTGTAATTTTTATTCATTGAAAAACTACATTTTTATATTCATTAATTTATAAAATCATAACTTCATAAAATCATTAAAAAAAACTGATGAATTTATGAACTTATGAATTAATATGTTAATTTATTATGAATTAATGAATTTATGATTTTATATATTTTTAAATCACTTCAAATAATCCTAAAATTCTAAAAATTAAAATTAATTAATAAAAAATAATGTAAAAACGACTTGAAGAAAATTTTGGTTCGTATCTTTTGGTATTTCGTCTATCTAAATCGAGTTATGGTAAAATATACTCATGTAATCGCCTTATTAACGGAGAAATATTTGACTTGCCCATAAATCATCAGGACCTGATAGAAAAAAACTGAAAGCAGGTTCATGTTCAGCACGTTAAATTGGATGTTGTCCACCTATTCTTGTTTACTGTTTTTTTTTAATTTATTGGGAATAGGAAGCTGCCGGAATGGAGTAGGAAGTAGCTGAATGAACACCATGTATCAGTCTGTCTTTTTCAGAGTCATAAATGAATTGTTGGTGGAGCAGATGTGAAATATACATTCATATGGAGAATTCCGGTGACGAGAAAGAGGTGTTAAAACAATACTTTTTTCACCTCTAATAAAGCAAAAACCACACTATTACAACAGAAGGGGGTACTACAGCCTTAATGTGATGCTTGTAAGTTTTGTTTCTTAAATATTAAATTACTATTTTTTGTACGTTATGATATTTATGATTTGTGACTACTTCATATGGAAATGTAGCGATGCCCACGCCTACTTCGAACCAAAATACCAACAATGCAAAAGGAACATATGGCTTCTTGATATGTTTATGATAGACAGAAGATAAATAGATTTTTAATTTTAATGATACATTTATTTTATTGATTCTTAAACTAATTATTCATGATAATCAGGATATTCTGCGCAATCAATTAATTTGAGAATTTGTGAAATAGATTTTACATATTCAGTATACACAACAAAGTTAATTTCATATTTCAGAGCTAAATATTGATGGTGATAAACAAAAACTTATTTCTCTTATGATGTTTTAAACTACAATCATCTTTTTAGTTTCAGTAATCAAAAGTTAGGTACAAAAATTTGGTTAATATAATAAAAATGTAACTCAGTATTCACAACAGACTGAATTTCAGGATAGCAAACGAATTTTAAATTTTTGACACTTTCGAAGAATAAATTAAAAATTTTCCCACATCACCAGCCAACATTTTTAAACAATAGGAGTTGGACTTGATCATTAGAATAATAAGGTGTATAAGCATTATATTAGTGACAAAAACATATGTTTGCTAATTTATGTTATTTGTCTATATGAACCTGGAATGTTGTGTTTCACAGAATTTTATCGAGTATATGGCTATTTTTATTATTATTTATGTTAGCAAACACTTCTTAATTGCTTCTACAATCTTAAAGATATATTTACTTCTCGTTCGAAAATTTTCCTAATAAAGGTATGAAAATTATTTTAACTTTTGGAACTACCCAGATTTAGTGTTCAAAGGAAGTCAAATCCATACAAAAATTATTTTATATTATATTGCTTATAACCAATTCTCCTGAAATCTCTAAATCTGGCTAGTTTCTGAATTCAGTTTTTGCTAAACAATCCATTTAAATAAAGTTTCGTACATTTTCGTTACATGCATCAACCGTTGTATATTCAAAATATTGGCTATAAATCGGTGTTATGGTGTTCTGAGATCGAAAAATAATTATAGCCCTACTATTCATTCTTGAATACCACTTTCAATGGTAATTGTTGTTTCCTTAAAAAAGGAAAAAAATAAATTAAAAAAATAGTTCCACTTTTGAAGTTGTAGTACATTCTTTTTTTTGGTGGGCATGTATGCACTGAAGATGTGCAAGAGTAGAACTGAAAGTATACTGAAAATAAATATAAAAAATAAATACTTATGAGTATTGGTATAAATGAGAAAATGAGTGTAATTGATGTGGTATGATTTTGTTTTTACCCTCACTATACTCATAAAAACTGTTACAGTTATTTCTGATTTTGCAATGGCTGATAAATTTATTTGTTTTTTATTTCAAATATCTGTTGTACTACAAGTATTTAGAGTACTTGTTGGTAAAACAAGTAGATATATTAGTTTTTATTGTGGAGTGTGTGAATAAGTGAATTTTTTGATAAAATTTGTATTTAATAATGAATAATATTGACATAAAAGAAAACGTTTTAAGAAATATGTACAAAATTAGTGAAAAATTGGGACTAAGCAAAATATAGGACTGTTTTTGTCTTATAAAAGATGAAAGTGATAGTGAATTAACGAATTTTATTGCTTGCAAAATTTGTAAAAATGTATATAAATATAATCAAAACTCGCTATCAAATTTAAACAAACATAAGTGTTGTGCATTTTAAAAAATAAAAAAAAATGAACTTGTTGAACCGAATCAGGAGGACAAAAAGGCATGTGTGCGGATATCAGAAAAAATTTATTTTTTCTGATATCCGTCCATACTCATTGTTATTAGATAATGGGCTAAAAGAATATTCCAAACTAATGCTAAATCTTACATTTTTTCTGATATCCGTCCATACTCATTGTTATTAGATAATGGGCTAAAAGAATATTCCAAACTAATGCTAAATTTTGGAAACAAATTTGGTGCCAATATTAACATTGATTTATACCACATCCATCCACAATTTACAGAAATGTTGAAAGCAGCTATTCTACGCATTTTGCGAAACTGCAGGTGGAGATTTCATCCATAAAAAATTGGTTATGCTCTAATGTGCGATTTATGTACTGGAAATTATTCCAAAATATCATACATCGCCTTAACGGCCCATTTATGGAGAGCTGAAGCTGCTAGGATTAAAATCTATAAAAGGAAGTTCAATCACAAGTAAGTTATTTTTTATTTCATTGTTTTCGGAAACAACAACTACAAAAGGTTTACAATAGTTTTAATTTTGTTTTGATTAATCATTTTAATATCTGCATTTTCATAATACACATTCATGCATTTTTATCAGCATACAACAACTACTTATAGTAAAAGCTTCTGTATCTAATTTATTTGTTTCAGCGAATAATGATAAAACAAATATGTTACTCTTATTCACACCTAATCTACTAAAGGGAATAACAAAACCAACTAATAACAAAAACACAAAAATACTCATCAATACACACTCAAAGTAGCAGAAAAAGAAATTAGTGTTGTTTGAGTGTAACAGTTCAAGTGTTTAGTATGCATTCTGCTTTTATATTTTCATTAGATTACGTTAATCGAGTATTAGGTTTGTTTTACCACTTATAAAAAGGAACCAATGAAATTATGAGGCATAAGAGACATTGCTTTAATCAGATATAATTATTGTGTGAAATAATATAATGGATCCAAATTAAAATTAGTTAAAAGAAAATACGTAAAATTATTAAGTTATTATTTAAAATCCAGAAATTTTTAAATTTTGGATTTATTTTTATTTGTAGAATTTGGGGTTTTCAATACTTTTTGGTAATTTCATTCATTGGCAGTCTTGCAGATATAAAAAGCGAATAATTCTGAGAAAAATTTTGATAATTTAAAGCATCCGAATTGTTTCTACATTTTATGAATTCTTTACCTTATAAAATGTTGAAAAGGTATATTAGGCATGAGAGACAATATTTTCTATCGAAATTTTAACCAAAGCGACACCTCATGTAGTTAATATCAGCCGAATATGATATAATCTTCTTATCGAAGAAGAGTCACCCTTCGGAAGAAAATGACACTATTTAGTGTAGTGTATTCCTTCGGTGTCGAAATACTATCATTTAGAAGTGTTAAAAAATACACCAAGAAAGTATAGAAATATAATCGCTTTTGTATAATAAGTAAATATATTTTTAATGCAGTAGGAATATTTCTAATAAATACTTTTAATTATAATTAAGCTAAAGGCTTACCTTATATTTAGACACACTGTAATAATTAACTATAATTTTTAAATATAACTTTAAATTATATATGAAATATTTAAAAATAAAAATTACTAATTAAAAATTAAAAATTTTTTATTTTAACACATTTTTTATTTAACACTACATGCAACAACATTGATCACTTTAAAAGTTATACATTTACTGAGCAAAATATCGGCGTGCTTGTTCTCTTTCTTCGCTCTGGAATGTAAATGGTCGAACAAGTTAAGCTTTTTAGATAAAAGTTCGATAATAATGTGTTTTGTTATTACAAATTTGTATATTTTCTCTTTTAAACATCGAAAGCGAGTCAAAAAGACACTTTTTAGTGGATGGATGAAAAAACTCTCTTCCAAATGCTGGCAGGGATTAGCAACGTTGAAATTGTAAAGCATGGTTTGATGCAAATCGCCTACACGTTTGTGTTTCAACTACAGATGTTTTTTTTCAATTGCCTAAAGTTAAATATCCTGACGAACTTACTATGTTTATCCTACATACTCAAAAGTAATTATTAAAAAAAAATGTACATGGAATTTAATTTCATTTGTAAGCTTGGTTTTATTTTGACGTTTATTGTCTCTGTATGTATGTATGTATGTATGTATGTATGTATGCATGTATGTATGTAGGTATGTACGAATTTGTACGACCATTAATAGTATGAAACAAATTAGTATGAAATGACATAAAAATGTACAAAATAATTTGTGTTTAAAAAAAAAGTCATAACAAGATTTACTTTTGAATTTTAATAGGTAGGGGAGTCGAAATAAAGACATCCTTCACTGAGTTTAAGTCAGAAATTTTCATAAAACACGTTAAAGACTGAGGCTCCACACAGAATAGTTTACAGATAATTTGACACAACACTCAATTTTGATGATTGAATTTTGTATATATAGTGCATATTTTGAACTGAATTGGTGGCGCCTCTGTGAATGTCGTTCAAATCTGCCAATACGAGCTGCGGTCAATCAAATATCGAACTACTGATTCGGCAAAATATATATTGTGTTCTTTAACCAGAAAACCCTTAGTGTTATCATATATAAGATGAGGCGAGGTTACTTGTAAGCAATATGTTACGGTCTTTAAAATTACATTTTTTCAGCTGTGAATATTTTTCATGGAGTATAATTCATCGAAGTAGTGTTGCCAGATTTAATGTCCAGTGTAGATAGATAAACACCTAGACTAGAAAAAAATCTTTATACCTCGTCTAGTCATTTATTAAAATATTTAACACAAAATGATGCCGATAAACACAATTCCTCTCAGGTATTATTGAGAGAGGATGCCTTATGACCCACGCCCGCCTATATTTCATGGGCTAAATAATTAAGAACAATTTTTAAATACCTTACACTATATCCTCAAATAAGCTGAAAGAAAACACCATTTATCTCTTCACTTTAGTAGTTCATTTTAAATGCATCAAACTGTTTCTTTATAAAATTTTGTATTCATAAAAATATAATTTGTAAAAAATAATGAAATTCATAACTTAGTGGATAAAAATTGTATATTACAAAGCAAGAACATCCCTCAATAGGTTAATGGTTGGAGTTTTTAAATATTTAAAACAGATTAATTATATTATAAATAAGAGAAGTAGAAACTAATTTAAAAGATAAAAAGGTTACTTGAAAAAAATAAATTAACAGATTTCTTCTCTTATATACAGTTATAGTTACAATGAAAATTGTAATGATGTTAATAACAGGAAATCAATTCTTATTTTTAATTACGTAACACTATCTTATTTGTTTCTATTTATTTCGATGTTACATTAATATTTATTCTTCTTTTATGAATGAAATGCATAAATTAAGTTAATAAAATAAGTTCAAGATTATGTTAATAACATTGATATGTTAGAAGATTAAATATCTTTTTTTCTATTACTCTATTTAAGTTATTATGTTTTCTTAGTTGTTGCTTCTTTTCTAATTCTAATTTTGAAATGGAAATGCAAGAGATAAATAGGTTTTAAAATAAAAGTTGGTGATAGAACTTACCTCTTGTGTATCCGATGAAGGCCTTCATCATTACTCGATGTGGTGGGTAATTATGTTTATGATAAAGCTTGCTGCATGAGATCTTGCACTATACTTTCAAATTGTATTATGTAATAGTAAAGTGCATTTATATGTTTTAAATATTAAATTAGGGTTAGATTGAATTTTACATCCTTTATAGGTTAAATGCTGTAACAATTTCTGTGTCATTGAAAAAGTTGTATTAAGAATACATTTGCATATTTTACTTGATTTTTCTTAATTTTTTTGAAAGTAATATACTTTATTCTACAATAATTTTTCTGTTCAAATGTTGATAAGTGCGTGCTGTATCAATAATTTTATATACCACAAGTACCGAAACTAATATATTTTAATAAGGGAAACTATTTTTTGGATTTTATATATGTACATTTCCAAACTCAATTAGAAAATAATTTTACTGTTTTAAGTTGGCTGCCTTTGGACCTCGTTTTAGATAAGTATGAAATTTGGACAAAATAGAATTCAGAAAACATCTAAACGAAAACCATGTTGTAACAAAAGGTAGTAGGTTATTATTATCATACTATAGGGTTTACTAATGTTACTAAAGCAATATTGCATATACTTTTCATATAAATAAATTTCCAATATCTAATTTTTTATAATAGTTTTATTTTATTTGTTATAAAGATAATTGAAATGATTATTTGTCGGGGACGATTTATTCCCATCTTAATAATGAAGTTCATCCTAGACCCAAACCACTTACTACACTGCTAAGTCATCATCATCATCCCCTTGTATTCATAAATATACAGGGGTTATTACTACTAATAATGATTCTATCCCGTTATCAACCGCAAATACAAGTGGTTGTCCTGCTGCTATTGTAACTCCTAATTCAAATAATTTTATTCCACCTCATCATGCTTCAAGTGCTTCCAGTTGTAATATAATTCCATTAGAGTCGACTTTAGTTACTCTTACAGTGTCTAATTCGTCGAACTTGCCCATGGTTCCAAAACTTGCTACCAGTAAGCCTCCAGAACTTATTTTATTAACTCCCCCATCATCAAACATTCCAACTAATTTTAGTGTCGTCAATAACCCTCTTGTAAAACCGTTTACAGCAGTAACTCCAAAGCCTTTAAAAATTATTGCTCCAAGGAAAACCATATTTGCTAGCCGTTTTTCAGTAGATACAACAATAAATGATGTTGAATTCTATATTAAAACCAACCTTGGCATCGAAGATTATAATAATGTCCAAATTTACAAGATAAATGCGCGCAATAGAGCTTCATTTAAAATAATTGTCCCAGAAAGTATTTTTGATCGTCTCGTTAATCCACAATTTTGGCCAAAAAATACAATTGTTCGACAATTTATTTATCGTGATGATAACAACGTAATTCTTTCCAGGGCTTCTGATCCAAATCCAAAAAACTAATTGAATTAAATATTCCGTTAAATATTAATATTTGTCCAAAAAATGATTACAACTTCTCAGCTATCTCCATCGCATACCAAAATGTTAGAGGCATGAACACAAAGTTCAAATCCCTTTATTTAGAGAGTGTTGATGTTGAGCATAATATCATTGTACTCACTGAAACGTGGCTGCGAAATAAATCTGATAAAGAAATTCATAATTCTGAAATAATGTGCAGTAAATTTCAAATCTATAGACGTGATAGAGTGGGTAAAGAAGGTATCAACTATTTTCCCTTCGGAAGAAATAATTCTTAACAATGATCAAAGTATTGAATTTATCGCCGTATGTGTTAAAGCCAAATTTAGAACATTTTTTATAACATGCTCTTATATTCCTCCTGCGTCAAACATTCAAATTTATGAACAACATGCAAACGCGATAAAATTTGTAGTTAGTCAATCCAAAGCTGGAGACTCCATAATTGTTTTTGGTGACTTTAATATTCCAAATATTAAATGGTGCGAAACTTCTGATTCATGCTTTTTAAGCCCATCAATAAGGTCGGAAACATCTATTGAATTGCCGGATGCTATTGCTGATTTAGGACTATTTCAAATAAACAACATAGTAAATAAGCTTGGCAAATTACTTGATCTTGTATTTGATGATCAACATGAAGAATTTAATATTCTTTGCATTAGTCCATTATTAACACCTGAAGATGCTTATCACCCCACTCTTGAAATAAACTTATACGTCTTAACAAAGCTATTATTACAATCCAATGTAAATGATGAGATGGTTTTTCATTTTTGTAAAGCTTATTATTCCAAATTAAATCACCTACTTTGTTCTGAAAACTGGTTTGAATGTATTCCTTACAATAAAGTATGCCCTCGTAATATTGACATCATATTGAATAAATTCTATGATGGCTTATTTAAATGTTTTAAGAGAGCAATACCAATGACGAGAAAAAAAATTGCACATGGGCCGCCTTGGAATACAAAGCAGCTCAATGACTTCAAAAAATTTGCAAAAACAAACATTATAGAAAATATAAAAAATCTGGTTTATCTATTGATTATATGAGGTACGCCATATCAAGATCAGTTTCAATTCGGAAAATATCCAATGTTACAATAATTATCTTTTTAGGTTGAAAAGAAACTTTAAAAATAATCCAAAATATTTTTACCAGTTCATAAATTCTAAGTGTCGAGTCTGTGGATATCCGTCCATGATGAAACTTGGAGATAAAGAATCTTCAAGCGATGCATATATTTGCGATATGTTTGCTGCTTTCTTCTCATTCGCCTATTCTGATAAGGATTTACATCAACTTTCCAATTATCCATATCCAATTCCTGCTGCAACCCTAATAAATTGTCCAAAATTAAATAAACTGATGGTACTGAGAGCTGTACAGAATTAAAATATTCTGATAAATGTGGACTTGACGGTGATCCAAGCTGTGTTCTTATAAAATGTTTGCATTCTCTTATATCTCCAATAACCTATTTATTCAACATATCAATATTTAGTGGTTACTTTCCTGAAATTT
This sequence comes from Protocalliphora azurea, assembly GCA_932274085.1. Taxonomy (NCBI): domain Eukaryota; kingdom Metazoa; phylum Arthropoda; class Insecta; order Diptera; family Calliphoridae; genus Protocalliphora; species Protocalliphora azurea. Next base: position 64,894,753 of record OW026522.1, read on the forward strand.
GGGGAAAATCTTATATTATACCTTTGTTTAAATCGTAAAGCAGATCCAACATTTCCAACTATAGAGTTATTGCTAAATTAAGTGTTATTCCAAAACTTTTCGAAAAGATAGTTACTGAAATCCTTTCGCATCAAGTTGTATGTTATCTTTCGCCATTTCAACATGGATTTAGAAAAGGATGTTCCACTACGACTAACCTTTTGGAGTTCGCAACCTCAGTTATTTGATTCCGGTTTAAAGAGAAACGCAATATACACAGATTTCAGTAAAGCTTTCGATAAAGTAAATCACGATCTATTATTGTTCAAATTGGATAAACTCGGATTTTCTCCTGTTTTTCTTAAATGGATTTCAACGTATCTTAAAAATAGATGCCAATGTGTATTATTTAGAGAATGAATATCAAAAACCATTCCTGTTTTATCTGGTGTTTCACAAGGTAGTCATCTCGGCCCCTTATTATTTCTAATATTTATAAATGATTTACCAACATTAAGAGTTCTAGAATATTAATGTATGCTGATGATGTAAAGCTGTTCCATAGATTTAACTATTCCTATCAATGTTTCTTACTCCAATCAGATCTTGATAATCTTTATGGTTGGTGTATGATGAATTTAATGCATCTGAATTTAAGAATGTGTAAACATATGATGTTCTATAGAAGAAGTCCAGTATTCTGTAGATACACTGTAAATGAATATCAACTTGATATAGTCGAAGAATTTCTTGATCTGGGTTTGTTGCTTGATTTTAAACTATCCTTTAATTCTCACGTTTCGCAAATCGTTAATAAGGCAAAAGGAGTTCTAGGTTTCCTCAAGCGCTGGGGAAGAGTTTAATGATCCTTACGTTTCCAAGCAATTATTCATATCTCTTGTAAGACCAATTCTGGAATATGCTTCCGTGTCTTGGATTCTCAATATGAAGTTCATATAAAGAAAATTTAATCGGTTCAGAAACAATTTCTCTTATTTTGTCTTCGTAATCTTCCATGGAATCCTAATATTAATTTACCATCATATGAAAGTCGATTACAGCTTATTGATCTCCAAATAGGAATTATACTCCTTTAAAAATAAAATATTTTTGAACCAATTATGCCAACTTTGATACCATGAGACGTATATTCAATCAATTCAACAGTTTTTATCTATATATTGATTTCTTATTAAATCCAATTCATATTAAGAGGAGTATTATTAACTTAGTTAAATAATAAGTTTTTATTATTGAATGATTATGAAAAATATTTTATTGTGAATAGCTTTAAGAATAATATATATGCTAGCCTGTAAGAAATTGTAATTTCATTGGTTATTAAAAAAAATACAAAAGAAAAATAAATAAAAATAGATCAAATTTGTAAAAAAAAAAAAAAATGTCATGCTGTTTTTTAAGAGTATTTTTCGAATGTAGCAATGTGAGTAAAGGTAAGCATTACTCGTAAATTACTACTAATTTTAAAATTTGTGTTTATTTTTTTCTCTTATTGAGTGTTATTGATGTATATTTCATAAGTTAACATTGATTTACTTCAAGAGACAAAAAATATTTTTTTATAAATATCGTTACAGCGATTATTTGAAAATTTACAATGGATTTCATAAAAATAAGAAAATCCGACATTTCGATGGCTATGAATTAATAATGTATCATGAAAATTTATGTCTCTATTTGTACTACACTACAAAACCAAGCGATTTTAAAATTATACGCAATAAAATTGAAATTGAATGGAAGAAAGGGAGTTAAATTCGTATATCTTTCCCATGGTATGTTCCAATGGGTTTACCCATTGGCTTTAAGAAATAGAGAAGAGAGTTTTGATTTAAAGTATCTTTCGGCAACACTTTGCTCGAAATTTCTCCAAAAAACTATTTGCCCTATATCAAAATTTTAAGGCCTAGATCAGAGGTTGTATTATCTTTGGTTTTCCTCTTGAGCCTGTTTAATACATTTTCAAATGTCCTGACGAATCAATTGAAGGTTGTTCCGCTAAGTTTTTCGTCCCACAAACATTTATCAGACTATTTACGTGTTCAGAGTCATTGGATTGGGGGGAGCAAACCGCAGTGTATACATGTTTAATACCATAACGTGATAAAAAGGCGTTTATATCGTTTGCTCGAAACTGACTGCAAAGGACAAAGCCAATGAAATTTCGTTAGATGATCTAATACTATTAAAAGTCCTGTGTAGCCAGATTTGCTGCGAGGATATTGAAAAGTTTCCCATCGATGGTATATAACTTCGTATATCGCGGACCATTCCAGGCCAGAAAAAGTATCTCCTTAAAAACTATAACATCTTGACCATACCTTCATGGGCTTTAACTGGTGTATCGTGAGCTTTAGCTATTATTTGCTTTCGCAATTTATATGATACCCATAACTTCCAACAGAGTTGTTCTTATTCTTCGTTGCCATTATAATGTTCGTTACGACAGTACATATATTTATCACTAACTTTGACATCAGGATATTTTGAGGAAATTTATGTATTCGGCATCTTCAAGAAATGGATAGTCTAGATTTATTTCCGGTTCGACTACTTCTAAGTCAGCAACATCATCGTTGGGGATTCACGAAAGAGCGTCTGGCACAGTATGGTCCTTGCCTTTTCGGTGACTGATAGTAAAATTATAAGATTGCAGCTCAAAAACCCACTTGGAAAATCTTCCGCTTAAGTCTGGCTACCGCATAAGCCATAAAAGATTTGAGTGGTCTGTTATCACCCCGAACTCCTGCATTTCTAAGTAACATCTAAATCTTTTTATTGCTTCGATTGCAGTAAGACATTCTCTCTCTCTCTGTTATGCTATAATTTCGCTCATAAAGGCAATTGGAAGTTCTTCATCCAATTGTACTAATACTGCACCAATTCCGATATCACTGAGTAACTTCTTCACATTCTCGAATACCTTTTATGCTCTCTCTGTCCATTTAAAGACCTTTTTCGCTGACAGAACTTCAGTTATTATATACATCACTGACGAAAAGTTTTAAATGAATCGCCGATACCACCCCGGCAATCCAAGAAAGCCTCTTAATTGCTTTAACGTTTTTGGGACAGGCCAGTTATTTGTAAATAATTCACTTTCGTCATGCAATCTTTGGATTTAGATACATTAAGTGTTAAATTCACTTTTCTAAATTGAGAAGCTATGCGAATTAAAATCTCCATACACGATGTGAAATCTGCTGAAGATCTGGTGAAATGATATCATTCATTAGCATTCACATAGTCGGAGGAGCATTTCACAGTCCGAAAGCCATAACTACAAATTGGTAGAGAGGCCTTCCCGGAACTATAAATGCTGTCAGACTCTTGGATTTTTCGTCTAAAGCAATCTGCTAGTAGGCACCTTTCAGATCTAGTTTCGTGATGAGATTGGCCTGTGGAAGTCTTGCGAAAATCTTCTCTAGTTTTGGTAGCGGATAACCATCCTTTTGGTTACAGAATTAATCTTACGAGCACCTAGACAAAGACGGACCTTATTTTGTTTCACAGCCAAATGCATTGTTGAACTCCAGGGGGATGTGGACGGTTCTATCACCCCAAGTGCCAATATACGATTGAGTTCACCAAACATCAGTTTCTCAACCGCGGGAGAAACCGAATAGAACCATGACTTGATTGGTGTAGCGTAACCTACATCAATCGAGTATCTAATAAGACTGGTTCTTCTTATCCCTTGTTTCTCAAAATTCGAAAAGAGATTTATAACAGCAGTCAGTTGTTGACGTTGGGTATCCGTTAAAGGATATAGATTTTCATCTAAGGGAGATTTTGATTCACAGTTATTTTCAGACAAAATTTCGGACATCTTTGCGAGATCGGACAGATCGGATATGAACATGCAAGACGTTTTGTTAAAAGAAATTATGTCAACAGATCCAACAATATCTAGAAACAGAGCAAATTTCTTCCAAAACTCAATCTCCAGAATCAATCTTTGTGATATGGAAGGTATCACAAATAATTTAATTCTTTGACACTCGTGTTTAAAATAAATTTCTACATCAAGATAGCCACAAACTTTTTGCAACTAACCATCAGCGGTTTTGTAATGAACACATACAAAACTTGCATGGATTTGTTTTTTTAAACAAAATCGTTTAATGTCAAAGATGTTATGAAGAGGACTGCGGGAGCCATTAATAGGACTAGCAAAACAGTCGGGCATGGGGGTTCGGTCCTCTCATAGACAAACTTCTGTTCTTATACAGTATAATTTTTTTTATAGACTCCCTATTTTTTTTTCATAAGTTCTTACAATTACAATACTGGACCAAAAGAAACATACTTATAAATCAACAAAGCCCGAGTATGAATCTAATAAATTAAGCTAATGCAAAACTCAATTTTGTTGCCAATATTTTGAACCCAAAACAATTTGCTTGTCAGATGTTTTGACAAGTTGATCTCAAAACCCTACCACTACCTGTATCTTAGTGATCAGTACTATTTTCTAAGATCCCTAAACAGTCCGCTAGATGTTATACCAACCCTTAAGTAATTTAAGCCATTATTTTAGAAAAACTCATTTTTTCATTTATTAAAAGATTTTAACAGAAAACTGTTTAAAAGCTATTTTACATGGACTTTCAGTTTCTATTTTTCTTTAGGGATATTTAATCAGATACAGATAAAAATAAAAAAAATTAGAAAAAAAAATAAAAATAACAATATATATATATATATATATATATATATATATATATATATAAAATAGATACTACTAATAATGGTTAGTGGGAGCATTAATCAAGAAAAAAAATTATAAGAAAAAAAGTTTAGTTATTTATTTTTACAAATTATGTAATGAACAAAGAAGGAATTCAAGAAATGAGTAACTCACCAATCATGTTGCGTCGAAGATCTCGAAGGCCTTCCAGATTTCGATGAATGCTGAAAAAGAGAATTATCCTAACCCTTTCTTCTTTTGTTAAATATGTACCCGGAAAAGATTGAACTGGTAAACGAAGATTTTTATTGAAAAACATCCGTTAATGCTCATACTAACAATTGGAATTATTTACAGATTTTAAAATAGTAATATGTAAAGATAACTTCATATATAGATAAAAAATTTTTTTGTTTTAATACAAATGCTAATTTTAGACAAAAGATTCCACAATATTAAGTAAGAGGATTTCTGGGAAAATACCTGAATCTTACGTTACTATTGAGTATGAAAAATCAATAAATTATATCTACAAAAAAAATGATAATTTAAGTTTAGGAAAAAAATTAAATTGGTAATAAAAGGATTTGCAAAAAAAAAAATAAAAAACACGTATAGGATTAAAAAAATAGAATACAAAAAGAATACTCAAAAAAATTAAATCGATAGGACCACGGGATAGAAGAAAGGTTCAAGATTACAATTTTGAGATAAAAAAAAATTTTTTTTTTCTGCACGAATGGAGGCTGATGAATGATATGGGTTAAAGATGTAGGCTGTAGGGTGTGAATGAAGGTTATAAAGTATAGTTTGTTGGATTTATCCTTGGCGGCTACTAAACGTATTCCCAACTGGTCGTAGTTATGTTAGTGTGGTTGTTTTTTTCTTCCCCGTTTGCGGCTGCTGTATTGCGGTGTGGCGTAGTTTCAAAACCCAATTTTTGATATTGTTGTTGTTGTGCTGCAGTCTTTATATAACTTGTACGTCTTGGATTGTATGAATTGATGTTAACACCTCCACCACTACTAGTGGTTGGTTCTTTAGGCGTATATAATTTACTACCACTGCTATTACTGCCGCTAGTAGTTGATAAGGGTGTCGAGTCAATATCCTGTAAGCTGTGATTATGATAACGGCGTTTCTTTAAAGGCGACGTTAAATCCGTGGGATGATCACCAATAGATGCTGAAGAATAATTTGTAGATGTTGCTGAACTTAATGACGTTTACGTTCACTACGTGTAGAGGGTGGTAGAGTTATTGGTTAAGTAGGCGATATAACTGCTGACGATACTACACTTTTAATTTTTTTTTATTAAATCAGTTTAATATTTTTTTGAATTTTAAAATTTTCAAATTGGTTTTCTTTTTAACAATTGAAATTTCAGTATTTCACTTAAAAAATACTATCTTTTCAATATTTTTCTTATTGTGAAGCAATTTTTTTAGGAAAATTTGTTTAGTTTTTATGCACTTTTTCTTTAACGAAAATCTTTAAATTTAGTAAATATATTTTGTATTTATTTAAAATTGTTTATTGTTTTTTTTTTATTTTACAATGAGTTCAATTTCTGTCTAGTGTTTTTCTTATATCAAGAAATTTTGACGACAAAGAAAATCCTCCCCGACCTTGCTTCTATCACTAGTTTTTATCGACTCCTCTAAATCACGCCACTTACATCATCTTTTAACCGTTAAAAATTTTTATTTTTTTTTTTCTTCTCGAAAGTTAAAGAATGTTAACGAAAGTTAACGAAAAAACACAAGAAAAAAAAATGATCCTTGCCATTAAATAGATAAATTTAATGAAAGGAATTGCCAGCTGTAAAGGTTAAGGAGTAGGTTTACCATACGTGCAGAAGAGGTTTAGTAAAAGTAACCGATGATATAAATTTAGCAAAACTTATTCCCACTTATATGAAGACTTAATAAAAATGAAAATTCCAGCATTTTAGCTGAGGACTAATACATCCTCAGTACCAACCGATCACTACAAAACTAGATAATAGGGATGTTTTCATAGCACTATTATCTTGAAAAAGAGCGGTTTAACTTTTTCAGTACATGGGGTTACTGGGAGGGCTGAATTATATAATTTTCCTATGCCTATACTTTTTTAACGGTGTTGCAATATTCTATTAAAACTTATAATTTGTTTTCAAAAACCATATTTTTTTTCAGGTGTAACATTTTTGTCGTTAAGAGAAGAAATGCTTTTTAAATTTATTTGGGAGTTGAAAAAAAAAATTTTTCAACCTAACAAAAATTCAAACCACAATCTGTTAAGATCGAAAAAAAAATTATGATGTTATGAAGGTTAAGGACGAATATCTTTGGCATGATAAGTGCCTACGGTTCTACCTTGAAGATCTTCTAAGAGATAATAATAAGATCCTAATTTTTTCCTTACACGACTTTTTATAAACAAAGGGGACAGTTTAGCATTGAAATTTTTCCCGCTACAGCTTTGCACAAAATTTCTTCTAAAAACTTCCTGTCCAATCCTAAAACTTTGGGGTCTAGCTAGAAGATTGTACTGTTTTCGATTGGTTTCATCGGCGGCTTTAATATGATTCCGAAGATCAAAACGAATTAGTTTAAGACTATCATCACGTGATAACTTGTAGGCAGGTTCATCAAGCAATTTAAGATTTTTCAACAACGAATAGGAAGAGGCATGAGTGATCATGTCGAATCCAAAGAGGGCATGATATGGGGATGTTTGGATGGTTTAATGAAAAGAATTACGCAATGCACAACTGATTTTTGATAAATTTTTATCCCACTCGCAATGATTACTCTTTAAATATGCTCTTATGGCAGCTATAACCGATCGGTTTACGCGCTCTGAAGCATTATTTTGGGGTGAATAAACGGCTATATATAGGTGATGAATATTGTAGTTAGTCAAAAATGCTTCAAAGTTATTGGCTCGGAATTGGGACCCATTATCGCTGGCGATTGTTTCTGGTACTCCAAAAACATGAAAAATTTACTTTTCAAGGATATCTATGATGATATTTGACGTAAATTTCTTTATAGGAAACAACCAATGAAACTTCGTCATATGATCTAATACTATTAGGATACCAATATTCCGGTCTTTACTACGAGGATAAGGTCCTAACAGATCGATATAAAGTCTTTGAAAGTGACGTATTGATATCGCTAGTTTACCCATTTCTGGTTTCAAAATAACATTAGGAGCTTTTGTGGTCTTACACACCTCACATTGTTTAACATATTCTCGCACATCTTTCACTAATCCAGGCCAATAAAGATTTCGGCGTATCAATTGAATGGTCTTTACCATACCCCCATGTGAACTTATAGGGTCATCGTGCGCTCTTTTTATAACATTTGGACGCAATTTTAAAGGAACCCATAGTTTCCAACTGTTTGCTTCTTGCATGGAATCTCCACTATAATATTCTGTTCTTATGTAAACGTATTTGTCAACCACCTTGATATCTGGGTATTTACCTGAATCTTCCGAAATTTTTCTTTTCAAGTCTTCGTATTCTAGATCCAAAAAATGTTCAGAATTCAAGTCAATTTCAGGTTCTAGGATACTTAATTCTGATATTTCCCCATTAAAACATCTTGATAAAGCGTCGGGTACTATATTTTCTTTGCCTTTCCTATGGCTGACAGTAAATTTATATGCTTGAAGCTTAAAAATCCATCGAGCCAATCTTCCAGACGAATTCGTTTGCCTCATAAGCCAAACTAGGCTGGAATGGTCTGTGATTACCTCAAATTCTTGTAGCTCAAGATAACATCGAAAACGGGTTATCGCTTCTAAGGCGGCTAAGCACTCCTTTTCTGTTACGCTATAGTTGCGCTGTGCACTGTTGAGTTTTTTGCTCATAAAAGCTACGGGTCTTTCGTTACCGAAATCATCTAACTGGACAAGAACAGCTCCAATTCCATAGTCACTGGCGTCGCATTGTAGGAAGAATTTTTTCGAAAAATCAGGGTTAATTAGGACAGGGGCAGTTGTTAAAAGTTGTTTAATATTTTTAAAAGCTTCGTTAGCCTCTTCAGTCCAACAAAATTTATTCTTTGCCGAAAGAACCTCTGTTATAGGAAATACCACAGTAGAAAAGTTTTCTACAAATCGACGGTACCAACCGGCAAGGCCTAAAAATCCTCTCACCTGTCGGATGGTTTTTGGTATTGGCCAGTTAACGATGGCGCTAACTTTTTCAGGATCTGTTGAAATACCACAGTTTCCAATTACATAGCCCAAATACGGAACACGAGTTACACAGAATTGACTTTTCGAAATATTCAACGTCAGATTGGCAAAGACGAACTTTGTTTTGGGAGATTGAGAAGGTTCAATTACCCCCAAGGCCAACATCCGATCTATCTCTGAATACATCAGTTTTTCCACAGCGGGAGAAACGGGATAGAACCTTTGCTTTATCGGCTTGGAGTCTCCCATGTTGATATGATGCTGAATTAAGTTGGTTCTTCCTAACCCTTGCTGCTCAAAATGTGGGAATAATGCTATAATAGCATTTAGTTGTTGGCTTAACTTAACTTCGGACATTTTGTTTTGAAATTCAGATGACGGAACATGACTAAATACTTCTTTATCTACTATATCTAAAGATTCAAAAATACTCAGAATCATATTGAAGGCATTCCAAAAATTAACCCCTAAGATGAGGCGTTGCGTTATCGAAGGTATTATGAACAGGTTAATAAAACGTTTTTGATTTTTAAATTTTATTTCGACTGCCAACCAACCAGTTACTTTCTGCAATTGACCGTCTGCAGTTTTGACGAATGAACGACACTTTGAAAAGGATGGGAAATCAGAAAAATCCTTTTGCACCAAATCACCACCTACGCATGAAATGTTTGCACCGGTATCTAAAAGACCATATTCGGTTAAATCAAGAAAAGATACCTTAGCGTAAAAACGATTGTCTTTAGAATTACTTATAATGGCCGATAACAAAAGCTTTCTACAATGTCTACGAAGTTTAAAATAAAGTCGCATTCTTAATGTGGATCTTTTTGGTTTTGGTTTAAAATTGTCAGTTATGGTGTTCAAATTAAATATTTGGTTTCGTTTCTCAAGGTAATTTTGCCATCGTACATGATATGGAAAACGAGGAAATAATATTATTGAAGGATCTGTTTCCGACTTGTTATTTTGAAATCTAGGATTTTGCAAAATTATAATTTGGTTATTTGAGTCTAATTCTGGTGTTTTGTCTCTAATCACGGAAACTTTTTGATTCTGACAGGTAATATTTTTATTTAAATCTAGTTTCTTTAATGTTTCGTCGTCAAGCAGAGAAAACTTTTGGTCCGGGCAAATGTTTTTATCTAATTCTAGTTTTTTAAATTCGTGAAGTTTTTTGAAAGAGTTATTTTCGTAGCAGAACACTTTGGACATTGTGGCTTATAAGTATTCTTGGCTCCACATCCATAGCAGAAAATAGTACGCTCTTTTACACAATCAACCCAAAAGTGATCAGCTTCCCCACAATTCCAACAACGAACGATTCTTTCCGAAGCTAAAACGGCATTTACCTCACAAGAGGGAGAATTTACATCATTTTCCGTAACATTAACTTCCGCTATCTGTCGTCTATTTATGGGATAATTAGGTGGACGAAACGATAAGTTTTTCTTAACATATTCTTCATTCCAAAAAGTTTCTCTCATCTGAACCAACTTGCGGAGATGAGAAATGAAATGGACGGGTACATATAAAATATCTTGGCGAATTTCAGGTCTAAGATTTCTAGTTATTATTTCAATTAATTCCATTTCGGAGATTGGGGATGGTAAACGATCCATTATGGAAGAAATAGAATCAAAAAATGTGTCAAAACTTTCTCCTGTTTTCTGTTTCCTATTCCTTATCTCCTCACGAATATCAAACGAAGATTTAAAATCCCTGTATTGACATTGAATGGACTCACAAAGATCTTCCCAATTAACGGATGATACCTGCTTTCTATAACGCCAATACCAGTCTTTGGCTTTTCCGGACAGCAATACATTTAAATTTTTTACAATGGGAGCAAAATCGCCACTAAAATTGTCATAAGTCAAGGAATTGATTCGATAGAGAAATTCTTCGATATTAAGGCTATTTGGGGAACCATCGAACTTGATGTTCCAGCTTTGTATAATAGCTGTTAACTTGTCAGTGTTAAAACATGTTGCATTTGAAGAAGACCGAATTGGGTTATATGACATATTAGAACGATTATTATGAAGACTATTGCTTTCACTATTCAAATTACTTGGTTGGGAACGTTGATGTGAAATACTGTTCTCATTATTACGGTTAGAGTGACTGACATTGTTTCCACCGACAACTGGATTTGTGTGCGGGTTAGAATTTGGAACTAAATTAAAATTTGACAAAAGTCTGGCCATAGTGGTCTCTATCATTTGGTTCAGTTGATTATAATCAACATTAATAGTATTACCGGGTTCATTACGTGAAGTTTGAGGGATATTTCTATTTCAACAACAGAGACATTCAAATCTTCCACCTCATTAATGGGTTCAACTACAGGGCGTTGACTATCATAAACATTTGTTCTACTTTGGCTACGTGTGTTGTAAGGGTTAGCCACTGTACCTCTACCACGACCTCTGTAGGATTGATTATGGGAAATGTTGGGTTTATTAGCTATATTCATTCTCTTTAAATCAGACAAATCGCAAGGTTTTTTACAATTAGGACACTCAGATATATTGGTCAAATAATTCTCAATACACGATCGATGAAACGAATGATTACATTTTATAATAATCAGACAATCATCATTTTCAGACATATTGGTAGTACAAACGTTACACACATTCTCCCCAGTACACGACGAACCTGAAGAGTTCGAGGAAGTGACATTATTATAAAAATTAGTCAATTCTACAAGCAATATTAGAGTTCAAGCCAAGAAAAAAAAACTAAAAATTTCTTTTCCAAATATAGAAATATTAAAAATTATGTATATGTTTATAAGAATTAGTAGAAATTTATAAGAATTAGAAGAAATTCTATTACCATAGAATTATAACTTTTCCAAACTAAATATTCTATATAACTTCGTTTTCATTAGGGTTGGTACACAACAGGGAACAGTGTTAAAAGGGTAAAAATCAAGCAACAAAAATAAGTCTGGTAACAACATCCTGTCTATGGAGATGGGTATATTCAGAAAATATTACATTAACAACAGAAAAGTTATTCCTGTACAACAAAAACATACATGTTATTTATTGCATTAATATGTTAGCTTGGATAGAAATCTACAGTTGCAAAACTTCTATTTTCCAAAACTCATATATCAATAGGAACAATAATCATAGCCGTAACCTAACGTTTTCTTATACACCTATCTTACGTCGTTAGTGGATTCATAAAACAATATTCACATTTTGAAAAGAAAGGACAAACAATGATCTGATAGGTCGTTTTACTCGATGACACACCCAAGTACACGAAAATCCATAACAGGACTGTCTGTTATTCCCCCCAAAAGGAAAGAAAGTCTTATAACACCCTCTAAAACGTTTCTAAATGAAATCTACTGGAAGCTAACAACTATCTGTTTTGGGAACCGAAAGCATATAGTGGACCAATTTACTTTCGAGCCCCACGTTGTGCGCCATTTTTATTATTTACTGTAATGAACACATACAAAACTTGCATGGATTTGTTTTATTATACAAAATTGTTTAATGTCAAAGATGTTATGAAGAGGACTGCGGGAGCCATTAATAGGACTAGCAAAACAGTCGGGCATGGGGGTTCGGTCCTCTCATAGACAAACTTCTGTTCTTATACAGTATAATTTTTTTTATAGACTCCCTATTTTTTTTCATAAGTTCTTACAATTACAATACTGGACCAAAAGAAACATACTTATAAATCAACAAAGCCCGAGTATGAATCTAATAAATTAAGCTAATGCAAAACTCAATTTTGTTGCCAATATTTTGGACCCAAAACAATTTGCTTGTCAGATGTTTTGACAAGTTGATCTCAAAACCCTACCACTACCTGCATCTTAGTGATCAGTACTATTTTCTAAGATCCCTAACACAGTCCGCTAGATGTTATACCAACCCTTTATGAAAAAAAGTAACTTAAGCCATTATTTTATAAAAACTCATTTTTTCATTTATTAAAAGATTCTAAGGACATTTTAACAGAAAACTATTTAAAAGCTATTTTACATGGACTTTCAGTTTCTATTTTTCTTTAGGGATATTTAATCAGATACAGATAAAAATAAAAAAAAATTAGAAAAAAAAAATAAAAATAACAATATATATATATATATATATATATATATATATATATATAAAATAGATACTACTAATAATGGTTACTGGGAGCAGTAATCAAGAAAAAAAATTATAAGAAAAAAAGTTTAGTTATTTATTTTTACAAATTATGTAATGAACAAAGAAGGAATTCAAGAAATGAGTAACTCACCAATCATGTTGCGTCGAAGATCTCGAAGGCCTTCCAGATTTCGATGAATGCTGAAAAAGAGAATTACCCTAACCCTTTCTTCTTTTGTTAAATATGTACCCGGAAAAGATTGAACTGGTAAACGAAGATTTTTATTGAAAAACATCCGTTAATGCTCATACTAACAATTGGAATTATTTACAGATTTTAAAATAGTAATATGTAAAGATAACTTCATATATAGATAAAAAAATTTTTTTGTTTTAATCCAAATGCTAATTTTAGACAAAAGATTCCACAATATTAAGTAAGAGGATTTCTGGGAAAATACCTGAATCTTACGTTACTATTGAGTATGAAAAATCAATAAATTATATCTACAAAAAAATGATAATTTAAGTTTAGGAAAAAAATTAAATTGGTAATAAAAGGATTTGCAAAAAAAAAAAAAATAAAAAACACGTATAGGATTAAAAAAATAGAATACAAAAAGAATACTCAAAAAAATTAAATCGATAGGACCACGGGATAGAAGAAAGGTTCAAGATTACAATTTTGAGATAAAAGAAATTTTTTTTTCTGCACGAATGGAGGCTGATGAATGATATGGGTTAAAGATGTAGGCTGTAGGGTGTGAATGAAGGTTATGAAGTATAGTTTGTTGGATTTATCCTTGGCGGCTACTAAACGTAATCCCAACTGGTAGTAGTTATGTTAGTGTGATTGTTTTTTTCTTCCCCGTTAATAAGCTTAAAGGTTAAAAACAAATAATATTGGGTGTGCTTTTAGTGCATGTGCTGTTTGCGGCTGCTGTATTGCGGTGTGGCGTAGTTCCAAAACCCAATTTTTGATATTGTTGTTGTTGTGCTGCAGTCTTTATATAACTTGCACGTCTTGGATTGTATGAATTGATGTTAACACCTCCACCACTACTAGTGGTTGGTTCTTCGGGTGATACGGCTTTAGAACGAGTTCTTCTTGCTACACAATCACCTTCTTGTTCTTTAGGCGTATATAATTTACTACCACTGCTATTACTGCCGCTAGTAGTTGATAAGGGTGTCGAGTCAATATCCTGTAAGCTGTGATTATGATAACGGCGTTTCTTTAAAGGCGACGTTAAATCCGTGGGATGATCACCAATAGATGCTGAAGAATAATTTGTAGATGTTGCTGAACTTAATGACGTTTACGTTCACTACGTGTAGAGGGTGGTAGAGTTATTGGTGAAGTAGGCGATATAACTGCTGACGACGATGATGATGTTGAAGCGTTAAAAGTTGAATTACGTGATGAAGTACGTTTATTACTAACACTGCTATTATTATTAGAATTACTATTATTGCTGCTGCTGTTAAAAAGTGATTGTTGCTGTTGTTGTTCTTGATGTGCTGAAGAGCGTGACTTGCTGCGTGAACGTTTATCGGTAGAGGATTGAGTAACGGTTAAGTTTTTACTTATGGTATTATTATGGGTTTGTTGTTACTGTTGATGATGTTGCTGCTGTTGCTGGCGACCACCACGTCTATGTTTGGCCGTATTTTTAGTATTAGTATTTAATGTTGTTGCTGTAGTATTTCTTGCATATGCTAATATGCTGCCGTCGTGCCCCTCCGTCACTACACTTTTAATTTTTTTTTTTTTATTAAATCAGTTTAATATTTTTTTGATTTTTTTACCTTTTTTTGTTTTTTTGAATTTTAAAATTTTCAAATTGGTTTTCTTTTTAACAATTGAAATTTCAGTATTTCACTTTAAAAACACTATCTTTTCAATATTTTTCTTATTGTGAAGCAATTTTTTTAGGAAAATTTGTTTAGTTTTTATGCACTTTTTCTTTAACGAAAATCTTTAAATTTAGTAAATATATTTTGTATTTATTTAAAATTGTTTATTGTTTTTTTTTTATTTTACAATGAGTTCAATTTCTGTCTAGTGTTTTTCTTATATCAAGAAATTTTGACGACAAAGAAAATCCTCCCCGACCTTGCTTCTATCACTAGTTTTTATCGACTCCTCTAAATCACGCCACTTACATCATCTTTTAACCGTTAAAAATTTTTATTTTTTTTTTCTTCTCGAAAGTTAAAGAACGTTAACGAAAGTTAACGAAAAAACTCAAGTAAAAATAATGATCCTTGCCATTAAATAGATAAATTTAATGAAAGGAATTGCCAGCTGTAAAGGTTAAGGAGTAGGTTTACCATACGTGCAGAAGAGGTTTAGTAAATGTAACCGATGATATAAATTTAGCAGAACTTATTCCCACTTATATGAAGACTTAATAAAAATGAAAATTCCAGCATTTTAGCTGAGGATGTATTAGTGAGTACCAACCGATCACTTTTAACATTCGATTTACATTTCGTATAACAACTAAATTTAGAAAAGTCATTTAACGCCAATGCTGACCCAACACAACTAACATTCGCTCCTGTATCAAGTAAACCTAGCTCTTAAAAATCTAGAAACTTTACCTTTGCATAATACCTCAAATCATTTGGATTTGAAATAAGAGAGTAAATGAAAAAATTACGATAAAGTTTATTGTTTTTTATAAAATGTTCGCAAACGCATAGTAGATCGTTTAGTTTTATTATGTAGATTTTGGGACAAAACAGCTGTATTCCAAATTTCATTTCTTTTTTTAATATATTATTTTCCCATCTCTTATGATATGGGATTTTAGGGCTTATTATATTAAAAATATCAACATCTTTATCTAAAAATTATTAGTACCGTTCAAACGTTTAAGTATGGTAATGGGTTTGTTTTCTAAGTCCTTTGTTTCTTGTAAATCAGGGTGAAAATTGTCACAATGAGTGTTAATAGATTTGTCACATTGGGTAATATTAGAATGAATAGGAGTTACATTTTGTCCTTCTGTGTATCTATATCCATGTTTTTGCCCATCGTGTAATTCAAACAATTTTGTTTGTACATATTTTTTAAATCATAACCGTAGTAGAACACGATTCGGTCTTCAAGGCAGTTTTGCCAATGATGGCCAACTAAATCGCAGTTACAGAATTTTGTCGTCATCTCACTACTTTGAATTACATCAACTGATGAATCAAACTTGATATTTTCATCAAAATTTTTAATGGCAGAATCAATGTCTGCAATATAACGCCGAAGCATAACATTTTGGTTTCGTAAGGAATTAGTTTTACGTACCGATTACTCGCTAAGGAAATGCTCTCGCATCTGTACAAGTTTGTGTAAGTGGGAGGTGGAATGGATCGGTACATATAACAAATCCTGCCCAATTTCGGGACGTAAACATGGGAGTTGGAAGGCGATCCATAATGGACAAAATTGATTCGTAAAATGATTCGAAGGTTTCCCTGACTTTTGTTTCCGATTACGCACTTCCCCCGTTATATCAAATGATGACTTGTATTCCTTGTACTGGCTCCTGATAGCGTCACAGAATTCCTCCCACTTTATGGCCTTAACTTGTTTATGGTAGCGCCAGTACTAGTCGCGTGCCTTTCCCGTAAGAAAGATGTGTAAGTTTTTACAGATCACGATGAAATCCCCGTTAAAATTATCTGTGGTGGGCGAACTAGAAATTTCATTAAAATTTGCTGGACTTTGAGAACTTGAATATTGATTGGTATTATTATTGGGACAATTATTAGTAATTGGTAAGGTACAAAAGGATTCATATTTTCTTCAATTAATCTATTTATTACATTTTAGTCTATACTACTTGTATTGGGCTGTGGTGTTGCAGGATTCGTATTTTTAATCGGCGGCTGTAATACGTTTTCATTAGTTATGTTTGGATTTATTTCAGGTAAAGCTTAAGCACCGTCTTGAAAATTTGAAAAAATCTTGTCATTCTGAGAAGCTTGAGAACTACGTGTATTGTAGTGCTTTGCCAAAGCACCTTTTAGTTGTTGGTCGAACAGACGTGAGTCTTGTAACAATAGTTATTTTTCTGAGAGTTGACATGGTCTTTTACATTCAGGATATTCTTAGTTTGAAAACAACGATAACTCTATGCAGTTTCGGTGAAACGCATGTGAGCATACTTGAATTATCAAGCAATCTGCACCTTCAACCATAGTTTGGTGCTTAGTTGGATGAAAAATGGATTTCTTTCCAACCATAGGAACTTAAAATATAGAAAAAAATCTTGTTTTGATTTAAAAACATGGTTTTAAGCTCTCAACGGATCTTCCTTATTAGTTAAAATAATTACTTTGCCCCTCATAACCTTATGGTCCTGATAAGCTTAACCTTGATCCACTTTCCTATCAAGTTTCGTAGTAGATATGGAAAAAGGGTGGATATTTGAGGAATACATTTTTTTACCAAACTACTTAGATGTCATGAATTATTATACATATTAGATTATTGAATATCAATAGAACTATTTCAGTAATAGTCTTGTTCTTAGGGAATTACATCAAATAGTTTAGTTAAATTAAAAATGGAGCTAATAAAATCATTCACTAAATACTCTTAAATGATTGTATATAACTATTATCATTGTCGTGTGGTAGCTCTCCTCAAGGAAATGCCGAAGTAAAAGTAAGATTTAAAATCAAATAAAAAAAAAAAAACAAATTTGATACAAATCGAAATTTTTAACAGTTTTAAAACGGTGATTGATTAAATTATGTCTTTGATATTGATAAACAAGTTACTGAATCGCACTACTGATATAAGACTTATGCCACAGTAGCGAAATGATTTACCTATTAATCCAGTAAGCATGTATAAGGTGGTTGAAAAATATTTTTTCCGAATGTTGTAATTCCAATTCGAATCTTGAGTACAATGTGTTTATAAGGATACACTTTTTGCATTAACAGTTGGATTTTTGTCTAACAACTTTGAGGTTTTTACCGACGATCATTTTAAGGGGTTCCGTCAGAACACATTTCATCAGAAAAACTGTATTAAGAAAAGTGGTATCTCAAAATGTTAGCTGACTACTGCATGACACTTAAAAATATATTTTTCTTAATTAGATGCAATTTTATTTACCTAAAAAAAGTTAACTTTTTCAAATTGGCAAAATTTGTGTAAAAAGTTGGTTTTTGGAATAACTTAATATTGCATCTGTCATATATTATTTATCATTTAGAATAAATTTTAGATTTTGATAAAAAACAATTCCGACAATTCCCAAAAAAAAAAAAAAGAAAAAATGGAGAAAATAAAAGTGTTTTTGTTTTCTTTTTGGAATCTTGCCTACATTTATTGTTCGAGAGGTAAAAGACACATGCAAATGATTTTATTTGTTAATAAAAGATTTAAAGTTTTAGAACATAGGAGTTAAACTAATTAGACATAAAATAGGGAAAATCAGAAGGATATTGACTGGCTCCTATTAAGAAATTAGATTTCATTTCTTGTTAAGATATTTTTCAGAAAAGTATAAAATATTAATATTTTCTTGAAGTTTTTATTTCGAAGAGAATGAGCAATGACGATTTTTCACAAAATGTGAAACCAGAAACTTTTGCATTTAGTTAATATCTGCTATGATATAAAACAGGTGTGTTTTTTAAAAAATGTGTAAATATCCGTATATTATGCTAGAATATGAATAAAAAAATAAATAAAATATAAATGTCTTCTGTCCATCCTGAAGTTTTGGTGAAAATCTATTATTAGATAATAGATGCAATTTGATGTAATTTTAATTTCAATGTAATGACACATTTCTTAACATTTTTTAATTAATGGATGAAAGTCACAATTATATATAAAAAAACCAAACAAGTTACCAATTTTAACCTATTTTTTAATGTCTACAAATATCCTGTTAATCTTATTCCACGTTCACACATGCGATACTCATTTTTGTTTACAATAACAAAACAATGTCTCCTAGTATGAACCTGGACTTACTTTTATGCTACACATTAATCCAGTGGTTGTAAAAATGAGTGTTAAAGTAAACGTGGGATATGATCAAGATATTTACAAAAAGTTGGCTTGAACAAACAGGAGTTGATAAAGCTCAAAGTTTATTTCGGATAACTTTCTATCTTTTCCCCAAATATTATGTTCATCGGTATGGTAGGGACTCCGCACGAAAAATTTAGTGTATACAATTGAGCTTATAAAAATTAAACCAGCCAATCTCATTGAAATTTTGATTTTGTTAAAGGTTGTTATATTCAAGTTTTAGATTTAAAAGAAAAATTAATTTTTTATTCGCTTTTAATAAAATATTTAATATTTTCTGTAATACGCTCCATAAGAGTATTATTGGGTTTTCGGTTAGTAAGCTTTAACCATTCTTTAAATATTTTTTTACTATAAATTAACTTAATAAAATGGACAGAGTTCTGGACAATTTAGTAGATTGGTCTCCTTTAGAACATAGCAGCATCAATTGTTTGATACCACTCACTTATTTTTGGTGGTAATAATGAGAAGATAGATGAGGCCATACAAATTAGAGTTCTTTCTATTTTCTAATGATAAGAAGGATTTTTTTCTGAAGACACAATTTGTATACATTTCTCTGTTAAGTGTCATTTGTTATGAATGAAGTGGTTTATTCCCCAAATGTAAAAAAGCCTTTCCAAACCAAAATTTTATTCGACAATTTTGAGTTTTTTTACACGACATTTATCTAATACATTTCCCATAACATCTGTGATATGGAATTCATGACCAGGATGTTGTGAAAAATCTGCCAGTCTGTACTTTTCATTTTCCTATTAGGAACTTTTTTTTACCTCGTAGGTCTTCAGGCCAGCTTTTTTTAATATTTTTGATAAAAGATACAGAGTAATTTAAAGAATCACATTCCAGTCACATTCCATTCGGAGATGTAGAGATTTTCTCTTAAAATTCGTATTATTTAGTCTGCGTCTACAGTCTGTAAATCAATATCTTCTTCGGTTTTCAAGGTTCCTTTCGTTAATCATAGACTCTTCGTATTTTTTGTAACTCAAAAAACTGAATTTCACAACCCCTAGCAATTGTTTTATATGGTCGACATGTGTTTTGATATAAATTTGAATTATGCATTTGCATGAATTTTGTTATGTGAATTCAGCAAGAGATGATTCAGGAGGTAAAATCAAATCAATAAAATCAAATCAACTATTTTGTTAGTAAAAGTGAGCATAAAAAGGGCTTGGCATCCAATAAATAAATAGTATATATAGGTCATAAATCCTTCCTAACTATATGTATGTGTGCCAAATTTAATGTGAACCAATGTAGTGATTGTGTCAAAAAATTGGAAAAATAATTTGTAACGAAAAGTGGGCGTGACATCCAATAAATAGGTCTTAAAAGTTTTAATTATATTTGTGCGAAATTTTATGTGAATCATTTAAGGGAATCAGTCAGAAATAAAATAAAATTATGTAAAATATCATTTTTATAAAAAATGGGCCTAAAATAGCCTATAGTTCCTTCCAGGAAACGAACTATCACTGTTCCAAAATTCATGTAAATTGGTTTGGTATTTTTGCAATGAAATATTTATCAAACAGTCCCTTTTATAGATATGTATGCATATGAAAATAGATTAAAACTAAGCTTTCAGATGCTCAAATAAAAAGATGGTCGATTTAAGTTGGATAAATTCAAAATTTTTTGTGGTGGAATCTAAATTTCGCCGATTGCCTATATTGCGAATATAATGACTTATTAGAAAAGATTATCTAATTCCGGAAGTAAAAGTTTCTTAGTTAAGCTAATTAATATCTGTTAATATAACAATAGCTTAAATGGTTTAAGGAGATTACTAACTGTACTTTTAATACTTAATATAAACATATACATATTAGACGGCACCAAAATCTACCGACTTTTGAAATTTAAACGTAACTCCCCTAGAATCGTTCACTGAGTTTTATAAAGATATTTAATATTGTATGATGCGTTTATATGCGTTTCTATAGTTTTTAGAAAAATTGAGCTATTAAGTACTTTTCTTTATAACATAATGTTAAAAAATCGTAATCCACACATATGTTGTTGTTTCTGCAGAATAATTCAAACCCCTTCTTAATTGCTTAAAAAATGTAAATTTTTTTAAGACTGTTTTTAAACAAATTTCAAAAAAGTTCGAATAAAACTATGCAGGTTTATAGACAACACTACAGGAAATAAAATCAAAAAATAATTGGGTCAATATCTTGTATGCCTAAGCCGTAAGTGCAATATGAATTTTGCGAATTTCGGCAAAAAGACATTTTTTGGCGGTTTTTTTAGTTACCATTAAAATAAGAAGATCAAAAAATTGCTTCCGAAAATATAATTTTGTGGAAAACTAATTCAATTTTTTAATTTTTTTTTCCGAATAATAATAAATATTCGATATTTATAGAACACTATACGATGCATAGGAATAAATACTCAAAAATATATTATTTTTGATCTAGAGTATCGCCGATGAAAAATGGATTTATTGAGCTTTTGCAGACATTTCGAGAGTTATTGTAGGAATTCTGTCTATTTCGCATTTGTTAGCGAAAGCTTTCTACCAAAACATTATAATTATGACAAAAGATGAAAAGATTTCTCTACTGTATCGAGTTTAATTCACACGCAAGATTTAAACTCAACAAATATATTGCTCGAAATTTTAAAATTTCATACATTATTTGCACAACTGGCTATTCAAAAAAAAAAAAAATGAGAATGATATTTTTATGTGTTAATATTTATTTTATGTCTACTAAAAGTAAATGTAATAAAATAATTTTAAAAATTAGTAAAATTTTAATGCAACTCGAGCAAGTAAACAGTTTTACTCCATTATTCGAATAATTAAAAATAGAAATTTCGAGTTATTTCATTATTCAGATAATTAAAGTTACTAGCCGAATATATATACCGATATCTCAGATGCTAATGTACCAATTTCGTTCATTTCTTCCACAAAAAAATCCAAAAAATATTTCGAATTTTCTGTGCAAGAACGAGGTCGCTAGCTTATATAGGCACTTTGGCGCTATATCGGCTATTTACAGACCCGTTTTGCTCATTTTTATTAGCGTTCATCTAAATGAAATTCACTGTAAATTGATCTATAACTCAGATATCTAAAAACTTTTAATGAATAAATTATTTACTAATATATTTGGTAATTGGTGACTTTTTCTGTGCAGAAAAAAGTGGATTTTTGAACAATGTGCATTAGTGGATTCTGAAAATAAAATAGAAATAATAAAAAATTAAAGAGAACAAAAATCATTTTGTTATCTACAACCGATTAATAGCCGAATATCTATTAATCGGTTGTAGGTGACAAAATGATTTTTGTTTGTTTGTTGAAATTGATAATTATTAAAAAAAAATATTAATGAAAAATATTAAGTACACAGAAAAAATTAAATTTCGATTCTATTACTAAATTTATAAAATCAATTATATTTTTTACTGAAATCGAACCTATCACTGAATTAGTAAAATCATATTAAAATCAAATTCGTAAATATTTTATTGAAAAAATTTTAATTTTTCTCTTATTAAAATATTTTTACTATTTGTAAATTTGAATATTTGAAAATTCTTAAGAAATTCAATAATATGGTTTATTAAAATCAATAAAAATAACATTAATTTTTTTTGCAGATTTTCAATATATATATTTTATCATGTAAATGCATGTATGAAAATTTGGTGTAGAGAAGCGAAACTCTTATATAATACTAACTAATTAATGGAGACTTTTTTTAGATGAAATATAGGTTAACGGTAATACACAGTGTATAGAATGTAGATAATGTGTAATTATGCTGGTGAAAAATAATGGTGCCATAACTAATAGTTTATGTATTCATGTATAGTAGTACATAAATTATATAAAATATACATATATGAATAAAAAGATATATAAGAAATAAAAGAAGGCACGACACTATTTCTAAATTTCATTAGTGGCCAAAACCATCTTAAACAAAAACGCAATCGTTATCAATTGAAGCATATTCCATATGAATTCAACTTACATACCTTTTAACGGAGTGAAATATCTAAACAAACTCTGCTTTAGTACCTTCAAAACCGTACAACAGGGCAATTTACGATTGCAAACATGTATAATTTTGATAAGGACCACTTCCGTTGAAGAACATTACCGCAAAATACTTTTAAATGATTTGAAATACAAAAATTAAAACACATTAAATTATCTTCAAGAAGTCCAGTTACTTTCGCATAATTATATTATGAGAGGGAGCTACATGTTCAGGCAAACAATTCAAAGGACATAGTTTAATCGACTTGGGGATTATACAGCAATATACTATAGACCCCACCATTTATGCGATATATTGCTACATACATGCATATTTCATATGCTTTTGATTCATCTAGAAGATACACAAAAATAAATTACTATACATATTTGGTAATGAAATATATACGAAAATTAAGGTAACTTACCTCTGGAATCCTGCAAATGATGGATTTTATATTTTTTTGTGCCAACATTTTTATAAATTTATTTATTTTTATATTTTTATATTTTTATTTGTCAAAAAACAAGAAATTGTTACTGTTTTTCGTATTAGTTTGGAATGAATTTACAAGCAATAAAAAATAATATATTAAAATCAAATAATTTTTTTTTATAAAATTTTATTTATAGTTAAATAATGATTTATTTAAAAAATTGTAGTCATACTTTTTTCTGTGCAATAAAATATTATTTTATTTTTTATTAAATTTAATTTAAATCCAAATAATGATTTATTTAGAAAAATTTTAGCCATAATGTTTTCTGTGTAGAATGAATTAATAATGTTCCATAAAAATCTCAAAAAGTATAACATTTATGTACTGTATTCGAGTTCATTTTATGAAAGATAGGTGGTTGGGGTATTATGCGTTTACGCTGAAGTTTGTAACGCATAGAAAAAGTTATCCAACACCCACCTAAAGTATACCAATGGTTGGCTGTCCACGCAAACCTTGTGCATAAAGTACGAGTCCCCATTTTAAAGATAATTCAAATAAATTTGGCACGTGAGACTTTTATAATACTAGGACGAAGCCTGTTGTAATTGGTTGCGATTGGTCTATTATTTCACCTAGCCCCCATACAAATGAGCCCCACAAATAGAGTTTAAACACTCAAAAATGCCTTAAAAATATGAATATTTTAATTAAATTCAGTGCAAAGAAGTTCTGTACAAGTATCAATCTTTGTACCAAATCTCTTTAACGTGCGTAAATCCCATACGAATGTTAGTATCAAGTTAGTATTCTACACAAATGAGTTTTATCTAAGTGGAAATAACAATGCCAAATTTTATGAACATCGGTACATAATTTCCTGTAGCTATATGGGAGCTAAAGTGCATAAAATTATCTTGATGTTAGTATCAGTGCATTATTCTGTATTTGTATATTTTGTTTTACATTTAGTTAAATAGGCCACTGTAGTAGTGTAAATAGTACACATTATTTTATTAATAGTTAGATATGCCAGATGTTCAGAATTGAACATGTTTATTATTAAAAGATAATATTTATTAGTTCTAAGAATAAAAGACAAAAAAGGTGATTAGAGTAAGAGATAATTTAGTGGAGATGGAATTGCCCATAAAAAGAAATTTCCATTAGTTCTAATAAAGCTAAATGCGGTCTTTGCGGAAAAGGACACCATAGGCTGCTACATAAAGATGAGGAAAAAAACGAGGAACCAAAATCTAGTACATCAAAATCAATGATGATAAAAAAACCAAACACAAATACAACAGCACTACTAGCGACCTCACAGGTAAAAGTTCGTGCAGCAAGTGGAGAATTAATTATGCTAAGAGCATTAATTGATCAGGGATCACAAATTACAGCGCTTTTAGAAGAAGCTGCACAAATATTAGGACTTCCAAGAATTAAGTGCAAAACTAACATACAAGGACTTGGAAGTACAATAGTGGCCACATCAAAAGCAATGGTGAAACTATTAATTCAACCACGCTTCTATAGTGACCAAG
Organism: Protocalliphora azurea; assembly: GCA_932274085.1. NCBI lineage: Eukaryota > Metazoa > Arthropoda > Insecta > Diptera > Calliphoridae > Protocalliphora > Protocalliphora azurea. The sequence goes on from OW026522.1 coordinate 64,919,839, forward strand.
TTATAAGTACTGATGCGGTAGTTTTACCTTCAATTTCAGGACCACAACCTGATAAATCATTTAAAATTGATCTCAGTCAGTGGGACAACTACGTTCTAGCTGATCCAATGTACAATAAGTCAGATAGAGTTGATATCCTGATTGGAGCTGACGTATTTGGCGATATTCTAGAAGAAGGGGTTTGCAAAAAGAATGGCTTAGTGGCTCAATCTACAAAATTGGGCTGGATTTTAACAGGAGTCTATAGTAATAACAGCAATAATAACAAATTATTGTCAGCCGTAACCAATCTGGAGAGGTTTTGGGAGCTTGAAGAGCTTCCAAATGCTGAAGAAAATTCTGAAGATAAACACTGCCTAGAAATATTCGAAAAAACTACAATGATTAACCAAAAGGGCAAAATTGTAGTAAAATTGCCAATTAGAGATGACATCAATTTGGGCCAATCCAGAAAACAAGCGTTAGCCAGGTTTCTATCATTAGAAAGAAGACTAGATCGCAACATAAAGCTAAAAAAGGACTACGTCAAATTTATGCAAGAATACTTAAAGCTGGGTCACATGACAGAGGTAAATAAGAGCCATAGTGGAAAGTACTACCTACCGCATCAACCGGTAATACGAGAAAACAGTCTAACAACAAAATTACGTGTAGTATTCGATGCGTCCGCTAAATCATCAAACGGCAATAGCTTAAACGATATAATGTTTACGGGCCCGAAACTTTAAAAGGATATCTTTGACATCATCATAAAGTGGAGGTTGTGGAGATATGTAGTGACAGCGGATGTGGAAAAAATGTACCGTCAAGTTGAGGTTGTAGAAGAAGATCAATCTTATCAACATGTGTTATGGAGAGAAAACAAAAATGATCCCATAAAGGAATACAAATTAAATACTGTTACGTATGGCACAGCGTCTGCACCATTTCTTGCTGTAAGATCACTGTTCTACATAGCTGATAGCTGTAAGGAAGAGGATGTTCACAACATAATAAAAGAAGACTTTTACATGGACGATTTGATGACTGGAGCAGATACAATTCAACAATGCAAAAGTATTCAGCGTAAAATTGAATATCAGCTAAAGAAATTCGGGTTTAATTTAAGGAAGTGGTTATCAAACGATAAAACAGTGATCGAAGATGTTAAAAGCATTCAGAAAAATGCAGTCATGGAAATTGAGGATGACGAATCAGTGAAGACACTGGGCCTTCAATGGGATCCAGTAAAGGATGAATTTATGTTCAATATTAATTTTATTCAAAAAGATAAAATAACAAAAAGGCAAGCACTTTCAGATGTTGCCAGAATCTTTGATCCATTAGGCTGGTTGTCACCAGTTACATTGGTAGCAAAACTTTTTATACAGAAATTGTGGTTACAACAATCAACATGGGATGAAGTGTTGTCTAGTGAGCTAAAAAAAAGAATGGGACGAATTTACGAAAAACATAATGAGTCTTCAACAAATTATTATCCCAAGATGGATTAAATCGGAAAACGATATGGAATTAGAGATGCACGGGTTCGCCGATGCTTCTGAAAAAGCGTATGCAGCAGTAGTATATATAAAGGTCAAGTCGTTTGTGACATTACTGACAGCTAAAAGCAAGGTTAATCCGATTAAGAATAGAAAAACTCTTCCAAAACTGGAGCTTAGCGCAGCACATCTATTAGCGAGGCTATTGCGTAAAGTAGCAGACATCTTTAAACGCCAACAAAAAATATACGCTTGGAGTGATTCAACGATTACATTGGGTTGGATTCAGAACAACAGAAATAAGGATAAATTCATAAGAAACAAAGTGAACGAAATCAACACGCTAGTGCCTACAGCATTATGGCAGCATGTTAGCAGCAAAGATAACCCAGCAGATATTGCGTCTAGAGGAATACACGCCGACAAATTCAAGGACTATTTATTATGGTGGAATGGTCCCAATTGGCTGTCGAAACCAACAGAACATTGGCCAATACATCAAGAAGAACAGCCAATAATATCATGTTTCATGACAAACCCTGCAACAAAATTAAATTTTTTGAATGAACTTATGGGCAAGTATTCAAAGTTAAATAAGCTGACTAGGGTTGTGGCATATGTTTTGCGATTCACGAACAGAATCAAAGGCAAACGTAATAATCAAGAATACTTGACCGTTGCGGAAGTAGAAGCGGCAGAAAAATTGATTATCTGTCACCATCAGCAATATGAATTTAAAAATGAAATTATAAGTTTAAAGAAAGACCATATAGTCAGCTCTACTAGTAAAATCCAAAGTCTATACCCATTTATAGACAGCGACAACATTCTTCGGGTGGGCGGAAGGTTGAATAATTCAAGTCTGCCTTACAACCAAAAACATCCAATAATTTTACAAAATTCACATTTGGCATCGTTGATAATAGATAATGTACATACCTTAACACTTCATGGAGGCAATCGACTAGTAGAGGCAAATATAAAAAGAAAATATTGGATTGTAGGGGCAAAAGCAGCTGTGAAGAAACACATTAGAAATTGTACAAAATGCGTGCGCTATAGACAAGACTCAGCCAAACAGCTCATGGGGAATCTGCCCGAAGTACGTGTTACGCCATCTTCCCCATTCATGCATACAGGAGTAGATTATGCAGGGCCAATTCAGATGAAATGTTCAAAAGGGAGAGGCTTAAAATCATTTAAAGGATATATTGCAGTGTTTGTCTGCATGGTAACTAAAGCAATTCATTTAGAAGCTGTCAGCGATCTAACAACTGATGCATTTTTGGCAGCGCTGAAAAGATTTTTTGCACGAAGAGGCTTTTGTAGTCATATATATTCGGATAATGGCACTAATTTCGTTGGTGCAAATAAAAAATTAGATGCAGAGTTCAAAAAAGCAATAAAAAGCAATGAATCCATTATACCAATTTTGGCATCACAAAAAATACAATGGCATTTCATTCCCCCCGCAGCCCCTCACTTTGGAGGGATTTGGGAAGCGGGTGTGAAATCTACAAAATATCATCTAAAAAGAATAATTGGAGATACAAAGCTGACTTTTGAAGAAATGTGTACGCTGCTGACGCAAATAGAAGCAGTTCTGAATTCCAGACCTCTGGTAGAAGTGGATAGTCAGAGCAGCGATATTATAGATACATTGTCACCAGGTCATTTTCTGATTGGTCGACCCCTAATCGACTGTCCGGAGCACATTGATGAGTCTAAGATAAGTTCACTTAATAGATGGAAGCTTATCCAAAAATTAAAAAAAGATTTTTGGAATCGGTGGAAGGAGGAATACCTGGTGACATTGCAACAAAGAGCAAAGTGGAGGCAGCCTAGGGAGAACTTAAAGAAAGGTTCAGTGGTACTGGTAAAGGATGAACCAACTTACCCTGCGAAGTGGCCTCTGGGAAGGGTGACAGAGGTACATGAAGGTAAAGATGGCATGGTAAGAGTTGTGACTGTAAAAATTCCAAACAGCATACTCAAGCGTCCAATACATAAAGTATGCGCATTGCCGGTGTCAGATGAGCATGACGGTGAAGAAAATGGTTCTTCAGTTACAAGTTTTTGTACATCAAGAAAGCAACCAAAAGAAAATAAGATGTTAAAAATGTTAGGGTTCCTGCTATTGCTGATTGTGATAATGAAGCAAGTAAAGGCTGCGCCGTTAGAAGCCAATAAGACATTTTCAATCAAGGAGATTTCTTCAAATACAGCGTTATATCTAGACAACATAGGCCAAATAAATATGATCAATTCGAAATGGAGCTTAGTAATATATTTCGATCTTTCAACATATCAAAAAGAGAGGGAACGTATACAGACGTTGATAAAAAGGGTTAAAAAGGAGTGTCCAAATCTTGGATATTACAAAGAAGCATGTGAAATGGTAATTTCAACAATGGATAGAAGAATCAATATAATTAATGAAAATAACGATCTTTTATTAACCAAATCCCGAGAGAAAAGAGCTCCCTTCGAATTTGTGGGGTCTTTGTATCACATGCTTTTCGGGATGATGGATGCTGATGACCGAGATAAAATGGAGGAGAATATGAGAAATGTGTTTGAAAATCAACAGGAATTGAACAACTTAATCCAAAAACAAACGTCCATTGTAGACTCAACTATAAATATACTGAAAAAGACTACAGACGATGTTAACGCGAACTTCAATAAAATGTATAACCAGCTGAAGCTGTTTAACGAAGAAGTTCAAAGTACTAGAAACACCGAGCGTTTGATTATATTATTCCAAGTTATGTCCACACAATTAAACCTAATGATTGATGACTGCAGCAGGATTCAATCCTCAATTATAAACTTATTGATAGATATTAATCACGGGCATGTGAATCTTGATTTATTGAAGCCATCACAGCTCCATAAACAACTGTCAGAAATTAAGAAGATGTTGCCAAATAATTTAGTTCTTCCTGGAGAAGCTACGGGAACAGAGCTGAAAGAGGTCTACCATTCAATGACTTCTAAAGGGATCATAATGGAGTCACGGTTAGTAATTCAGTTGGAAATACCTTTATTGTATGAGCACAGTTCTGAAGTTTACGAAATAATAAAGCTGCCAGTTGGTAATAAGAACCATACGATGATGCCAAGAATTGGAAATGAATTGATTGCATACAACTTTGCTTCCAACATGTACTTTTTGATGTCGCTAGTGCAATTGAACGCATGTGAGAAGAATTTAAAAGGTCAGTTTAATTGTATTGGTAATATGCCATGGAAACCAGCAACTGAACGCTCTTGTGAAGTGTCAGCCTTAAAACAATCCAGGCACGCTGATTGCGAATTCGAGGAAATTTCAACTACAAGCTTTTGGAAGCAAACATCCACTGAAAATAATTGGATATTCGCCGTGTTTAGCAACTTTATGATTACAGTGGATTGTGGTCAGGGAAAGCGCAGCTGGACAACTTTACCTTTTAAAGGAATTCTGACGTTATCACCAGGATGTATTGCAACATATGAAGGAGTGACATTAACAGCCTCACAACGATTTACATCACGTATGCAGTCACCTATCCAGACATCGTCATGGGGTCTAGAACTTCCGCAAGTAGAATCAAGGCTGGTGAAACCTTTAGACGTGACAATTATCAACAACACAAAGGAGATGAACTATTTAAAAAATGCAGTCGAAAAAATGAAGACATCCCACGTTGAATTAAAAAGAATTCAACTCCATACTGTATCAGGACACGCATCTTTGATATTAATTATAATTGGTATTCTAATATTGTTTTGTATGTATATTAAATATCAGTGTTGCCGCAGTAATAATACTGTAGTAAAATTAGATTTCTCGGCTCCAGCTCCTCTAGAGGCCCGGCAGAATGTTCAGAATTGAACATGTTTATTATTAAAAGATAATATTTATTAGTTCTAAGAATAAAAGACAAAAAAGGTGATTAGAGTAAGAGATAATTTAGTGGAGATGGAATTGCCCATAAAAAGAAATTTCCATTAGTTCTAAGAATAAAAGATAAAAAAGGTCATTAGAGTAAGAGATAATTTAGTTTCCATATGTATGTAATTCTGTGTAATTAGTTATTTTGACAAACACTAACACAGATAATGAAACCTTTTGTTTTTATCACTAAAATACGCATGTGCCTAAACATGATCATAAAACACTTAACGAGTAATAAATTAAGGGTGTGTGCATGTGTACAATCGTAGCTTATCAGTTCTAGTTAGGTTTAAGGTTTTCAATGTTAGTACTTAAGAATAATTTTGTAAATAAAATTTAGTATCCTATAAGTACTCAAGCGGGTAGTTATGCCCGTATGTTTTATTAATTTAACACCAGACCTTTTGGGTACTCGCCAATATTCTACGCCCCTTTTAATATGCAAGAGCCATAATATTATGTTGATGCTTTATTAAATGAAGCCATGTTTTCATCACAAAATTACTTTTTTAGGTCAATTATGCAAAACGGAAAGTAAAATTTATACACAGTTCGTCCTCGATTTACATAACATCACAAATATAATAAAATGTATTTTATGTCAGTTTTCATAAAATACGGTGGTGGTCACGATTTTAGCAAACGCCCCGAAATTTTTTTGCCCTTAGCTTTTTATTTTAGAAAAAAGTTTTTAATTATTTTATTAATTCTATATATATTGATTATATTAAATACACTGCATTCACGACTCGTAATATTAAATTTACAATTTACGCAAAAACATTATTTAAAAAATTTTTTCAAGGGACAGAAAGTTAGCCCAATTTCAAATATATTACAGAAAATCAAGGTTAACTTTTAGAAGTGGATTTTTGACATAAATTACAATTTATTAATGCATTTTAATTAAATTACGGACATTTTCGTAAAAACATTTTATGTAAAAATGGGAAAACGCTATAAAATTCAAATATTCGACAACTAGTAAAAATTTCGAAAAAGTCTACCAAATATGTTACGAAAATCGGTTAAAGTTTCGACAATCATTTAATTATGGTCAATAATCCTTCAAAGTATTATAAATAATACGAAAAGTTCAAACATATATACAAGAACGAAATATTTGTTTAAATTGCGAATTTTCAATATTGAAGAACCACAAATTTTGCAAAGAAACTCTTCACCAAGAAATTACTGGAAATTAGAAAAAATCTTTCTAACATACCTACGTATAATCCACAAGAATCAAAACCAATTGTCAAATGTTATACTATACAGGTTGAAAAGCTTTACAGGCAGTGTTGTTTCAAAAAAGAATGTAAGTTTCTGATATAACATATCTGAGCTTGGTAAAAATACACCGAATTGAATATAAAAACAAGTCAGAAAATATAGTTGATCAAGCCGATACCCTCCACCATATTATATGCATCGAAATTTAGAGAAGAATCTTATATGGTATATATGTCTAATTATGCACCGATACTTGTAATAAGTGTAATGTATATCTCTATAAAACACACGTATACATAATATTATGCTCATACTATCATTTAAATTTATATGTCATTGATACATTGGGGCCTTATATGGCAGCTATGGTTAATTATGGGCTGATTCGCGCAAAATTTGGCACTGTAGCATAAACCATATTTGTATTAAATATTAACATATCAGTAACATTTCTGCGAGATTTATGTACTTCAAAGTGATTTTTTGAAGAGGGTTTCTATAGGAGCTATAGTCAATTATAGACCCATCTTCATGAAGTGAATAGTTTGGAAGCCATAAAATATTAATCAATATGTTACATAGACGAATGATTTAAACAAAGTTCCTTTCAATTTTGCAATGTTAAGCCAATAATTTACACTCTTGTTTTAACTAGAATTTTAATAAAGCTTTTAAATATTTTTCATATACCAAACAAATGCAGTCTTTTGCACAATATAGCATTTAAATAATATCTATTTTATATGTTATCAGATAGTTTATTCACTATAAAATATTTTTTTCAACTTCAAGTCTTCTTTTGGAAAAAAAGTTTTTCTTGCTTAATTACTGATTATTTGATCTTCTATATTCGCGGAGTAATTAAGTTTTGCAAACGAATTTAGATTGTGTATAATTGAAGAATCGATTTTTTGCAATTTTTATTATTTGTCGATTATTCGAATTTAAAGGCGTTTTAACCCATTTTTACATAAAATGTTCTCATAAAAACTACCGTAATTTAATTAAGATGCATTAACAAGTTGTTTTTTATAAAAAAATGATAAACATGTTAAGGACATTATATAAAATTATTCGCTGAAATGAATTAAGAAAAAATGAGAACATTACATTATATTATCGTTTTTAAATATATATTTGTGTCTTTTGCATATTCTCAAACTTTTTAGTATTTTAACGAGAAAAAAATCAGGAAATTTAAAAAAATAAGTAAGTACTCACTTTTTAAAACTTTTAACAAGGGTTTCGTTCCCGGGAAGCGTCGGGAAAAAATACCCGGGAACAGACGCGATTTTCCATTTCGCGATTCCCAGAAATTTTACCGAGAATTCCGCGAATCAAAAAGTACTAAAAATGAATGTTTTTAAATATTTTATTCTACTATATTTAATATTTTTAATAAATACTATCACATCGCCAATGGAGAAATGTTTTGCATTACATTTTTTATACAAAAGCATAACTTCATAGATCAGGAATACAGCAACAATAACGTCGCTGTCCAAATACGAGGGCGGATCAATAAGTCCGTGACTTTTTGAATGAAACACAGTTTTTTTTTGCAAAACAAAAATTTATTTTTCAACATAATCTCCTTTTAACTCAATACACTTAGTCCAACTTTTCTCCAGTTTTTGTATCCCTTCCAAAAAATATTATTTTTCGAGGTCCTTAAAATAGGCATTTGTTTCGTAGCCCAATTAATAGAGTTTTGCCATTGAGACTGCACACGTATGCACCCGCGCATTATTTTGATGAAAAAGAATTTTTTCTTGGCCATATGGGGTCGTATTCTTTTTAAATCCTCATTAAATCGGTCTAATGAGTTGGCATAATATTCGCCGTTTATTGTTTTTCCCTTTTGAAGGTAATTGATGTGGATTATCCCCCGTGCATCCCAAAAATCTGTTGCCATCACCTTATTGGCCGACAAACTTACCTTAGCCTTCTTCGGAGACTGCTGCTTGGTTTCCGGAGTACAATAATGGATCCATGTTTCATCCACAGTTACAAAACGCCGCAGAAACTCATTCGGATTGCGGTTAAACAACTCCAAACAATCCTTTGAAGTTGTCACACGATTACGTTTATGGTCAATTGAGAGCAAACATGACACCCATCTTGCAGACAACTTTCTTAAACCCAGTTGATCATTTAAAATCGAAACCACACTGCCATATGAAATGCCTATGGCATCAACAATCTCACGCACTTTTACTCTTCGGTCGGCCAACACCATATCGTGCATTTTTTCGACATTTTTGGGTGTAATGACCTCAATTGGCCGTCCAGAATGTTCAGCATCATTTGTACTTGTGCGACCACTTTTTTACCATTGAAATCGATGGTGCAGAGTCCCCATAGTATTTATCGAGCTTTTCCTTGGTTTGATTGACCAAGAAAAAGCTGGATTTTCTCGCAAAAAATATTGTTTAATGAGCACTTGAAATTTAATTTTTTCAATTTTTAGAAAAATACACGAGGTTGTATGTTTTGAACAGCTGTTAAACGCAAAGTAAATGACGATACTTGCTCAAAATTTGACAGTAGTCTACTAACAGGTGGCACTTGATGCAAATAGTGTTACATTTCATATAACTACGAGGGAAGTTCGAAAAGTCACAGAAATATTGATCCGCCCTCGTAAAAAGAAAAAAAAGATTTTTACAATTTTTAATAATTTGGAAAGAAGAAAAGGAACTACTTCGAAATTAGTGCTTTTAAAGAAATGAATCTACTTTTATACGTCAAAACCGACAAAGTTATAAAAATCACTATATTTTCACTTTTCATTCCACTTCACATTTGAGGAAATTGAGAATTATTTTTCTAGCAATATTCTCATGCGTCTGGAAATAGTATGAAATGTTCTGCTTGTCATAAAATACATCTAACCACATAAATTATACGAAACAAGTCAAATCACTTTTAAATGTGAAAAAATACGTTTTGTTAAAAACTTAGCGGAAGAGTACAGAATTTACTTTTTAATGACAATATTTGAACAAGATGTATTAAATTACCCAAAAAAAAAAAACTTCTCATCAAAAAAATAAATAAATAAAAAAAATATGTTTTTGCCGTACTATTTCCAACAGTTAGATGATGTAGTTTAAATAAAAACTGCTCAGATAAATAAAATACATTTTTTCGATTACTTGCGGCTTTTTCCAACCATTTTCGAATTTTTCCGACTATTTTCGACTTTTTCTAATTATTTGCGACTTTTTCCGACTATTTTCGACTTTTTTCTTTTTTTTCTTCAATTTCATACGATATTTTCGAGATTTTTCACCTATTTTGACTATTTTTTGTTATTTGTCTTAAAAAAAACTTTAAAAGAAAATGAAATATATACAACGCAATCAAATATATTGATTAATTAACAGACAGTGTATTCAATGAAAGTGCTGGTAACACACAAAAATATGTTTTTGCGATACTATATCCAACAGTTCGATAATGTAGTTCAAATAAAAACTGCTAAGTAACTATTTTAAATAAAGTACATTTTTTCTACTTTTTCCGACTATTTTCGACAAACAAAAAGTTGATTTTGACTTTTCCACTTTTTTCAATAAGAAATCGATTGTTCAATTATTTGAAAGTCGATTTGATGAACCCTAATATTTAATTTGTCGGGAATTTCCGTGTACCCGGGAACACATCAAAAATTTCGCCCATTCCAGAGAGATGAAAAAAGGTCGGTAATTTGGAAACTCTACTTTTAGCATATACATTTTGCAATATTTTAATAATTTTTCTGTAATAAAAGATGTTGTGCTATATTTTTATTCCAAAACAAACACCAAAAAAAAAAAAAAAAATAGAAAATTTGTTTAAATATGTACAACATTTTCCAAAAAAATAAAAATAAAATAAATATTTCGAAATAGCGCAAAAAAACGCAGACTTTTTTTGATAAGATCAGAATCCGATTGTCGTTGTTATTTTATATATGAACCATTTAACTTAAATTAGCTGAATTCATAACTAGGATTAAAAATTTTTCACAAAATTTATAAAATTTTAGAACCTTTTTAAATTGAAATTTTTTTTTTTTTCGTATTTGCAAAAATTTTTATCAAAATATTTTTTATATAATACATTATAATAATACATTAAAGAGCTGTAAGAGTAAAGAGTAAGTGTGTTGTTCATAGCCAACATGTACAACAACAACAATAAATACAAAGCAAAGGCGTCGTGTGTATGAGAAATTGCAAATACAGGCGTTCAAGGCATTTGTGAAAGAAAAAAAAAAAATAATAAAGCAAATCATACAAGACATTGGGAAAGTATTTAAGATGAGCTAGTATTTTTAATGTCTTGCTTATTTTTTTGTAATACGTAGCAGCTATGTGTGGCAAAAAACCTTCACAATGTATACAAAAGAATTGTTTACAAATATTCTTGCATGCACATATACATATATATGTATGTATATATTTTATTATTGTTTTTTTTTTTTGTAAATGTAAAATGGTTAATTCATATTGTAATTAAAAAATTATTCTTAATTAAGAATTACAAAAGTAATTGAAACCTAGAAATTAAAGTTATTACAAATTTGAAACTCTCAGTTACATAATTAAGAAATATGTATATGACTATGTTTACTTAATACCTTAGATTTTTAGCTTTAGTATTTCTTTATATATATATAATTTTTTGTAAAAAAATTTAAAATTTTCATAATAATAGAATAGATAATAATTAAAATTGGAAAATGGTTACATATTGACGAGCCACAGAACAAACACACTCTTCAAAATCTTTTCAGAATTTGTTTTTTGTTAATTTTTAATTAAATGAGTTTAATTTTAAATACCAGAGAAATGTTGTTAGATTTATTTTATTTAAAATCAACTTATTTAAATAAAAGCAAAGTTTAACTGTTGTATTTAAGTAATTGGCTTGAAGGTATACTAAATACGTCTTTTCTTTTTAATAATATGAAGAATACATCTTTTATTTATGCCATTATCAATCTAATTAGTGCCAAAGTATTAAATTTAACGACATTTTCATAATGTTTTCAAAAGTTTTGGAAGTGAAAAATATTGTTATGAAATTGTACTCAAATTCTAATATAACGGTTTTAACGGCTGGTTTAAAATGAAATAATGCTTCTCTACTTTTCTCAATGCTTCTCGACCTTTCTGTTTATGTTGACAGCAGTTAACATATCTGTAGAAATTATTAACGTAGCTGTAAATATACAACATAGAATAAAAAGTTTTCACCATTGTTTGTAAGTATGGCAACACTCTAAAATTCGAATATACTAGTTTGACCGTTAAGAACGTTGTAGAAAGAAATAGAGCTTTCGAGAAGCATCTAAATGATAGCGCAGTGAATATAAATTGACCGTGAGAACACCATTGAGTCAGTCTAATTGAAAGCATCGTTAAGTAAAGACAAAGTAACTGTCTTGGCTGTATATTCTTGTACATTATTAAAGTGTGCTGTATAAAGTGTGTAATTTAATTGTGTGTGTATTAGAGTACATAGCGACTATTTAAACTGTTGTTGTTGTACATTTTTAAATAAAACAAAGTGTCGTTTAAAGTTTTAAACTACTAAACTGCTTTTATTTGCAATCAAAGTACCGGTTTATAAAAAAGAAATAAACCACAGTTTTTAAAAGGTAAAAACGTAACAGTTGGTGTCAGAAGTGGGATTGCAAAATAATAAGCAATCATGAAGTTTGAAGAGCTAAAAGTGGAGCAACTCAAGAGAGAATTGAATAAGTTTTAGTTACCTACAGCTGGCAATAAAGCAGAATTACAAAAGAGACTGATAGATGAATTCAAGCGGCGTGATATTGACATCGGAGTTTATGAATTGGAGTATAAAGAAGAAATGCAAGTTTCTACCCGTGCAACAACAAGCAGCATGGATTTATCCACAATGTTATGATGACATAATGGAGGCGCTACAACGTAGCTACGGTGGTTTACATAAAAAGAATTATAGCGAATGGAACTGCGTAGTAGAGTGCAGGAACATAATTTCTTGTGACACAAGAAACGGCGAAAATAATTTCAAAACCGCAAATATGCAAGGTGCGAAATGCCGAAGTTGTTGCTGATAATGAGAGAAATATAGCCGATGAAATAAAAAAGGTTTTGGAGGCATTTAATGAGAAGCAATGCAAAGTCACAGTAAAATGTTATAACTGCGGTAAATCGGGTCATATTCAGCGAAACTACAAAGCACCAAGAAAACGAACCAGATCTGCCTCGCACCAAAGAAACAACCAGCAGTCAAATCATCAGTCATCACAAGAATCAACTTTAAACTAAAACGAGCTAGCAATATGGCACAAGAGCTAGCTCCCACATCTGAGGGCCCACAATCTCCATATCCATAATGCAGCAGAAAAATAGCAATCCTACTATTTCTGGGTAAATCAGTGGTCAGAAGCATGTTTTTACTATAGACACCGGGGCATCGCAGTCTATCGACAGGCCCGATTTAGTCAAGAAAACAATTGAACCATGGGGTAAGTCTGCGCACAGCTACTGGGGAGCCGGCCACAGTCTATGGTAAAGTAAATGTAAAGTTAACCATTGTCAACTTTAGCGTCAATCACGTATTTATTGTTACCGACGTTGTGGACGAAGTTATCATTGGTGCTGATTTCATGATTTGTCACGGCATTACTTTGGATATGGGACAAAAAGTTCTGACTTAGCGAAATGTGGAGATACCCCTTGACGTCGGATATGAAAATAGGACTCAAGTAAGAAAGCTAGTTACCATCGAGCATCAGAAGCTAACACCACAGTCAGAAACTTCAGTATGGGCTCGTATGGAGGGAGATTGTGAGGACAACAGTTTGTGGGTGGTAGAACCAGCAGAAATAACAAGTGATCTTGTAACAGAAAAAGCCCTCGTTAAACCCTGCGACAACAAAATAGTTCCTGTAAGAATGCTTAACCTGTCCAGGTATGAAAAAGTCGTTAAGCCAAATTCCGAAAAGAGGTCAATGCACTTCAGCAGAGGCAGTAATCAGTTGCGAGAAAAACCCGGAACCTGCCAATAAATCCACCAAAGAACACGAGCTACTAGAGGAATATGTGGAGAAATGGGTAGAAGGATTAGCGCCGCCAGACAGAAATAAGGCCAAACAGATTCTGAAGAAATATAGCTCCGTCTTCGCCTTAAAAAGACAAAGCCATGGTAGAACGGCAATTGTAAAGCATCAAATAAATACTGGCGAAGCGAGGCCAATAAAGCAGACGCCCAGAAGTGTTCCTCTAGCAAAACGAAGTGAAGTGAAGGAGTTGGTCAATGAAATGGAGCGGAACGGTATAATCGAACCATCTTCAAGTCCTTGGAACTCGCCTGTTGTTTTAGTTAAGAAGAAAGACGGCAGCGCTAGATTTTGCGACGATTATAGAAAACTGAATGAAAGTCAGCTACCCGCTACCAAGAATTGACGAAACGGTGGAATACAATGGTTCTCTACATTGGACTTGCAAAGTGGTTATTGGCAGGTAGAGATTTCAGAAAAATACAAGGAAAAACCGCCTTTAGCGCGAGTGATGGGTTATGGCAGTTTAATGTGACGCCATTTGAACTTTGCAATGCTGCGGCCACATTCGAGCGTTTAATGGAACATGTATTGAAGAGACTTCACGGGAAGACATGCTTGGTGTACCTCAATGACATAATTGTTATGGATAAGACTTTTGATGAACATCTGAAAAATCCTGAAGAAGTCCTTAAACGAATATCAGCGGCTGAGCTTAAACTCAGTGTAAAGAAGTGGGCATTGTTTCAAAAAGAAGTTAAATATTTGGGACATCGTGTAGCAGCGATGTAAAGGACTGGCCACGTCTGAGATATCTCTACAAATTGCGTAGTTTTCTTGGTCTTTGGACATACTACAGACGATTTGTCCCGAATTTCGCCAATGTAGCCGCAAGCTTACATGAGCTGACCATGACGTCACAATCATTGCAATGGAGTGAAGCAGAAGAATTAGCATTCCAGATGCTCAAGGATCTATTATGTACAGCACCAGTTTTGTCATATCCTATACCTGGAGAAACGTTTGTAGTATATATCGATGCGAGCGGATACGGAATAGGCGGTGTGCTTTCACAAGTTTGATGGTACTGAAAGAGTAATGAAAGAGTTCCATGACGGTCCCAGGGGTGGTCATCTAGGTGTAACAAAAACCTTACAAAAGTTAAAACAACGTTTTTGTTGGGTAGCCAATTGTCCACAATGCATAGCAGCGAAGGGTCCAATAAGAAGAAGTCGTGGTTAACTTCAGCAGTATAACTCAGGTGCGCCATTCGAGCGGATTGCAATGGATGTAGCAGGCCCTTTCCTTGTCAGTGATGCCGGGAACCGTTATATTCTAGTGGTTATGGATTATTTCAGCAAATGGCCATTCAGCAAAGGCCATTTACTTTTTCCCACATTTATTGTAAGCTTAGCAGCTTTTAAGCAATCTGCCACTTGTTTTAAAAGGGTTATGTGAGAATTAAAGTCAGCGCTGCATATAAGCAGGTCATCTAAATAGATGAAGACATGTTCACGCAAACGTGAGGGTATAACCTTATCCATTAGCCTGCTCATGGTTTGCGGGCCATTGCACAAACCAAATGGCATATATTTAAAATGGTATAAGGGCTTACCCGGAACGACAAACGCAGTTTTTTCTTTGGAACTTTTGGTTAATTTAATTTGTAAAAAAGCGTCTTTTAGGTCAATTCCGGTAATATAAAACGTGTCTTTTAACCTGCTTAATAGGCCATTTATATGTGGGAGGGGATACGAATATTTCTTCGTAATGGCATTGAGTTGAGAATCATGTTTAAAAAACGGTATATTTCCCTATACGCTTCTTCCTGGCGAGGTGGTAATAAGGGGTAATGCCTACATTTAATAGGAACTGCACCCCTGTATCGATATTGTGTTCGAGTAAATCGGTACACCCTAGTCCTAGTTTCTCATACGAGGGAAACTCTAATATTACTTTGTCTAAAACCAATTTTTGTTCTGCTGTAAGATCGTGAAATTTCGTGCTCTATTTATTATAGGGTGTGGTAGAATTAGTCTGTAGTGAAGAAACTGTGGGAATTATGTCTGGCGCAAGAGCAAATTCTTTCCAGAAATTTGTTGCAAAATAAGCCTGCTGGCTGAGGGAAGCACCTAAATAAAATAAAATGTCCTTAGTAACACCTCTAAAATGGATAGGTATATTACAAAATCCTAAAATCTTCTGTTTTGCTCCATTAGCAATCGATAATGATGATTTAATTGGACTGTATGAAATATTATTACGCTCTAAAAACTCTAAACAATTAACTCCTAAGACGGAAACTTTAGCTCCTGAATCGTGTAAACCTACAATACTGTCATTAAAATCTCCCACTCTTAAAAAAAGTCGATCATCGGAATCATGCAAAATAGTAGATTCGAGTAATTTACGATAATATTTATGTTTTTTAAAGCGTTCCCTGCACTTCAAGATTTTAAATGGTGGACATTTATTAAAGTTATAAAGTTTTTTACAAATTTTATTTATACAATCTTTTCCGCTACTTAAATTAATGGAAGATTCAGTTTGAGTGAACATATCTTTAGAAAATAATGATGAATTTCCCAGTACAGTTAAAGATTCTCGGAGTTATGCGGGATGGACGAAAGTCATTTCGCCCATTCTTTTGTTTCCCTGGAAAGAATGCTTATTGGGGCAGGAAGGTGTTAATACTCCCTTTTGTCCACACTTGAAACAAAAGCGTTCTGAAATATCTTTGTCGCAATATATATATGAATGTCCTTTCAACAGATAATTCCAGCACTTAATGTTGGAATAATCGTATTTCATGTTTTTATTAGAAATTTGAAGTGCTTCCAATTGTGGATCTAACATATCAAAAACATCTAAATCATTTTCACTTGAAGCAAGTTCGTTAACAGTACGCATTGGACCAGTATTTGTAGGAAAATTTGTATTATCTCGCAGAACTCTTTCTGCTTTAGGAGCAATATTTTGGAAATCATTTAATATTTTAGTCTCACAACTAAATAACAAGAATCTTAAATTCAGTTGCAAATTTCTCTCTGGTAATCTGGAATCTGGTAAGGGACTTTGTAATCTTGAATTCATTGACACAAGAGTTGTATGGAAATGATCATAAGATTCTTTGTGTTGTTGCTTGCGCAACGAAATTTTTAATAATATGTTCAGATTCTAAGTAGCCAAATTCCTTTTCCAATGAAAAACGTAAAATTGAGTAAGTCACATCACGATTTTGTTTCAGGAATAGCCAGTACCATTGTTCGGCTTTGCCTTCCAATAGCACATGAAAATTTGATAAACACAAGGTTTCTACTTTGAACAAAAAGTCTGAAACTGTCACTAACTGAAAATATCTATTAAAACTGCAGGATGGAGTGTTTGTATGGCTAGTGGTGGGTGGATTAACGTGTGGTTCCTGAGAACTAGTGCTACTTGCATTACGTATTTGGGAAATGCTGTCTCTAATCGAAGAAAGTTCTCTTCTAAACTCTTCTTTTGTTTTCTGCATTGTCTGTTCCATTAATGATATCAATGTATCGAAAGGTGTAGATGTGTCTAGGTTTGGGTTATTGATATTTGATCTCGGTTTATTATTTGAATTAACAGAAAGGCGAGGGTTTTTTCCTTCTGAAGGAATAATTGGTAGTGGTAAGGAATTGGGATTACTCATTATCGATATATTCTGAAAGTCTGAATTTGAGGGTAAATTATTACAACTTTGAGTTCGAGGTACTTGATGGGTTTGTTTTTGTGTATTTTTCACCGCAGGTGAATGAACAACACGCGTTTTAGATGTGGTTGGTTGGTCTGATATTTCTATGGAAATATTATTTCTTGAAGCTGAAGTGCTTCTACCTCGACCTCTCGAATTATTAAGTGCTTGTGCACGCGTGTTCCTAACGAACGAATATAGCAAATCAGTATTAATTCTAATCAATAGTATTTAAGTTTAAAAAAAGTATTTAATTTCATAAGTAAAAGTGTTTTTATTATAAAGAGTAAAAAAATAAATATATTATATATGAAATAGATTGATAATCGCAATTTTTTTAAAATAATTTTATTCTTAAGGGAAGGAAAACATTAGGAAAATGTAACAAGCAAATCGGTCAGTCTTTTATTATTTCCTTTATTTTTTATATTATTCCACATATTTATCTACCTGAGTCTTTTTCTAGCTAGTCTGCAAAAATTTTCGAAAGTTTGTATATAAATTTTCACAAAAGGACTTAAAGGGTAGAAATTTTGAATCTGCCGTATTCTAGAAAATGTGTGATTTATACGGAATAAGAAAAACCAGAACAAGGACACTGCATCCTCAATCTGATGGCATGGTAGAAAGATTCAATCGCACTTTGGAGGAATATTTAAGAAAAATGGTCAGTGCACACCAGAAGGACTGGGATAAACACATACCGAAATTTCTATTGGCATACAAATCAGCTGTTCATGACTCAACCTCTCGAACACCTGCAAAAATAGCCTTCGGGCCAGAACTAAAATTGCCTGGTGATTTAGAATTCGGTATTAAGCCTTCATCAACAAATAATGAAAGCACTTCCCCAGAGCAAGATGACCTAATCGAACTTCATAAATTCGTACACAGACGACTAAAAACGACCAGCGATAAAATGAAAGCCAGATACGATCGAACAGAGAATTCTGAAGGATTTAAGGAAGGCCAGCTTGTACTATTGTATAACCCACAACGTAAGAAATGACTGTCTCCCAAACTTCAAACCCATTGGGATGGACCACACAAGTTGATTGCGAAATTAAACGATATGGTGTACCGAATACAGAAAGCAAAGAGCCCGAGATCTAAAATAAAGGTCGTATATCTAGAACGACTAGCTGCCTATGGAAGAAGTGAATCTGTACCTATTCGGGACGAACAGACTTAAGCGGGGGGCAGTTACGAAATTGTACTTAAATTCAAATATAACGGTTTTAACGGCTAGTTTAAAATTAAATAATGCTTCTCAACCTTTCTCAATGCTTCTCGACCTTTCTGTTTAAGTTGACAGCAGTTAACATATCTGTATAAATTATTAACATAGCTGTAAACATAGAACATTGAATAAAAAGATTTCACCATTGTTTGTAAGTATGGCAACAATAAATGTTGAAGCTGCTAACATTAATATCAAAAGCTCTAAAATTCGAATGTACTAGTTTGTCCGTTAAAAACGTTGTAAAAAGAAATAGAGCTTTCAAGAAGCATCTAGATGGTGGTATAGTGTACATAAATTGGCCGTGAGAACACCATTGAGTCAGTCTAATTAAAAATAAAATAAAGAGTCGTTACAACTTTTAAACTACTAAACTGCTTTTATTTGCAATCAAAATACCGGTTTATAAAAAAATAAACCACAGTTTTTAAAAGGTAAAAAAGTAACCATATTATTAAAGCTCACAAATTTCAATGACTAATTTTAAGTTATTTTGTATTTGAAACATAAGTGTTTTTCTTTTAGTAAAAACATTATTTTTAAATGTCAATCTTTTTTACCAAAATCCAGTTCTTTGATCTCAAATGTCCAGCTTTTTGCATATCCGGATCTGGCAACCCTAGGGCTAGGTGAAATAATATGTCGATTTTAACCAATTTCAGTAGGCTTAATTCTTGTATCAAAATAATAATCAATGGCAAATTTTATCAAGATATTTCTAAAATAGCGACCTATACTTTGAGAAAACAAGGATGCATTTGGAAACATTCACTGTACATAAAATGTATATTAATAAATAAAAAGTAAAAAACGGGCAGATTATTTTAGACATTTTACAACAACAATAATATAATGTACACCTTGTAGAGTATTATATATTCTAAACTCACTACGTAAATTTAAAATATTTGTTCTCGTCATTTTACTTATTAAAAGAAAATCACATAACCTACACAGACGAAAAGGACGAGGGAGCCTTTAACATGCTAGCTAATCAATCCGGCCTGGGGGGGTCCTTTCCTTTCCCTCTTATGTGGATCTATTTATTACAATAATAATTTTGAGGACTCCCTGTTTAAAAACGATTATTACAAAAAAAATCTAAATACCTAGCTACTATAAAAACGATTATTACAAAAAAAAATCTAAATACCAAGCTACTATAAAAAAAACTGAGTCCTTAACTAGATAAAATAATAAAAAAATGCTTAGTCTATCTTCATGAACAGGATAACATATACAGCTATACAGCTATAAGGTGAAGTTGAGATAGTCGCGGCTCTTTACCCTCCCAAAACCAATTTTCTAATATTGTGAATTTTAATTAGAACCCTACAACAAAATCTTTAATAAAGACTTTATAACATCGTTAACACCATCTTCAAAGAAAACACTTCTATTTTAATTTAGCAATTCATTAGGAATCAAAATACTATCCCATTTATATTTGTATAAAAATATTAGATTCTAACAAAAAATAATTTTTACAATATAAACTTAAAATTCCTTTCAACTATGTTTAAATTATATTAAGTTTAACTAGAATAAAAAACTAAAACTATAATTATTTTCACAATGTTCACTATTATAATTCTTTCCCGAAAACACATGCATTACCGAACATCCCATGTACATAATACATTTTTTTAACATTGTTCTTTTTGTTTAATTACTTTTTTTTTGTTTCATTAATTATATTATTTAACAAACAAAACAACGATCAAAAATAAAAAACATTTGTTTCTTGGTTTCTTTACATATATATACAGTGTGTCAAGAATGAGTTTACACACAAGAAAAATTCACGTTTTTTCGTATTTCTTAGGAAAAAAACACTTATTATTTTATGAAATATTAGGTTTTTTTATTTATTATAATTATTTACATTATTTGGAAAAGTATAAAACAAAAAAAAAAAAAAAAACGCAATTTTTACAAAAACAACAAACATTTAAAACAAAACCAAACACTACTCTATTTCTCTGATGTCAAAGAACTCTTTACACAAAACTCATTTTCTTTCCTTTTTGCACTTACTTTATGATCAACTGTAATTAACTGTTATAATGCCAGGCAAAAGATTGTCGTACGACGTGATTCAACTGATTTACTACAACCACCAATTGGGCGCAAGTGCTCAGGAACTTTCAGAGAGATTTTCGGTAGTACGAAAGACCATTTACAATGTGCTTAATCGAGCTGAAAACGAAGGTAGATTGCAGTTAAAGTGTGGAGGTGGCCCTAAGCCTAAAATAAATAAACGAGCAGAGCGCTTAATTATTAGAAAACTTGTCCAAAACCCTCAAATTTCTACAAGAGCACTTGCAAAGGAGCTTGAGGAAGAGTGCGACATAGTTGTTTGCCATGAAACAGTTCGACAGGCTATAATTAAATAAATAAACGAGCAGAGCGCTTAATTATTAGGAAACTTGTCCAGAACCCTCAAATTTCTATAAGAATACAGCTACCAGGATAGTTGCAGAATTTTCTGCAGATCAGTTGGAAAAAGTAAATAACAGCGACGTTGTATTAATTTGTAAGTGGGGATATGACGGGCTATCAGCCCTTCCTGAATACAAGCATGCTAGTGGAAGTAAGAAAATGGCGGTTTATAAAAGCGTATTTATAGCATCTTTGGTGCCATTAAGAATGCGATTTTATTCCTTAAAACAATCTTCATCCAAGCGTAAAAACTCATTTGAAGATATATGGCTTAACACCACTCCAGGATCAAAACATTCCTGCAGACCTATTTTGTTCGAATACACAAGGGAGTCGAAGACAACAACAAAGGATTTATTGGAATATATTAAAGATGAAATAAATGATTTACAACCTCTTTCAATAACCATAAACCAATACACATTCGACATATCCTTTCAACTTAGTCTAACAATGATTGATGGAAAGGTTAGTAATGCCATTACGGAAACATCTTCTTTTTGGAAATGCTCACTATGTGATGAGACGAAATCACAATTTTCGGATATTGGTAAAGCAAGGAGTATTAATGAAGAATTTCTGTCTTTCGGAATATCTCCACTTCACGCTAGAATACGGTTCATGGAGCATTTTCTGCACATAGCATATGATTTAAAGTATAGAAGTGTGCCAGAAAATTTAACAAAACCTACCAGAAACAACGAGGATTTAAAAACCCTTAGAATATCTGAGAAAAGTAGAATCCAGGATGAATTCTGAGAAGAGACGGGATTAAACATCGACAATCCTCTGCCGACTGGTGGTAGTACAAATGGAAACACAACAAGGTTTTTCGGAAATTTCGAAATTACATCAAAAAAAGCTGGTATTAATAAAGAGTTACTTGAAAGGACTAACATACTATTAATGACAATTAATAGTAAGCATAAAATTAACTCTGCTCGATTTGGAGAATATGCATCAGAAATATCTAAACCACTTGATTCTCTATATCCATGGAAAGAAATGACAATAATTGAACGAAATATTCTTCCACTTGGAGAGCTTACAGAAGAGGCTCAAGAAGCAAGAAACAGAGATTTTAAGCACATTCAATTATTCAGCTCCAGGAAATGCTCCAGAACGTCACAAAACGAGGATATTTTTAATAGCCTATTATTATCATCAGACCCTGTGCTATCATCAATGAGAAAACGTTGGATTTATTATGAGCCTCTATCAACTCAAAATACTGAAGACTTGAAGGACCTTTATTATCTTTTAGATATGTATACAGATACAACAGATTATTTTATAGAAAATAAGTAGAATATGTATAAAATATTAGAAAAATTGTCTACATAAATTTAATGTAAATAAGTAATAAAAAATCGTATTAGAAATAGAATATTTATTAAGGAAGAATAATAATATTGATTAAGTTAAAATAGACATTTTTTGTTTGTTTTGTTATTTTAAATTCATTAATATAAATGTATGAATGCTTAGAAAAGGATAAAGATTTACTTAAATTTGGGAAATGTGGCAATCCTATTAAAAATAAAAAATATTTATTAATTATTTTTATAAAAATATTTTGTGTATAGATATTATTAAAAGTATACAGAAACATTCATAATTTTCTAAGTAATTATTCACGCATAGCTAAAGGCAAAAGTTGCAAGTTTATAAAAATATAGTCATATATACAATAAATTGGAAATATAAAAGTTTAAAGGCGCATATTTCTGAAATGAGGCATAATATTGACTTGAATCTTTTTGTAAAAGATCGAAAATTATATATGCTAAAGGATAAGTTTAATTTGGAATACATATTTTTAAAATTTCTTTCGCTATTTAGTAATAAACCAAACAAAAGGCCCAATTTGGGGTTTTTGGAGAAAATACAAATTTTTTAATTGTAATAACATATTTGTTTATAAAGATATCTTAATGAAATTTGCAGGAAATTTTCAAATTTCAATAAGGGGTAGGATTTTCCTGAATTCCCAAAAAAACTAATGAAAATTCCCAAAAATGTTGATAGAATCAACATTTTTCCGAAGTCCTGTAGATTTTGATTTAAAACTTTTAACGAAATATTGAAGATTCTTAGAA
This sequence comes from Protocalliphora azurea, assembly GCA_932274085.1. Lineage (NCBI taxonomy): Eukaryota > Metazoa > Arthropoda > Insecta > Diptera > Calliphoridae > Protocalliphora > Protocalliphora azurea. Next base: position 64,943,034 of record OW026522.1, read on the forward strand.
TATATTCCGCTTGTCGATTCGTGCTTTGGGATTTGAACAAATTTGATCTAAAATCAAAACTTTCATATAAAATGGGTCGAATTCGGGAGGGTGTGTACCATGACCAATTGAGTTATTGGACTTGTTTTTTTATCTTAAAGTCGTGTCTGTAGGTTACCTTTCAGAAAAGTGTAAAATTATTATTATGTAGATACTTTTTCGGCTAAAAAAACACAGAGTCGTCTTTTTTGCAATTTTTAAATTCAAAATCGTTTATTTTTGGACTCGGTAATGATATCGACTTAAAATTTTTTTTATTCAATAGATAATTTTGTTCTCTAACTAGTTAAGAAAAAAACTAATAAAATCGGTCGGAAATACTATGATATATATGTTAAAAACTGGACAAAGAATATGCAAAATTATGGTGCTTCAAAATTGAAACGCAAATAACTCGAAAACTGTAAGAGATAAATAGGACATATAAGCATGTTTTTTATAGGTCTTATCAGGGCTTACAACAGTATATAAAAATATTTGAAATTGGACAAGAAACAAAAATTTGGCAACCGACTAAAAAATTTTTATGTCAGAGGTATCTAACTTTAAGCCCTCTTAGCTCCGCCCCTGAGGGGTTTGTTGTGCCCCCCTTCCAAGCTTAACATTATACACTCCTGTGCTACTTCTATACCAAATTTCACGAAAGTCCAACCTGCCGATCAGAAGTTACAGATTTATTTCCAAAAAATTTCGATTCTGCCCCACTGTGCAGGGTAAAAAGCTTTTACATCTGTTTCTAATAAAGCAACTTATTGATGTTGTTATTACATTGCTGTTAAATATTTGGTGTTTAAAAATGTAAAAAAATTAAATTATGTTGTATAAAAAGAAATTACGCTTTATATGAAAGAGAGAACTCACCAACATGTCTGACGTTCGAAGAAGGCCTTTTTCGATGTCCAAAAATATTGTTCAGCAAAACTGAGGAAACTGAATTTGTTTTTTTTTTCTAATTATATGATGGGGATACGGATGTAGCTAGGAATTTAATTAATTTAGATATTTATTGTATTTGAATAATTATACGATCTGTGATATTTATGTAGTTGTTTTTTTTTCCCATTTAGGTACGTAGTTAGTCATTTAGTTTCTGATTATGAACATTGTGATATTACCATTTTTTTCTTAACATATATTTACCACGAAAACCCCTAATATGTTCATAATGGGTGATTCAAGTAGAGATACTTTTTCAATATCCTTTTTTTTACAGATCGCGTGTGAGTCGTGTCATGCTGTCATGTGTTTCGTGCACTTCGCTCAACTTATGGTCAACATAATCGGCCTTCTGAGCGTACTATTCGCAACACCATCACCCATTTTGAAACCCAGCATTTATTATTGGATAATATTCGACCGAATAGACCACGTCCAGCACGCTGTGAAGAAAATATAGCGGCCGTAGCTGAGAGTGTACACGAAGACCGTGGAGAGTCGATTCGGCGTCGTTCGCAGCAACTCGGACTGACGTATGGACTTGGCGCATTTTACGTCGAGATCTTAAATTGAAAGCGTACAAAATACAGCTTGTGGAACAACTGATAACCGACTATTTGATGCCTGAAATTGAAGCTTGTGATCTTTGGTTTCAATTTGGTTTCAGCAAGACGACGCCTCTTCCCACACATCGCATCAATCAATGGATTTATTGAAAGAACACTTCCACGTTTTGGGCCGGTCGATTGGCCACCAAGATCGTGTGATATCACATCGTTAGACTTTTTCCTGTGGGGATATGTAAAGTCTAAAATTTATGCGGATAAACCCGCTTCGATTCAGACCTTGGAGGAAACATCACGCGTGTCATTCGCCAGTTACCAGTCGAAATGCTCGAACGAGTCATCGAAAATTGTACTCAACGGATGTACAATCTGCAACGTAGCTACGGCCAACATTTGATAGACATAATCTTCAAAAAATAAATGCGAAAAATTTTCTTTCAAATGATAATAAACATTCCCCATTAAATTTGAATTTTCTGTGCTTTTTTTTCTTTAAAAAAGTAGGGAATCTCGAAATGGATCACGCTATGTTAAGTTAATGATATTTGAGATCACTGTTAAAAATTAATCTCAGGGGTTATTTTAAGAGTAACCAAATTATGTTATGATTTCTCTTATTTTTCACTCGTTTTAATTTACTTTACATGATTTTACTTCTTTTATTTATTATGTTTCACTCATTTAAGAGATATTTTGTGTTTTTTTTTTCTTTAGTGCAGTTTTTACTTGATATTTTATTTACACTGTTTCCCCTGGAAATTAAATTCACTGTTTTTTTATTGGGGGTTTCTGGCAAATTTGTTAAAAGCTACTAGATTTAAATTTAAGGAATTTTATATAAAATTCTAATTTTTAATTTTTCTTTTCATAATTATGTATATAAAAAAAACTTATATTTAGAAAAAAAAATATTTTTTATATGATTTTACCACTTATTTTAAGAATTTGTATTTTTTTCATTAAAATTGATAATTTTTTGGAATTTGATTTTTTTTCTGACACTAATGATCTTAGTTTTATGCTTTAAGAGTTTTTTTTATTTTATGCTTTAAGACTTATTTATATATTGATTTTGCTCGGATTTCTCTAGTTTCCAACTGGATCGTACAAATGCACTTGGTACAATAAATAATATGATTTTTTTTTTTTTGCATTGTTTTTCACATTATATTTACATGATTTACATTTCTTTTTAACTTGGATATCTCTTTGTTGTGTGTTTTTGTTTTTGAAGATTCACTTTTATTCTATGATGGAACTATTTCTTGAATGTTGAAAAGTTATGACCACCAACAAAGGCTCAAATGGACAAAGGCCTTTGGAGAATTTTGTATTTAAGAAAGTAATCAAGGATGATGTGTAAATAGAATAAAACCTTGCGGCGAAATTCTCGAATTTTTATCCTATAATTTAGAGATACATTTTGTTTGCTTTCAAGGTTTTCCAACCAGGAACTTGAGCCTAATTTGTCTTATGTTTAGGCCAGTTCTGCAGAACTTCTATACGTAAGTATTGAGAACCTTGGTTGACCTAACGCTGGGTACTTCCTGATAATAAGAACTTAATCTTTAACGTTGAAAAGAACAAAATGCAATATTTTCTACTATAAGAAAATTGCAATTAAATAAATAAAATTACCTGTGGATGTGGAGTATTTTATTCTAGATCAGTGAATATAATTTTATTTAAAAACATGGCAGATGATTAGTAAAAAAAAAAAAATTTTTTTTGGAAGATATTGCATAATTTTTAAGACACGATCTGAATTCGATGATAGCTGCCAGAAAAAGGAAGTAACGTGATTTTATAATTTCTATAGAAGGTTCTAAAGAAATATCGCGGGATAAGTAAAGAAAGAAGAAATAGAAAGATAATCGAATAATCGGGTAACATCCGGGTATTGACAGATAAAAATTATTCGTCAATTTATATTATTACGAAATTCACCACACCATATGATAAATACAACCATACAAACGAAACCGTTAAGTTTCAAAAGGAAACTTTAAATTTTCGAAACTAAATGTTAGAAATAACTGAATATTGTATGTGTCAAATGTCCTGTTTGAATTAGTAAAGAGTAAAGAAATTATGTAAAAGGAAAGATTCTATAAAAAAGATTAAAAAAAATGTCCACCGCAACAATAAACCATTAATTTGGTTTATAAACGAAACAAGAATTGGATCGAATCCGATGGAATCCTAAAAGTTGAAGTCCACGAAAAAAATGCCATCACAAATTCTACTTTCGGCAATAAATTTTTATAAAACTAGATAAACATAGGCAATAAGCATTCATTATTTAATTAATGTATGTATGCCTTAAATCTTCAAAAAAAACTTTAGTTTTAAAATTAATAATCACCTTGGATAAAATTACAAAAAACGTACGCTATGTAAATAGGCGCCATATTCTTTCAATACACTTGCTGCAAGCGGTATTTTTTACCGCTTACAGTTTTGCGAATATTTAAAGGAAACAAATGTAAAAAATGTCAGTTTACTTAATGAAGTATTGGTAATCTGTACACTATAAAATATTTATCGGTGTAAAGCTTTCAAAATTTAATTAAATAATGCTGGATGAGTGATTACAACCATTGTGCACTGTATGAAACACTATGTATGCAAAAATTATATTTTTCTTCTTTAAGGACACACAGCAAAACGCACTATAGTAAAATTAGGCGTACAAAATTTCTCTAGAACATTTTAAATCTTTAAAACTATACTCTAATTGATTTTCGTATAATGTGACGAAAACCGGACTAGAATGACGTGTGATAGTAAGAGATAAGCCCTAATAAAATACTTACTTCTTATAAAATGCTCCTAATATCTTAAAAAATATCCGAGTACAAACTACTTTGACGCAAATCAAGGAAGCTTCAGTTGGTCATAAAATAAAAAGTTAGATACACAGTAGTAGTAGGGAATGTATCTCCGTATTTCCTGTTCCGGGAAATTTGCAACTTAAAGCATTTCATTCACATTTTGTATTTGAATATATTCTGTATTACTCTCTCCCGCTCCTATATTTTACATAGAAAAAATGTTTAATTTGTAAACAAAACTATAAATTAATATTAAAACAATTTTCTTTAACAAAAAAGTACCAAAAATTTATTAAATAAACATTCTCCCATATATCTTCAAAAAATTTTTTCCGTGCTTTTTGAAAATCATGATAACACAACCTTACTGTTAGAAATCTCAAGCGAGAATGAGTGATTTTGTTAATTTGTAAGAGCCATTTTAGCATTTTTCTGCAAGATTTAGCAGAATGGATTGGCAAATTGCATATTTATTTAAAAAAATTCTGCTAAATGCTGTTTAGCATAAATTACAGCAGTCTTTAGCAATATACAATATATGTAAAATATATTTACAAATATGTTACAAAGCCATATTGATCTATTAAAAATAGCCAGAGCGTGCCCACCTCGTTGGAGGTCCATAGAAACCACAATAAAAATGATTATTACGCATTTCGGTAACATAAAAAATGTTACACAGCAAATATTTTGTATTTTGCATTATCAGAATAAAAAATTATTTTTGTTGTCGTATTTCCTAAAAATTATTTTAGAAAAATTACGACCCAGCTAAAAAAAAATTATGTGTGGTTCATATATATTGCATATACGAAGTTCCATATATGTCTGGATCCGAAAATTGAGGGTATATGGAAATATATGACAAATATTTAATATACACATTCATATATATCAGTTCTATTGTAAATTACAATTAAAACAATTTTTCTTCTTTTTTTTACAAAACATACAATAAATAATTTTTGAAACTATTTCCGCATACTTTCGGTCCGTGCCGCAGTTAAATTAAATACTGCACTATGGTTGCGCATTGTTTGTCAGAGCCGACTGCACCTCATGTAATCATAATTAGGATGCACCTCTTGTTTAGCATGGTTTCATCGCAGGATCTGCACCAGACGAAGTATGTTAGTACCTTTTAATTGACCTCAAAAATAATGAATGAATGGATGTTTCTTTTCTTAATATAAAACAAGTATAGAAAACATAGGAATCTGGAACATTTTTGGCTGTTGAACTGCTGATTTTCCTCCTCTGGATTTAACAAAATTGTGTCTAATATAAAGAGAACAATAAAAATTACAGGATATTTTGCAATAATATTCAAAATATTCAGACACTTACCATCACTTAGCACGAATAATTGCGAATTGTTAGAATATTTTCATATTTAATTGGTTTTAATTAATTTATTTTTTTTTTAATGTCAAGCATTTTTACGAATATTTTTGTCAAATATTTTGTTATAGTTTATGAATGTTACTTTTTATTATACTTTTCTTTATGTAAATAAATTGGCAAACACATTTTATCAAAGACACCAATATATTCAATACTCAAACTTATTATACGAAATACAGTAAAAATAGACAAATTTGTTAAATATATTTGCATAAGGTGATTGAAATAAGATTATTATTTAGCTATTTTTAAAATTGAGCAACATTTTATTATCCAAAGTATAAAAACATATTTCAGCTAATATATTTAATTGCAACATTTTCTGTAATCACGATTATGCAGTTTTGGGCGTTCCATGAAGAAAGTGTTTTTGGACTAGTTCATATATGCTTTTATATATGGAAAATATTTCATATATGACTAAAAATTTGCATATATAATTCCATATATGGTAATCTTTTAAATATACGGTTTTATATATGAATCTATATATTGAAAACATTTCCATATACGAGAGCACACTTTTGTATATATGGAACCATATATATGCATATATTATCATACATGGAGCATGCATAATAATATATGATAGTTTTCAGCTGGGTTCTCAAATATCATAATTGCATGTATGACATTATTTTTCATATATGACTTTATATATGAATCTATATATTGCAAAAAATTCCACATACTTTTTCATGTATGGATTCATACATATCAATATATTTTCATACATGGGCCATACATAATAATATATCACCGTTTTTAACTGGGAAATTCTAAACAAAGCTTTACAGGCAATAAAAAGCGGCCCTTTAAAAATTGTAAATGATTTATTATCCCATGTACAAACAATTGCAAATAAAATATACGTTAGAGAAAAAGTTTTTAACAAACCTAGACGATTTCCTACTTCCTCAGCCTTGAATATTCATTTGAAAATCTTATTAAAGAAAAAAATCTGAAACTAATTTCTGAAAATGACGAACCTGTAATACTTTACAAAGCAAATGGCGAAACAATTTGAGAACGGAAAGAGCATAAGAATACGTGTGAACTTAACAAGCACAATTTATTATATTATATATATTATATTATATTATTTATATTATTATTAATATGTAATACGAATATTATATATATTATTATGTAATATTATAATAACCCAGCTAAAAAAAAATATGTATGGATCATACATTCATGCATATATGAATTTTCATATATGTTTGGGTCCGAAAATTGAGGGTATATGGAGATATATGACCATATACATATATTCATATATATTTCAAAACTTCTATTGTGAATTATATATTTTATATACAATATATATATATTATATTTTATATACAATATATATATATTTTATATACAAATTATATAATGTGCAATAAATTTTTTTATACATAACTTTTGAATCAGAAATATATGCAAATCAAATTCATACAAAAATAGTGTTCCGTAACTTAGACTTCTTAGACGTTTTAATGAGCAATTAACGAGAAATCTTTAAAAATCCATCTGAAAAGTATTTTCGCGCGTAAAGTAAGTAATGATAAACAATAAAAGGTATATACTCATGCATGTTCACTTGGAGCAAGTCGAACAATTCCATAGTAACGAGTCTTTTCAATGGAGGCAATTGTGCTCCTGCAAGGATAGTTTTCCACATGATAACAAATATAAGAAAGCCAAAATGTATATGCTGTTTACTAATGTTAATCAGATATGTTTCAAATATTTTGATTTTTAAATGTCATGAAAATTTTGTTTAGAATATTTGAATTTGTTTAGTATTTACACCTATGTATAACTATATCTATATATATGTATCGTCACTTTTTATATAACTAAATATAAAAAGTGACGATAATTATATTCCCGATTAAATGATATAAGACCCAGTTTTCTGCATATAGTTCGCGATCGACGTGTTGAGAAGCTATTATAACATTTATAGATAATAAAATTTCCTAAAATTTTCCTGAAGAGTTATATTGCATTTTATATTTGATTTAATATTTCATATATGGTTTCATATATGAAAACTAATTTCATATATAAAACCATATATGATACAAATTTTACATTTATATTTCCATATATGTTAAAATAATTCATATATTTCACCATTTATGTATCCATATATTGCATAGAATTCCGTGTATGAATTAATACACTTTCATATATAAGCCCATATAGAACAATATATCATCATACATTAGTTATATATAAAAATATATGACCATTTTTAGCTGGGAAGTATATTTTTATAATAATCAAATATTTCTTCAATATATTAATTTTTCATTGAAAAATAAATTTGAACTGTTGCAAATTTTATGTTTCAGTATCTAGATACAAAATCCAAGTCCTATAGCTTAACGTTTGAAAGTTAAACAAATTTGCAACTAATACTACTTTGATTTTAAAAAATATAATTTAATTTTTATTTTTTTAATCCGAAAATAATATAATTTAAAAATAAAAAATTTGGTGTTAAATAATTTTATCTGTTAATTGATTACTGGTATTGAACGTAAATTTTAAGCGTGGTATTGATAGATGGTGAAGAACAAAATTTGTCCTATTCTTACTAAATATATTTCTCAAAGGCTGATCTCATATATATATATATATATATATATATATATATATATATATGTATATATATATATATATATATATATATATATATATATATATATATATGTATATATATATATATATATATATATATATATATAAAGAAAAATATCTGGGAAATTTAATGTGATTCTAATAACATTTTTTTTATTCTCTTGTTTTATTTTCAGCTTTCAAATTTAGCAGCTGTATAATTGTAGGTATGACAAAAATACTAATTCCTTCACGCTTTTGTAGATTGCATTTAATTTATTTATTTAACAGATGACAGAGATATATCGCCGGTTGGAGGAATTTCTTGTGGAGGAGGTTAAGGTTATCTTCGTCCGTATAGCTCCTGGGTTCTGGTAAGTATTAATTTCAAAATTTCTTTTATTTTTTAGGAAAAAATACCCTTTTATTTATTTTTTTATGTATAAGTAAATTGATTCCTGCTGGGCCGGTGACCAGTTATCCTGCTGTTATGCCAAGCATTGGTGCGAAGCATATGATGTTTGTGGAGGTAGTGGAAAAGGTGCTGGTTCCACATTTTGTGAACTATGGTCATTCTGATACTTAATGAGGACCGGTGTAGAAAGAATTCAAGGTGGTTGTGGATTAACGGGAGCCAAGGGTACAGTTTTGCGAAGTGTGTTATAAACCGTGTGGATTGAGGTGAGGTTTGGTGGGGCAGACACTTTATTTTGAGCTCGTAGAGAAATTGCCAGTTTTGTTTCCGTTAAAACATTCTGGATTTTGCTTTGGATTTGTCTTGCATAAATTTTGCTTGATACGCACCCACAGAAGCTTCCACAATCTTCTGGATATCAACAGCACTCATTATAAATTCACCACCTGGACTTCTATCTCTTCCATTAAACGTCGGTGATGAACCCCTTTGATCTACTAACACAGTGTTAGTTAGCGTAGTACTCGTACTTGTAGTAAACATATTTTCAGAAATTTACTAGGGCGCAGAGTGGGGTCAAACGCAAATTTTTTGGTAATAAATCTGAATCTCCTAAACTACTGGTCGGATCAAATTGAAATGTATGGAAGAGTTGTAGAGGAGGACCTAAGCTTTCAGAAAAATCATCTTGTAGTTACCCTGTGATAACACGAGATAAGCTATAGGGTGTCAAAGTTGACTACCTCGAGTATGTAAAAGTTAAAAAAAATCGTAACTTGTACAAATGAAGTCCGATTTTAAAGATTTTTATATTTCTGGAAAGTGCTTAGCAAGATAAAGAAAAAATAAGCTTAATCATCTAAGTTATCTCTTACAGTTAAAAAGATATTTACGCTTGAATTTTTGATTTTTTGGCTCGACTTTCTTTCGTTTTTCGGGAATAAGTCCGGAGATATATGAGGTAAAAATTTTTTAAAAATATTTTGTAATTTGCCATGTATTTCAAATTGGCATGAAAAATGGCTATTTTTTTACAAAAATATAGTACAATTCATTCACTTTTTTCTCAAAGTTCCGTTAATAAAAAAATTTTTTCCTTATTAATTTCAAAAGCTAAGGCTTCTTAATGGTTAATAAAGAAATTTTGAATTGATTTAAGTTTGCACCCTACATCCAGCATTGGCCGAAAATTGTCAATTTTAAAAAATAGTTTTATTTTTATCGATTAATAAAAAAAATGTCACGCGAGCTTTTTTAAATTTGGTACCCATATTTTTTATAGAAATAAATTTAGAATGATTTAACACTAAACTGCTTCCCGCCCGGCCAAAAACGAATGCAGAAGTGGAGATTTTATGTTAAAAGTCAGTTTTTTTAACGACTATTTTTAAAAGCATATTCAAAATATATTAGCATAATATTTTTAATATTATTCCTTATGTAATGTATAACACACAAATCAAGCTTTCATTCCTAAAAAAATCAATAAAATAGCTTCAATAACCTATTTTTGGTAATTTTTCAAAAATAATTTTTTTTTTTTTTTTAATAGCTGAAAATCCAAAAAAAATTTAATTTTTTTAATACAACTCCAATAATTTTGCAAATACTTTAAAAATGTTAAAAGAATATAAAAATAGACTTATTTACCAATTCAACGATATATAAAATGTTGATATAGGTCATTTAATAAAAGTAATATAATGGCCTCAAAACTACCAAGTCACGTCAAAAGTTGCAAAATTCACTATTTTGTTCCGTATTTCCATATGTGTGTATACGTAACACTCAATTGCATTGCTTATTTTTGTTACGAGATAATAATATTTATTAATGAATTTATTTAAAGTGTTCATAATTTTTTTCTACTGAAAAGGTTTTTAAAATTACCTAAGTACATAAATAAGTATATTTTCCTTCGTTTTTTATTACATTTTTCAAGTTTTTAAATAATTTATCTAGCTACTTAATTAATGTATTATAACAAAAATGATTTTTTTACAATCGCATAGGTACATTTTTTGACGTACCTGTTTAACACTACAGGTCATAAAAATAAACTGAATGAAATTGGGGGTTTTGAGCAAAAATTTAAATTTTTTAATTCATTTTTGCCTGTTACCATTTATCTGATATAAATATTCTTTTTCTATATATAAGTATCCTTAAAATATGCAGATTTATTAGTGAATTTGCCATTATGGAGATTACATTAAAACACTTTTCTATTTGCAAAGTAATCTGGGATAATCTATCTGATATTATAAATCGTCCAGAAAAAATAAGAAAACTCATTGATACAGTAGTATCTTTTGGTTTAACTCTTACTGCAGAAGACAATTTAAAGCTTGAAAATTTTTATAAATCATACGAAAAAAGGATGCAAGCTTCAGATTAGTCAATACCAAAGTTCAAGAAGAAAAATGAAGAGTGGTTGGAGGGAGAAATACCAATTTTCATCGGAAAGCAGAAAAAGTTACGATGAAGTTCAGCTAAGAACAAAGAGGACCAAATAGGAATCTATTCTAAATTTACATACGAATGCCGAAATAAAAGATACATTTAAAGCTTTAGTAACACGTACGCAACCAAAGGAAGTAGAAAAAGTTATAGATGTGTTACCAACAGCTTCTCCCAATCGATTACATCGGATAATCCAAAGCATAGTGACACCGAAATCAACATCGTCCTTTACCTCTGAAGATGCTTTAGCTCTAATATTAAATTTAGGATTATCAAGAAACCAATACGAGATTTTGAGGAAATCTGTTAGCGAAAAAGGATATGTTATCTTTCCCAGTAGCAAATCAGTGAGAGAAGCGAAAAGTAATATTTTACAGCCTATGGAGCACCCGGTTAATGCTTCTGTTAAAAGTGCTAAAGTTAATATATTGCAATTACTTGAAAATACTGCCTCTAGAAATATATCTACCTTCAGCAATGATAACATTGAAAAATGCAAAGACTCTGAACTTATTTTAATATTCAAATGGGGCTGCGATGGAACATCAGGATTTTCGGAATACAAACAACTGGATGGAAGTAATTCTGGAAATAATTATTCCTCGCTGTTTATAGCGTCTCTGGTACCACTTCGAATGCTTAAATAAGCCTTCCTCATCGACAAGAAATGACTCGCTTTTTGATGATATATGGAAAAATTTAGCTCCAGGTTCCAAATTTTTGTGCCGTCCAATCCTTTTTGATTACACAAAAGAAACTACGGTTACAATAAACAGCATTATCAACCAATTGGAAGAAGAAATTAAAGCATTGCCCCCAATATATGTAAAAGTATCAAACAGAACTATTAAAATTACATTTCAACAACAATTAACGATGATTGATGGAAAAGTTGCAAACGCTATAGCAGATACAACATCTACATGGAAATGTAATATATGTGGAAATATAAGTTCACAATTTCAGGATAATTCTGAAATCCTTCTTAATGAAAATTCTTTAAAATTTGGAATATCACCACTCCACGCAAGGATAAGATTTTTGGAGTTCTGCTTACATCTTGCATATGATATGAAGTACAGAAATATTCCCGGGCAGGAAAATGCTACAGTAAAAAACAATTTGGAACTTCTCGAATTACGAAAAGAGGAGAAGAAAAGAATTCAATTAGAATTCAAAGAACAACTCGGATTAATAATTGATAAACCTCTACATGGATATGGAAGCTCAAATGATGGAAATACAGCAAGACGTTTCTTTGAAAATCCGGAACTCACGTCTTCAATCACAGGCATTGACTTAAATATTTTGAAGCGTTTTAAGATTATATTGGCAGCCATTAATAGCAAAAAACAAATTAATGCGGACAAATTTAAAATTTTTGTTTACGAAACTAAAGAACTACTTAACATTACATACCTCTGGAAATCAATGACTCCAACAATTCACAAAGTATTGGCTCATGGTAAAGAAATAATAGAAAATAGTATTTTGCCATTGGGAGAGCTAACAGAGGAAGCACAGGAAGCCCGAAATAAAGATATTAAACATTTCCGACTCTTCAATAATCGAAAATGTTCGAAAATAGCGCAAAATATAGACTTAATGGAATATTTATTAATATCATCAGATCCAGTTATATATTCTATAAGAACACGATGGCTACCAAAAATCACTCTTGAAATAGAAAAAGAGGATTCCTAAGCTAAGGAAGTTAAAAATTTGCTAACGTTTGATGTTTCTGATTATTTTCAAGAAAATCTCTAATAATATCTTCGATAATATATTCTTAATAAAATAAATATACGGGATATATGTATAATAAGTATGTAAATATGTAGAACAAATTAAATAAACATTACTCATATAAAGAATTTACTACTTTATAATAACAAATATATACCTACATAATACATTAGAAAACTAAAATGTTACGTATACACACATATGGAAATACGGAACAAAATAGTGAATTTTGCAACTTTTGACGTGACTTGGTAGTTTTGAGGCCATTATATTACTATTATTAAATGACCTATATCAACATTTTATATATCGTTGAATTGGTAAATAAGTGTATTTTTATATTCTTTCAACATTTTTAAAGTATTTGCAGAATTATTGGAGTTGTATTAAAAAAATTAAATTTTTTTGGATTTTCAGCTATTTAAAAAAAAAATATTTTTAAAAAATTACCACAAATAGGTTATTGGAGCTATTTTATTGATTTTTTTAGGAATGAAAGCTTGATTTGTGTGTTATACATTACATAAGGAATAATATTAAAAATATTATGCTAATATATTTTGAATATGCTTTTAAAAATAGTCGTTAAAAAAACTGACTTTTAACATAAAATCTCCACTTCTGCATTCGTTTTTGGCCGGGCGGGAAGCAGTTTAGTGTTAAATCATTCTAAATTTATTTCTATAAAAAATATGGGTACCAAATTTAAAAAAGCTCGCGTGACATTTTTTTTATTAATCGATAAAAATAAAACTATTTTTTAAAATTGACAATTTTCGGCCAATGCTGGATGTAGGGTGCAAACTTAAATCAATTCAAAATTTCTTTATTAACCATTTATGAAGCCTTAGCTTTTGAAATTAATAAGGAAAAAATTTTTTTATTTACGGAACTTTGAGAAAAAAGTGAATGAATTGTACTATATTTTTGTAAAAAAATAGCCATTTTTCATGCCAATTTCAGAGTGCTGACTTTGAATATTTTTCACGTCTAGACGAATTGAGATAGTCCAAAAATTCTTTCAGCATATTATTTTGAAATACATGGCAAATTACAAAATATTTTTAAAAAATTTTTACCTCATATATCTCCGGACTTATTCCCGAAAAACGAAAGAAAGTCGAGCCAAAAAATCAAAAATTCAAAATTCAAGCGTAAATATCTTTTTAACTGTAAGAGATAACTTAGATGATTAAGCTTATTTTTTCTTTATCTTGCTAAGCACTTTCCAGAAATATAAAAATCTTTAAAATCGGACTTCATTTGTACAAGTTACGATTTTTTTTAACTTTTACATACTCGAGGTAGTCAACTTTGACACCCTATAGCTTATCTCGTGTTATCACAGGGTAACTACAAGATGATTTTTCTGAAAGCTTAGGTCCTCCTCTACAACTCTTCCATACATTTCAATTTGATCCGACCAGTAGTTTAGGAGATTCAGATTTATTACCAAAAAATTTGCGTTTGACCCCACTGTGGGGCGTTTAGTCAAAAAAACAAACTAATACTAGGTTTTAAAAATGATATCCTATAAAAACTATCGACTGCACTAATATTAGTAATGTTGACGATAAAAAGAATAAATGAAAATTCCCAGAAATTCGCCGGATAACGATTATAAAAACGAAAACTGAAAATACCAATTTATTTGAAAACTAAAAATTATCAAATAAAAATATTGCGGTGGTAATTCGGGAAGAAATAAAATAGCAAGGTGATTTTCTATGTAAAATTCTTATTTTGTGTGTGTATATGTCATAATATTTTTGTTTTGCTTTATTTTTCAAGAGTTTATAAATGGTTTAAAGAAAAATCTAAATAAAAACGAAATGAAAATTGGCTGGATTTGGATAGCTCTGACGTCTGACAATCAAATATAATCGAGCTGCAACTAGGATCTGGTTTAAAAATACCTGTAATCCCTAGGACTCCCTACCATCAATCCGGTTGTTAGAAAATTTTCAGGAACGATTCCTCCGAAAAAGGTTAGTGACAACCTTCTTCCTTTTACCTTTGCTATACTCAAGACAAATATAGCCTCCACTCTTCCTTACAACTTGAGCAAATAAAAACAATTATTTTTTAAATAATGTAATTAAGCCTCAAGCTGTAAGTCAAATGTAGGTAATGTTCAATCTAGAATTCCTCATGACCATATCGTACATTTCATTTGTCGCAACGCGAATTAGACTACCAGGTCGAGAAATTCGGGACTTACAGATGAAGGAACGATACAAGTCATGCTGAATTACGAGATTCAAATTTCTGCTGCAAACTACTTAATTATAAGAATTAAAATTACAGTTTTCTGCCCGAGAAGTCGCAGAGAATTAGGGACTCTTAGTTTAACCTAATTGCACATACTCCTTGGAACCCTCTTTGGGCGCCATTTTTGTAGTGTGGACAGGATAAAAAATGAACAGCTTGTTGTTTACCAGCACGTAGTGTAGCCAGACTGACGGCGACACTGGTAAGCTCCCTTATTGCAGGGCTGGAGCTCGCCGGATGGGGTGGTTCTTGCCGCCAGGTCTGGAAAGTTATCACCTACAAAAATCCTACCAGCTTTGGAATCATTTATGCAAGTAATAGTATTTTTTTGGGCCCGAAGTGAAGATATCTAAATCAACTCCCTAAATTACACACGCAAAAAGAAAGTCAATGGTTTGGCTGCTGTTTTGCCAAATTGTTACCCTCCCAATAGAGATAATCATCTCTCCTTGACATTTTCTTAAACTTTGTTAAATGTCCCCGATAACGTCTTTCACCTTACCCTCAAACTCTCCCCTTATTACTCTCCACTACTAATTTTATCTATTCACTGATTTTAATGAGAAAACTTTATACAATTTCATTTTAATATTATAAAAGTTATGTTTTATTATTAATTTAAAAAAACTTTTTTTACAAAAGTGCTACAATTTAGCTTATAAAAAAATTACCAATTTAAAATAAAAAAGTAATCTATTACAAATTAGAAAAATTGCAAAATTTAGATTTTTTTATGTATATATATAAAGAAAAATATCTGAAAAATTTAATGTGATTCTAATAACATTTTTTTTATTCTCTTGTTTTATTTTCAGTTTTCAAATTTAGCAGCTGTATAATTGTAGATATGACAAAAATACTAATTCCTTCACGCCTTTGTAGATTGCATTTAATTTATTTCACAGGTGACAGAGATATATCGTCGGTTGGAGGAATTTCTTGTGAAGGAGGTTAAGGTTTTCTTTGTCCGTATAGGTCCTGGGTTCTGGTAAGTATTAATTTCAAAATTTCTTTCGTTTTTCAGGAAAAAATACCCTTTTATTTATTTTTTTTATATGTATATATATATATATATATATATATATATATATATATATATATATATATATATATATATATATATTTTGTTTCTCTTTTTTTTTTTTTTTTGTTACTTCAATTTTTTTTCCTTTTAGTTTAGGAACAACATTCCCTTTTGTCTAATTACCGAAAGCTAATACAGGCCTGAGCTCAACCCTAGTTTCATAAAAATTTCCTAAAATGGAAAGAATTATTTAATGAGGGAGTATCGCGTAAAAAATGTTTTTCCTAACCTGAATTGTGGAAATTTAAATATTTTTATGTTTTTTTTTTTTCTTTCTCCTTTTTTTACTTTTATAATTTTTTTTATTTTTCTTTCAGAAAAGGTATTTTCTACCCTGTTTAGTCCGTGTAGTTGACCGAGTGCAAACATACGTACAAAAACCTTATTACCAAAGCACCAGAGGCATTGAGGTGCTGAACAGCTACTCCCACTCTGGGTGAGATATCTGTGGCGAGTGGCTGATGAAAATGGCATCAGGACTTGTGGTTGGTGTATTGTTTCTTAGTTTATATATATATTTTGTTTTTTTACTTTTAATTTAGTTTAACTTTGATTTAATGTATTTTTCTTCTTTTTTTATACAAAAAATAAAAAATTGCAAATTTAATAACTTGCAACTTTCAACAAATGTAGATGAAAAAATTTTGCCACTCGATATGTTGATTTCAGTTGTTTTATTCTCGCTCCGTAGCCACAGGCCTTACCTTCATCGGGAATCAAAGGAAAAAGGAAAGATTTTTCGCAAATTTTCTCTCACGAAAACTCTTTTCAGAAAATATGTCTGCCTGGGCCATTTTCCTGTCTAACTTATCAGCAATTTGTTTGTTTACTTTTGCTACTTCTTCTTTTTGCTACCTTCGTTAAAAATCTTTTCTTAAAATATCTATACTTTTGTCCCTTTTACTAGTTTGCGTTGCCAATGCTGTTTATTATATGACCACACGACAAATTTATATCAAAAAATTTTCAAAGTAAGCTGAAGTGTTTTAAAAATTAGGCCCTAAATTTAGTATCAAAACAAATAGGAAAGCATAAAAACAAGCAGTGTTGGTCAAGATCAACTATATAATACGCTACATGCTTGTGTATAGGCACTAAAATGAACATCGGGAGAGGCCTATGGTCAACTGTGGAACGATTCTTATGAAATTTATCAAAATAATTAATGCGTATATGAAAATTATTTATGTAATTATGTATTTCGATACTGATATTTATGTGAGATTTATGCAAGTTTAATTGAGATCCGGGAATGGGGATTATGCACATGTTTAATTGTGAACCTATTATTGTAAAGATATGTATGATGATTTACACTTATATACAACTCAAATATATAAAATTTTGTATTGATGTTAACATTAATGTGGGATTTATGGGCTTTTAAGTAATTTTTAGGCAGCGGAACCTACATGAAAGATATTATGAAATTTGGACTGATCATTATAAAATTTCTTACAACAATCTATACTTGTACAACGCTTATGTATGCTGAAGTTACATAAATCCCATATTTCAGATATTTATATGAGTTAAACCGCTATTCCGAGGAAAAAAGTTGTATGGGGTATAAATGAAATAATGGACCGATAATCATCAATTTCAGTAGACTTTTCCTTTGTAACTCCATGTATCAAATTTGAGTAAATAATCTACAAAATCGACACAAATAATTCAGAAAATATTCTTTTAATGTGTTCCTAAAACATCCAAAATAATATCAAATTATTTTTTTGGAATCAGGGATATGCTATATTTCAATGCGACTTATTTCAATAGATAACGATCTATTTTATAAAAACGATCTTCGAATAAGTATATCAATATGCCTAAAAACCACTTAATATATAATAGAAAATGTTTCAGGTAGTAAGAAAAATTGTTGTAACTTCTAATCCCATTGTGATCCAATTTTGAAATTTTTACACTATAACGACAAATTGATTGCAAGCATTTAGCATTGTAACATTTACTTATTTAGTTTTTTTTTTTAATTTCTTTTCTTTACTTTAAACATTACTCAAATTTGTTTGCAAAATTCATATAAATTTTTAAAAATATTGTAATATTTTTTGTGAGAAAATGAAACAACAAAAAATCGGGAGAGAAAAAAATTTCTATGGAAATTACCGGACGGGGTGTTTATATATGAAGTTCAATTTGCTCTAAAAAACGTAAATCAGCTACATTTTGCCATTTTTCTGCTAGATTTAGCAGAATGTATTGGCAAATTGCATATTTATGTAAAAAAATTCTGCTAAATGCTTTTTAGCATAATCGATTTAATTACAGCAGTTTTTTTAAGCAATATACAATATATGTAAAAAATATTTATAAAGCTATGGTATTGATCCACTAAAAATAGCCAGAGCATGCCCAACTCGTTGGATGTCCATAAAGACTATATAGTAAAAATAATATGTGAGTAATGGTTAGAACTTAAAACGCACTTCGGTATTGTACATACACATAAAAAGTGTTACAAAGCAAACATTTTGTACAAGCTGTATCAGTATAAAAAATTATTTTTGTTATCATATTTCTTAAAAAAATATTTTATAAGAATTACAAATTTTAAACAAAGCTTTACAGGCAATAAAAAGCGACCCTTTAAAAATTGTAAATGATTTATGTGCAAAAAATTACAAATAAAATATATGTTAGAGAAAAAGTTTAGCTCCGGAGTCCGGAGTGCTATTTGATTCAAAAAGTAAAAAGTATTATAAATGTTGGAAACAACAAAAACTTACATAAACATATCACATCATCATCAACGTTGTTGATAAACAGAAAGCTTATACTCTTGAACTTACTGTCGATGACTTATTGATCATGCGCAGGAAATAAATTTTATTATTGGCCTTAAAAGAGTGGGACTTCTAGTTTTTTTCTATGTCGTTAGCCTTCGTGTTGTGTATGTGAAAATGCCGAAAACACTCGGCTATGGACGCCGGTGTTTGATTCAAAATGTAAAAGTATTATAATAGTTGGAAACAACAAAAACTTACATAAACATTTCACATCATCATCAACGTTGTTGATAAACAGAAAGCTTATACTCTTGAACTTATTGTCAAGGACTTAATGATCATGCGCACGAAATAATTTTTATTATTGAATGCTAGAACTTTATTGGCGCCAATAATGTGACAGTATTGCCACCTCAACGGAGTTTTACTACACGTATTTACTTCACGGGAGAAAGAAATTATTTTCTCAATTTTTCGTGAGGATAGCATAATAATAGTAGCAATAATAACCTTCGTTATATCGTTGTGAAAACAGGAATTGACATTCTACAATCAAAAATAATAAAATTAGAACTCTCTTACCAAACCGTAACCATTTTGTTATGTGCTTTAAACATGTTTATCATAATCTAATATTTTGTATATTAAATTATTGTAAACATGTTTTTGTTGTATGTCTACATGAATATTATTTGAACATGTTGACGACAATGCATACTATGATGTGCATACATGTGTATGCTCAGGGTTCCCAAATTTCTTAGAGTCCATATCCCCAAATGGCAAATTTTCATCCCCAAAATTCCTCAAATATCTGCATATATTTTCCTCAAAAATCTCCATTAAAATAATACTTTAATTTTATAGAGAGTATAAACAATATTTTTTTTATTTGTACTTCAATCCAATGTAGATATGCAGATTTTGGCAATGAATAATTTACGCCATTTTTATAGTTAATGCTTAGACCGAAGATTACGTTTTTATAATTAATTAAGTTCCGATGCCTTAATTATTTTTGATACACTTTTTTCAACTTTTAAACAACTATTTATTGAAGGCTTTTAAATTCTTGTTTACTATTGCAGTAAAAATAATGGAGCACCATTTGCTCAAACATTACCCTCACACCCAATCCGTACACTAACATTTTGTTGGAGATTTAAATTAATTTTTTTAATTTATGGTATCATATTCTGTATATTCTTCACTGTTATTGAAATAAATATAGGTTTATTTTACTAAAAACTTCATATATTTTACTAAAGACTTAATTTTTCTTAAGTTAAAAAGAGATTATAAAATTAAAATAAAAATCCCCAAAGATCTTCCAGAAATCCATAAACCCTAAAAAAACATCCCCAATACATCCTTTAATCCCCAAACTAAATTTTTCATCCTCATTTCCAAAAAGAAGTCCCCAATTTTGGGATAAATGCCCTAGTCTGACAACATTGTATATGTTTATGAAGCAATGAATATAGCACAACATTTTACAACTGTTTTTATAGAAAAATGTATCAAAACTTTTGTTAAGAAATTTGTATTCCAAAATATAACGGCCACCATTGTATGTACTTCTATTCAGTTTAACTGATTTTCATTAATTCGAGTTTATACAATAACTTTGTATTCAGATGCCCAACAAAATTCTTCTTTTTGGAAGTTCCTCTTAAAAAATGCATAATGTTGATTACTTTCGAAAGAAAAAAAAAATAAATAAATAAAATTTATATAAGAAAACGTAAAATAGAAAAATATTCAAAAAAACCAAAATATTGCCGGATTGTTCTTGAATAAATTGGTATTAAATGGAAACTTATTAAATTAAAAATATGAATTTACCTTTTAATGGTAGATAGACAATTTAAACAACAATCTATCATAGGAAGTGTAAGAAAACGCACATGTTTTTATTTGAACTTAACATGAAATTGTAATACAGTTACTTATCTTTGTGGCTCAAATTACATGTCAGCCGTAAATGTGTGCATATGTTTGATATTCGTTTCCGGCTGAAAGGATAACATGCATATATGACTAAAAGTTCATACATTAATATATGTATATTAATAGACTACCCATGAATACTAAATTTTTGATTTTGCTTGCTCCACCTGCAGTTTCTGGTAAATAAGGCTAAAAGAATAATATGTGTGCGAAAATTGGGTCGATCGGTCGTAAACTGTCCAGTCGTCTTTGACTTTTATCCTAAAAATGTTTTAAAAGTAACTAGAATCTTTATTGAGCTATAAGTCTTTAATTAATATTTTGCGAAGAAGCTATGTGAGCTTTTATATTCGGAATAAAAGGCAACAATTTTCGACATTTAATTTCTTAGCCTACTATGACTTGTTGTGATGTAATAAGTAATCAAAATAAAAATTTATACATGGACTTCTTTTAATTAGTCCCTCGTTAATAAAAATCGTTAGAAACGATTTTTATTATTATATTTTATAATATTATATTATATTATATTATATTATATTATATTATATTATATTATATTATATTATATTATATTATATTATATTATATTATATTATATTATATATTATTATATTATATTATATTATATTATATTATATTATATTATATTATATTATATTATATTATATTATATTATATTATATTATAATATATTATATTATATTATATTATATTATATTATATTATATTATATTATATTATATTATATTATATTATATTATATTATATTATATTATATTATATTATATTATATTATATTATATTATATTATATTATAATTATATTATATTATATTATATTATATTATATTATATTATATTATATTATATTATATTATATTATATTATATTATATTATATTATATTATATTATAATTATATTATATTATATTATATTATATTATATTATATTATATTATATTATATTATATTATATTGTATTATATTATATTATATTATATTATATTATATTATATTATATTATATTATATTACATTATATAATATTATATAATATTATATTATATTATATTATATTATATTATATTATATTATATTATATTATATTACATTATATTATATTATATTATATTATATTATATTATATTATATTATATTATATTATATTATATTAAATTATATTATATTATATTATATTATATTATATTATATTATATTATATTATATTATATTATATTATATTATATTATATTATATTATATTACATTATATTATATTATATTATATTATATTATATTATATTATATTATATTATATTATATTATATTATATTATATTATATTATATTATATTATATTATATTACATTATATTATATTATATTATATTATATTATATTATATTATATTATATTATATTATGTTGTATTGTATTCTATTATATTATATTATATTATATTATATTATATTATATTATGTTGTATTGTATTCTATTATATTATATTATATTATATTATATTATATTATATTATATTATATTATATTATATTATATTATATTATATTATATTATATTATATTATATTGTATTATATTATATTATATTATATTATATTATATTATATTATATTATATTATATTATATTATATTATATTATATTATATTATTTTATATTATATTATATTATATTATATTATATTATATTATATTATATTATATTATATTATATTATATTATATTATATTA
>OW026522.1:64966055-64998555 GCA_932274085.1 Protocalliphora azurea
AATATAAAATAATATAATATAATATAATATAATATAATATAATATAATATAATATAATATAATATAATATAATATAATATAATATATTATAATATAATATAATGTAATATAATAATTATAATATAATATAATATAATATAATATAATATAATATAATATAATATAATATAATATAATATAATATAATATAATATATTATAATATATTATAATATATTATAATATAATATAATATAATATAATATATATAATATAATATAATAATTTTTTGCGGCAAGTTTTTGCATATTTTGGTTCTAATAGGGTATTTATACATATTTTGTTTTTAGCAGCACATTTCATTTCCCAAATGGTTGTAAGTTAAATAGTAAATGTTTACACAGAACACCGCGGTGGGACACTGTAGAGTACTGATGACGGTCGTGGCGGACTAGAAAATGCATTTCATTCTGCCGAGTGTCCAATGAAACTTTTACAATGTATTCTTTTCTATAATTATTCAATAAACTTAAGCCGAAAATACAAAAATCCAAATATTAATTTAAAACTGGTCAACGACAGATTGAACTCAAATTGGCCTATTTCTACAAGTGTTTGTAGTTTACATTAGAGGAATTGGACACATCAATTGAAAGAAAAAACTTGTTATTTTCAAACACTTTTTTTTGGATTTTTTGTTGTTTTACTCCATCAAGTGTTGTTAACATAATTGCATCAAAAGTTATTTTAAAAAATCAGATTTAAAAAAAAGATTGGAGATTTAATATCGATTTCATAAAGGTCTGGCAGATCATTTATGAATATAAGGAATAATAAGGTGCTATGGTGGAACCCTGGATAAAACAGGAATAGTTTTCAATGTACATTCTCTAAATAATACACATTGGTATCTCTTTTTAAGATATGTGGAAATCCATTTGAGGAAAACAGGAAAATCCAAAATCAATATTAAACCAATTTCAACATCTACATCTCTTCAAAGTGTTAACGGATTTTAATGATTTAATAGGTAGGGTTTTCTAACTTTTTGCAATTTTTGTAATTTGGGGTGTAGTCTTTTTTTTAACTCTGTGGTATGTCCAAAAGCGGCTAAGCGCTAACAAATTTTTTATTTGTTACCCAATTTTTTAAAAGCTAAATTTTTTTTGATATGAGTTTCTTAAGGAAATTGTTTTTTCGATTTTTTTTTTTTTGTTTTTTTTTTTTCTTTGTTGCACATCAGCGTGTCTCTATTTAATTATAGGTATACTTTTACTTTCACTCAATTATCAATAAAATCAAGATTTGTGCATCAGTTTTAACAATACGTGGTTTATTTTATTCATAGTATTACCAGCTTTATGATAAATGATTAAAAACTGAATATTCTTCTTTAATTTAGCATGAAAAATTGTTTTGTTCGACATTAATTTCTGAATAACTCAGAAACTGTTGGACAAATAAAAAATAATTGTCTAAATTGGACAACCCGTTCTCGATTTTTATACTTTTAATATGAGACCTCTCTGAATTCTGAAACATCCCAGCAAAAACATTGCTTTCCTGGTAATTGGAAACAAAAATAAACTACTTATTTTTTGCCTGAATAGCTAGTTATTTTTGTTCGAGTTGTCCACAAATTCATGTAGTTATTTTTAGACTCTAGGGATGCTCAAAAATATGTACCTAAACGAAAATAAAAATATAAAAAAATTAGCCGTCAGTGAGATTTGAACTTGGACACAAATTAACCATTCGTTTTTAAAGTCTACCGTCTTACTCAGTACACCATCTCGCACTTAATTTTCTAAGTGACAAAAACTTTTTTATTATAAAATATCTTTTTGGACATGTTGTTATAAAAAACTAACAGCATCAGAATGGGGTTGAACCAACAAACTTCTGGTTGCTAATCCAGAGCTCTAGCCAACTCATCCACGTGATTGCAATATTACCGTGCTATTATACCGTTGAGTACTTATTTATGTAATACAGAGAAGGCAAACAATAATGACACCTCATTACTGAGAAACTACTTTAATAAGGAGTTGCCATTATCTAAAACCAAAAAGTTTTTTCTGGGATATATACTTTCAAAAGTATTTGTGGTTTTGTGAAGACAACTTTCTAAATATTTTTACATTTCTTAAATTATATGTAAGTCTTAGTTTTGGCATGGATAGATAACCATTGTACCAAATATTATTCAATTCGGTGAGGAAAGGTCCAAATTTATAATTTTTCATGTTGGTTTTAAATGGAATAACTGAAATGAGCTTTTTTTAATTTTAAGTTCTTCAATTTTAAATTTTTTTGTTTTGTATTTTGTTGTTATTCTGAATAAGACTGACAAAACATATTATAGAATTATAACTGTAGGAAAATGAACATTTACTCTTAACTGGTTTCGTTGTGCTAAGTCAAAAAAACTTAAGAAAATTATCGGAAACTATTACATAATGTTTAGAACATTTTTGTTTTAGCATAAATAAGTTTTCATATTTCTAAAGCAATAAGAATTCGCAAAAATGATTACATCGTTTCTAAAATGATTAGTGATGGCAGATATATCACTATGGCAAATAATCAACCATCTAACCTACTTTCACAATTTTATATGAAAAATATATACACAAAATCGATAAAAATACAAAGATTTTTTTTATACTAAGTCATAATAAATATGCCATAAAAAACATTTTGGCATTAGAACTTAAAAATTATTTCAAGCAAATTAAAAAAAAATCTATATTGCGGTACTTTTACTTAAACTGCATTTTTATTTGCGGAAAAATTTTAAATATTTCTATCTCAATATATACACCAATGATTTTATGTGTTTATATATTTATGTAATGCACAGTGGGGCAGAATCGAAATTTTTTGGAAATAAATCTGTAACTTCTAATCGGCGGGTTGGATTTTCATGAAATTTGGTATAGGCGTAGCAGAGGAGTGTACAATGTAATGTTTGTAAGGGAGGCACATCATTCCCTCCAGGGGCGGAGCTAAGGGGTACCTCTGACATAAAACATTTTTAATCGCTTGCAAAATTTTTGTTTCTCGTCCGATTTCAAATATTTTTATATATTATTGTAGGCCCTGATAAGACCTATAGAAAACATGCGTATATGTCCTATATATCTTTTATAGTTTTCGAGTTATTTGCGTTTGAATTTTTAAGCACCATAATTTTGCATGTTCCTGGTCCAGTTTTTTCATATATATCCTAGTATTTCCGACCGATTTTATTAGGTTTTTCCTTAACTAGTTAAAGAACAAAATTATCTATTGAATAAAAAAAATTGACTTTTTTTGTTTCTTTAGCCGCAAAAGTATCTACACTCTTTTTTATCTAAAATAAAATTTTCTTTAGCAACATACAATAATTTTGCACTTTTCTGAAAGGTAACTTCACAGAGATGAGTTTAAGATAAAAAAACAAGCCCAATAACTCAATTGGTCATGGTACATACCCTCCCGAATTCGACCTATTTTATATGAAAGTTTTGAATTTAGACCATATTTTCTCAAATTCCAAAGCACGAATCGACAAGCGAAATATATTTTAACAATCTACAATATGTTGTTAAAAGTTTTAAATCAAAATTTACGGGACTTCAGATAAATGTGGATTCTATAGCCAAAAATGTAAAACATCTCATTTTTGAGAATTTTGATTAGTTTATTTGGGAATTCAGGAAAACCCTACCCTTATTGAAATTTGGTTAACGCGCTTTTATTTACATTAATAAGATCCACATTTCTCGCAAATTTCATTAAGATATCTTTATAAACAAATATGTTGTTAAAATTAAAAAATTTTTATTTTCTCCAGAAACCCCAAATTGGGCCTTTTGTTTGGTTTATTTCTAAATAGCGAAAGAAATTTTAAAAATATGTATTCCAAATTAAACTTGTCCTTTAGCATATATATAATTTCCGATCTTTTGCAAAAAGATGCAAGTCAATATCATGCCTCATTTCAGAAATATGCGACTTTAAACTTTTATATTTCCAATTTATTGTATATATATATGACTATATTTTTACAAACTTGCAACTTTTGCCTTTAGTTTTGCGTGAATAATTACTTAGAAAATTATGAATATTTCTGTACACTTTTACTAATATCAATACAAAAAAATAAACACTTTTATCAAATTAATTAATAAACATTTTTTATTTTTAATAGGTTGCCACATTTCCCAAATTTAAGTAAAATTTTATCTTTTTCTAAGCATTCATATATTTCTATTAATGAATTTAAAATAACAAAACAAACAAAAAATTTCTATTTTAACTTAATCAATATTATTATTTTTGGTATTTATCAGCTTCCTTAATAAATATTTTATTTCTAATACGATTTTTTATTACTTATTTACATGAAATTTATGTAGACAATTTTTCTAATATTTTAAACTTATACTACTTATTTTCTATAAAATAATCTGTTGTATCTGTATATATATCTAAAAGATAATAAAGGTCCTTCAAGTCTTCAGTATTTTGAGTTGTTAAAGGCTCATAATAAATCCAACGTTTTCTCATTGATGATAGTACAGGGTCTGATGATAACAATAGGCTATTAAAAATATCCTCCTTTTGTGACGTTCTGGAGCATTTCCTGGAGCTGAATAATTGAACGTACTTAAAATCTCTGTTTCTTAAGCATATTCTGTAAGCTCTCCAAGTGGAAGGATATTTCCTTCAATTATAATTTCGCCATGGCGCAATACTTTATGTACTGTTGGTGTCATTTCTTTCCATGGATATAGAGAAAATAGTTTAGTTATTTCAAATCGAGCAGAGTTAATTTTGTGCTTACTATTAATTGCTATTAATAGTATGTTAGTCCTTTCAAGGAACTCTTTATTAATACCAGTTATTTTAGATGTAGCTTTGAAATTTCCGAAAAACCTTCTTGCTGTGTTTCCATCATTTGTACTACCACCAGTCGGCAGAGGTTTGTCGATGTCTTCTCTGAATTCATCCTGGATTATTTATTTATTTATTTATTAGTTTCAGTCTATGGATACAATATTATCCTTTCAGACATCAATGAGTATTTAATATACATAATTAAATTAATTATTTAAACAAACTGTTTAAATAATTAATATCAAATTCAAGATTTGATATACTTAAGTTTAATTCATTAGAATATTTATTGAATAATCTCATAGCCTTTATTAAAGGTTCATTCAAAGCATATGTTGTTCTATGAATATCTATATAAAAGATATAATTATTTTGCCTTAGAGGCCTAGGATGTACATATAGTTTTATGGTATGAAGCAAATCAGGACAATCAATTAATCCACGAATTATAGCATATAGGAAATATACAGAAGAAATTTTACGTCTTGTTTCTAAAGTTTTCATAGAAATCAAGGCACATTTATCAGGGTATGTAGGGATCGAAATTTGAGGGTTTACAAATGAAAAGTTTAAAAATGAAAGAGCAAACTTTGTAAATTTTACTTGAATTTTTTTCAATTCTATTTGTGTGTAATTGAGTACAAGGACTCCAAATAAATGAAGCATATTCTAACATAGATCTAACAAAGGATGTATATAGAACTTTTTTTGTGTAATGATCCAAATTATTAGAATTACTTTTCTCAGATATTCTAAGTGTTTTTAAATCCTCGATGTTTCTAGTAGGCTTTGTTAAATTTTCTGGCATACTTCTATACTTTAAATCATATGCTATGTGCAGAAAATGCTCCATGAACCGTATTCTGGCGTGAAGTGGAGAAATTCTTCATTAATACTCCTTGCTTTACCAATATCCGAAAATTGTGATTTCGTCTCATCACATAGTGAGCATTTCCAAAAAGTAGATGTTTCCGTAATGACATTACTAACCTTTCCATCAATCATTGTTAGATTAAGTTGAAAAGATATATCGAATGTGTATTGGTTTATGGTTATTTAAAGAGGTTGTAAATCATTTATTTCATCTTTAATATATTCCACTAAATCCTTTGTTGTTGTCTTCGACTCCCGTGTGTATTCGAACCGAACAGGTCTTGCAAAATGTTTTGATCATGTAGTGGTGTTAAGCCATATATCTTCAAATGAGTTTTTACACTTTGATGAAGATTGCTTTAAGGAATAAGATCGCATTCTTAATGGCACCAAAGATGCTATAAATACGCTTTTATAATCCGCCATTTTCCAACTTCCACTAGCATGCTTGTTACATATTAATACAATGTCGCTGTTATTTACTTTTTCCAACTGATTTGCAGAAAAATCTGCAACTATCCTGGCAACTGTATTCTCAAGCAAAGAAGATAGATTCCTTTTCGGTAACCAAATTGATGGGAAAATAATTTGCTTCTTTTCTTGAATATCCTTGTATGATGCCAGAATTGAGTGTCCCTTTTCAAGCAGAGCTTTTCTTAAAATTTGATATTTGTTTCGGCTGAGGTCCAGTTCAAGCATTAAAGCAATTGCTTCTTCCTCTTTAAAATTGGATTGTGATGTTGGAGTAGGTACACTTTCGGCAATCCGTTTAAGATGTTTTGGTGATGCAGTTGGCAGTATTTCGGCAATATTAATTACTTATGGGCCAGTCTTTTCTTCTTAGATCTTGTACTTAAATCATCATATGTCTTGCGGGGTGCTCCAGTTGATATTTTGCATGCCGATATTTCTATATCAGTATCCATCCAATCGGAATGTTTAATTTTTAATCTGTTAGTACTCTGATTCAAGGACTTCATTTTTACGTCATACAACTTTAAATAGCTCTCTATCTGAGATTTACCAATGATGTCGACTTTTGCATGACATGTAGTTTTTATGAATTCCATTCTAGCTTCTAAACCATTAAGACCATTTTTAGATAAACTCCGCAGAACACAACACAATTGTTCATGTTTCAATGTAATCTCCATGGAAATCAACTTCGTTATGATGTTGATATGGATTAGCTGCGCATTTATATATATCTATTAGATATATCGCACAGGTATATATATTTACAGGTATTCTTTGAATTTTCATTAGGTAAAATATCCGAAAGAGTCAATTTGGAGGAGTACCTATACCGAATTCATTGAAATTATATGTTGCTGTTAGGTATCACCGGAAAGGATATTACCTGTGCATTGTCACTAGCTCATAAAAATATAGATTTTGAACCATAAGTAATAGATAAATGCTGCAGCTAGGTATCACCGGAAAGGATACCATCAACGACAGATAAATACATTTGTCAAATTTAGGTAAACACCATAAATGTAAACTAATAAAATACTTATTGATTAAGTTAAAATAGAAATTTTTTGTTTGTATGTTATTTTAAATTCATTAATAGAAATATATGAATGCTTAGAAAAGGATAAAGATTTACTTAAATTTGGGAAATGTGGCAACCCTATTAAAAATAAAAAATATTTATTAATTATTTTTATAAAAATATTTTGTGTATAGATATTAGTAAAAGTATACAGAAATATTCATAATTTTCTAAGTAATTATTCACGCAAAACTAAAGGAAAAGTTGCAAGTTTGTAAAAATATAGTCATATATACAATAAATTGGAAATATAAAAGTTTAAAGGCGCATATTTCTGAAATGAGGCATGATATTGACTTGAATCTTTTTTCAAAAGATCGGAAATTATATATGCTAAAGGACAACATATTTGTTTATAAAGATATCTTAATAAAATTTTCAGAAAATGTGGATCTTATCAATATAAATAAAAGCGCGTTAACCAAATTTCAAGCAGGGGTAGGGTTTTCCTGAATTCCCAAATAAACTAATCAGAATTACCAAAAATGAGATTTTTTACATTTTTGGCTATAGAATCCACATTTTTCCGAACTACCGTAGATTTTGATTTAAAGCTTTTAACAAGATATTGAAGATTCTTAAAATATATTCCGTTTGTCGGTTCGTGCTTTGGGCTTTCAGAAAATATGGTTTAAATTCAAAACTTTCATATAAAATGGGTCGAATTCGGGAGGGTATGTACCATGACCAATTGAGTTATTGGGCTTGTTTTTTATCTTAGAGTCATCTCTGTGAAGTTACCTTTCAGAAAAGTGCAAAATTATTATATGTTGCTAAAGAAAATTTTATTTTAGATAAAAAAGAGTGTATATACTTTTTCGGCTAAAAAAACACAAAAAGTCGTCTTTTTGCAATTTTCAAATTCAAAATCATTTATTTTTGGACTCGGTAAATTATCTATTGAATAAATTTTTTTTATTCAATAGATAATTTTGTTCTTTAACTAGTTAAGGAAAAAACTATTAAAATCGGTTAGAAGTACTAGGATATATATGAAAAAAACTGGACTAACTAAGCAAAATTATGGTGCTTAGAAATTCAAACGCAAATAACTCGAAAACTATAAGAGATAAGTAGGACATATACGCATGTTTTTTATAGGTCTTATCATATAAAAATATTTGAAATATTATATAAAAATATTTGAAATCGGACGAGAAACAAAAATTTTGCAAGCGATTAAAAATTTTTTATATCAGAGGTACCTAACTTTGAGCCCCCTTAGCTCCGCCCCTGGGGGTATTGTTGTGCCCCCTTCCAAACATAACATTGTACGCTCCTCTGCTACATCTATACCAAATTTCATGAAAATCCAACCGGCGGATCAGAAGTTACAGATTTATTTCCAAAAAATGTCGATTCTGCCCCGCTGTGTAATGTTATAAAATTCGTTATACATATTGAGCTAAAATATTTTTTTTTTTTTTTTTATATTTTGATTTCATTATTATTATTATTATTTTTTTATGAATTTTGCGTTTTCTTTTCTTTAACCAAGTTAATTAAAAAAAAAGATTAAAGAAACTTCTTTCACTTGAACAATTTTTATATTTAAACTTGAGAATAGTAATTTAAATTAATTTGGGTATAAATTTCTCTTTTATATTTACTACAGTACAGTGGCAAGTTTAATTTTTCATTATATTTGCAAGTAATAAGAAAATTTGTGAGCTAATGTGGTAGTAAATAAACTTTTGCCAGCAGGTGAGAAAAAAAAGAGGCTAAATTGAACTTAAAAACAGGTCAGAAAAGGCTAAAGGCCCCAAAAAATAAGGTTACAAAAAAGCCTTGCTCTCATTACTTTTTGATATTTTTTAAAGATATTGTAATAAATATATAAATAAATTATAGAACGGCTGCCAGCAAAATGATCCAGTGAAAAATCGACTACAAAATTTCCATACAAATTTGTGTAATACATATTTCATATGAAAACTGACCCAATGTTTTGACGTGGTTTTTCGTATTTTTTTAATTATAATTCCCTTCCAAATTTTTGGGTGATTTTTCGCTTTTATAAATTTTTTTTTAATTATATTCATAAATAATTACTGTGGATAATGAAGTTTATTAAAAAACAATTACCTATAATAATTAATTAAGTCCATAAAATTTGATAAGTTATATTTGATTTGGATTTTAGTTACATATAAATAATTTCAATTTCAAACAAACTAGAACACGGACAAGTAAAGAATTAATAAAAAACGTATAAAATATTGTAATAATAGGTGTGTTGCTGGGCACGTGTTTGGGTTTAATTTTATATATAAGAAACTTTTATTTTAATTTAAATGAAATTCAGAGCATATTTTATATTTTGGATAGCTACCAAAAAATGTGTAATTTATCATCAAATACTTAAGAGTGCATAGAATACATATACAATATAAATATATATATATATATATATATATATATATATATATATATATATGGATCAAATATTTATTTCCACTTTATTTTAAACAACAAACCAAGCCGAAAAAAACTTTTTCCCACAATTAGCAAAAAGTAACTTATATTGATTGCAATTTAATTAATTTGTTTTTCAATGAATTCTGGCTATTATATAACTTTAACAGTAAGGATATTGATTGATTCAACTTTTTCAAAGTTATAACAATGTATAACTATATATAGTTATAAGTTATAAAATGCATTACAAGGCTTTTCGGTTTACTAACCTTTACTAAAAATATAATCCTCACGATTTGTATTATCAGTTTATAAAAAATGTTATAAAAATAAGCCCAACTACTAATTCAGTGATATTAGCATAGAATTTAAAGCAAACGACCATAAAGTGTGTTTTAATTGTGAATGTTTAAGAAAATATAAACCAAACTGGGAGGCAAAATAAGTCCGAGTGATTCAAAAAATGAAATGGAAATAGTTATGGAATTTAAGAGCAACTGTCCCGATTTCAATGAAATATCACACACCAATAGTACAGGTGCAGGCGAGTTTAAGTTTCGAGCTTGGATTATATAGACCTACAACGGGCGGGTGCACAGGGTCTCAAAGTTGGACACCTCGGGTATAAAATTTTTAAAAACGTTCCTGATTCCTTATATTCGAAAGACTTTTATATTGGGGGATTTTGCTAGTCGAGATCTACATCGTCGTATGCATATCTTATTTCTTTTAGTTTAAGAGATATTAGGTCTCAAAGATAAAAATTTTTACTTTTTTGCCTGCCTTGGTGAAGTTTTGTCACTACAGTGGGTTCAAATTGCATCCTATTTTCTCTTATTTCATTAACAACGAATAGCAAAATTATGTAAAGAAAGAATTTTCAAAAAATATTTACGAAGTCAAAAGCTATAGGTATTTGAACTTTGAAAAAGGTCGATTTTTGCCCGCTTTTTTGCCAAGAAAGTGGCCACATCCTTTTTCTTTATAGAAAATTGTGTGAAGGAAAAAAATTGTAAAAAGTTTAATCGTGCGTGAACCAGAGTCTCCCAAATTCGATCTATTTTTCATGATTTTTAATTTTTACCTTAATTTCTCAAATCGTAAAGGAATTAAAAATGTTTATACTTTTTACATAGTGTTTTTTTAATATTTTGGAATTAGACATTTTTTCTCCCCGACATTGGTTTGGCAGATATGGTAAAAAAGTTAAAGGTTTTTGAGAATTGAGGGATTCCTGTTGTTATATCTAAAAAACTTTAGTTTCAAATTAATCGTCAAAAAAACAAAAAAATACAATACATATATATATATATATATATATATATATATATATATATATATATATATATACAAAAAAAATACAATATGTATATATATATTGAGGAATCCCTCAATTATCAAAAACCTTTAACTTTTTTACCATATCTGCCAAACCAATGTATTTGTATTTTTTATAGCTCTGAAGAATTTAACTAAAGTATATGAATTAAGCAAAATCCTGAAAAAAGAAAATTTTGAGGTTTACTAAAATATTTCGTGTTACGACATTATCTCGAGCGGAATTACCAATCATATAAAAGTGAAGCAAAATTAACCAAATTTCTTGAAATTATTACATTTGAATCCTTTAATTGCACACGCACAAATGACCATATAGACGTTTTATACAATAATGTTTAGAATATTTTGTCTTCTTTTCAAATATATATAAAAATTTTTATAATAGAAAAACTTGTTGAAGACTTTTTGCAAGAAAGTATCAAAAAAGGATTGAGTTGATATTTTGTGCTACTATTAATCATTAATTATGCAATAAGATTTTTGTTAATAAATTTTATTTTTTTTTTTTTCTGTTTTGATTTATCAACAGCAATCCCGCAATTTTCAAAAAACTTTCACAAATTTCCAAAAATGTGATTTATTACTTTTTTGCAAAATCTTCCCAACCGATATCGGAAAGCAAAAAATTTCTATTACTAAAAAATTAAAAACATATTATGCTATGTAAAAAATAAATTTCTTTTAATTCTAGCTTCGTGATTTGAGAAATGAAGGTAAAATTTGAAAATCGTGAAAAAATAGGTCGAATTTGAGAGGCCGTGGTTCTCTCACGATTAAAGTTTTTAAAACTTTTTCTTTTGCGCAATTTCCTATAAAGTTATCTTTCAGAAAAATATAAAAATTATATATGTTATTTAAGAAAATTTGTATATAAGATAAAACAAACTTTACCACTTTTTTTGGCAAAAAAAAAGAAAAGAAAAACGGAAAAAATCGACTTTTTTCAAAGTTCAAATTTAAATGCTTTTTACTTTTGACTACGTAAATATTTTTTCAAAATTCTTTCTTCGCACAATTTTGACATTTCTTGTTAATAAAAAAATCAAGTGAAATTTGGACACACTGAAGAAGTGAAGAAACTCCACCAAAGCAGGCTAAAAAATAAAAATTTTAATCTTTGAAACCTTATATCTCTTAAACTAAAAGAGAATATATATGTGTTAGGTCACCGTATAAAACTTATTAATATGTTGATAAATTTATTGTTTTATTTTATATTTATTTCTATTCTATTTTGTATTTTTTATTGTATTTAAATTATTCATATTTTTGAGCCACTCACCCCACTGTAATTTGATGTAAATTTTGTTTCTACGCACAGTGGGGTCAAACGTAAATTTTTTGGTAATAAATCTGAATCTCCTAAACTACTGGTCGGATCAAATTGAAATGTATGGAAGAGTTGTAGAGGAGGACCTAAGCTTTCAGCAAAATCATCTTGTAGTCACCCTGTGATAACACGAGTTAAGCTACAGGGTGTCAAAGTTGACTACCTCGAGTATGTAAAAGTTAAAAAAAATCGTAACTTGTACAAATGAAGTCCGATTTTAAAGATTTTTATATTTCTGGAAAGTGCTTACAGTTAAAAAGATATATACGCTTGAATTTTGAATTTTTGATTTTTTGGCTCGACTTTCTTTCGTTTTTCGGGAATAAGTCCGGAGATATATGAGGTAAAAATTTTTTAAAAATATTCTGTAATTTGCTACATATTTCAAAATAATACTCTGAAAGAATTTTTGGATTATCTTAATTCGTCTAGACGTGAAAAATATTCAAAGTCAGCACTCTGAAATTGGCATGAAAAATGGCTATTTTTTTTTAAAAATATAGTACAATTCATTCACTTTTTTCTCAAAGTTCCGTTAATAAAAAAATTTTTTCCTTATTAATTTCAAAAGATAAGGCTTCATAAATGGTTAATAAAGAAATTTTGAATTGATTT
This sequence comes from Protocalliphora azurea, assembly GCA_932274085.1. Classification (NCBI taxonomy): domain Eukaryota; kingdom Metazoa; phylum Arthropoda; class Insecta; order Diptera; family Calliphoridae; genus Protocalliphora; species Protocalliphora azurea. Next base: position 64,979,053 of record OW026522.1, read on the forward strand.
AAGTTTGCACCGTACATCCAGCATTGGCCGAAAATTGTCAATTTTAAAAAATAGTTTCATTTTTATCGATTAATAAAAAAAATGTCACGCGAGCTTTTTTAAATTTGGTACCCATATTTTTTATAGAAATAGATTTAGAATAATTTAACACTAAACTGCTTCCCGCCCGGCCAAAAACGAATGCAGGAGTGGAGATTTTATGGTAAAAGTCAGTTTTTTTAACGACTATTTTTAAAAGCATAGTAAAAGCATATTAGCGTAATATCTTTAATATTATTTCTTATGTAATATATAAAAGACAAATCAAGCTTTCATTCCTAAAAAAATCACTAAAATAGCTCCAATAATCTATTTTTGGTAATTTTTCAAAAATAAATTTTTTTTTAAAAAATAGCTGAAAATCCAAAAAAATTTAATTTTTTTAATACAACTCCACTAATTTTGCAAATACTTTAAAAATGTTAAAAGAATATAAAAATAGACTTATTTACCAATTCAACGATATATAAAATGTTGATATAGGTCATTTAATAATAGTAATATAATGGCCGAAAATCTACCAAGTTACGTCAAAAGTTGCAAAATTCACTATTTTGTTCCGTATTTTCATATGTGTGTATATGCAACACTCAACTGCATTGCTTATTTTTGTTACGAGATAATAATATTTATTAATGAAATTATTTAAAGTGTTCATAATTTTTTTCTACTGAAATGGTTTTTAAAATTACCTAAGTACATAAATAAGTATATTTTCCTTCGTTTTTTATTACATTTTTTTAAGTTTTTAAATAATTTACCTAGCTACTTAATTAATGTATTATAACAAAAATTATTTTTTTCCAATCGCATAGGTACATTTTTTGACGTACCTGTTTAACACTACAGGTCATAAAAATAAACTGAATGAAATTGGGGGTTTTGAGCAAAAATTTAAATTTTTTAATTCATTTTTGCCTGTCACCATTTACCTGATATAAATATTCTTTTTCTATATATAAGTATCCTTATAAATATGCAGATTTATTAGTGAATTTGCCATTATGGAGATTACATTAAAACACTTTTCTATTTGCAAAGTAATCTGGGATAATCTATCTGATATTATAAATCGTCCAGAAAAAATAAGAAAACTCATTGATAGAGTAGTATCTTTTGGTTTAACTCTTACTGCAGAAGACAGTTTAAAGCTCGAAAATTTTTATAAATCATACGAAAAAAGGATGCAAGCTTCAGATTGGTCAATACCAAAGTTCAAGAAGAAAAATGAAGAGTGGTTGGAGGGAGAAATACCAATTTTCATCGGAAAGCAGAAAAAGGGTCGACCAAAAAAAAGTTACGATTAAGTTCAGCTAAGAACAAAAAGGACCAAACAGGAATCTATTCTAAATTCACATACGAATGCCGAAATAAAAGATACATTTAAAGCTTTAGTAACACGTACGCAACCAAAGAAAGTAGAAAAAGTTATAGATGTGTTACCAACAGTTTCTTCCAATCGATTACATCGGATAAAACAAAGCATAGTGACACCGAAATCAACATCGTCCTTTACCTCTGAAGATGCTTTAGCTCTAATATTAAATTTAGGATTATCAAGAAACCAATACGAGATTTTGAGGAAATCTGTTAGCGAAAAAGGATATGATATCTTTCCCAGTAGCAAATCTGTGAGAGAAGCGAAAAGTAATATTTTACAGCCTATGGAGCACCCGGTTAATGCTTCTGTTAAAAGTGCTAAAGTTAATATATTGCAATTACTTGAAAATACTGCCTCTAGAATTATATCTACCTTCAGCAATGATAACATTGAAAAATGCAAAGACTCTGAACTTATTTTAATATTCAAATGGGGCTGCGATGGAACATCAGCATTTTCGGAATACAAACCACTGGATGGAAGTAATTCTGGAAATAATTATTCCTCGCTGTTTATAGCGTCCCTGGTACCACTTCGAATGCGCTTAAATAAGCTTTCCTCATCGACAAGAAATGACTCGCTTTTTGATGATATAAATTTAAATCCAGGTTCCAAATTTTTGTGCCGTCCAATCCTTTTTGATTACACAAAAGAATCCACGGTTACAATAAACAGCATTGTCAACCAATTGGAAGAAGAAATTAAAGCATTGCCCCCAATATATGTAAAAGTCTCAAACAGAACTATTAAAGTTACATTTCAACAATAATTAACGATGATTGATGGAAAAGTTGCAAACGCTATAACAGATACAACATCTACATGGAAATGTAATATATGTGGAAAAATAAGTTCACAATTTCAGGATAATTCTGAAGTCCTTGTTAATAAAAATTCTTTAAAATTTGGAATATCACCACTCCACGCAAGGATACGATTTTTGGAGTTCTGCTTACATCTTGCATATGATATGAAGTACAGAAATATTCCCGGGCAGGAAAATGCTACAGTAAAAAACAATTTGGAACTTCACGAATTACGAAAAGAGGAGAAGAAAAGAATTCAATTTGAATTCAAAGAACAACTCGGATTAATAATTGATAAACCTCTACATGGCTATGGAAGCTCAAATGATGGAAGACGTTTCTTTGAAAATCCGGAACTCACATCTTCAATCACAGGCATTGACTTAAATATTTTGAAGCGTTTTAAGATTATATTGGCAGCCATTAATAGCAAAAAATAAATTAATGCGGACAAATTTAAAATTTTTGCTTACGAAACTAAAGAACTACTTAACATTACATACCCCTGGAAATCAATGACTCCAACAATTCACAAAGTATTGGCTCATGGTAAAGAAATAATAGAAAATAGTATTTTGCCATTGGGAGAGCTAACAGAGGAAGCACAGGAAGCGCGAAATAAAGATGTTAAACATTTCCGACTCTTCAATACCCGAAAATGTTCGAAAATACCGCAAAATATGGACTTAATGGAATATTTATTAATATCATCAGATCCAGTTATATATTCTATAAGAACACGATGGCTACCAAAAATCACTCTTGAAATAGAAAAAGAGGATTCCGAAGCTAAGGAAGTTAAAAATTTGCTAACGTTTGATGTTTCTGATTATTTTCAAGAAAATCTCTAATAATATCTTCGATAATATATTCTTAATAAAATAAATATACGGGATATATGTATAATAAGTATGTAAATATGTGGAACAAATTAAATAAACATTACTCAAATAAAGAATTTACTACTTTATAATAACAAATATATACCTACATAATACATTAGAAATTTAAAATGTTACGTATAAACACATATTGAAATACGGAACAAAATAGTGAATTTTGCAACTTTTGACGTAACTTGGTAGATTTTCGGCCATTATATTACTATTATTAAATGACCTATATCAACATTTTATATATCGTTGAATTGGTAAATAAGTCTATTTTTATATTCTTTTAACATTTTTAAAGTATTTGCAAAATTAGTGGAGTTGTATTAAAAAAATTAAATTTTTTTGGATTTTCAGCTATTTTTTAAAAAAAAATTTATTTTTGAAAAATTACCAAAAATAGATTATTGGAGCTATTTTAGTGATTTTTTTAGGAATGAAAGCTTGATTTGTCTTTTATATATTACATAAGAAATAATATTAAAAATATTATGCTAATATGCTTTTAAAAATAGTCGTTAAAAAAACTGACTTTTACCATAAAATCTCCACTCCTGCATTCGTTTTAGGCCGGGCGGGAAGCAGTTTAGTGTTAAATCATTCTAAATCTATTTCTATAAAAAATATGGGTACCAAATTTAAAAAAGCTCGCGTGACATTTTTTTTATTAATCGATAAAAATGAAACTATTTTTTAAAATTGACAATTTTCGGCCAATGCTGGATGTAGGGTGCAAACTTAAATCAATTCAAAATTTCTTTATTAACCATTTATGAAGCCTTATCTTTTGAAATTAATAAGGAAAAAATTTTTTTATTAACGGAACTTTGAGAAAAAAGTGAATGAATTGTACTATATTTTTGTAAAAAAATAGCCATTTTTCATGCCAATTTCAGAGTGCTGACTTTGAATAATTTTCACGTCTAGACGAATTAAGATAATCCAAAAATTCTTTCAGCATATTATTTTGAAATATGTAGCAAATTACAGAATATTTTTAAAAAATTTTTACCTCATATATCTCCGGACTTATTCCCGAAAAACGAAAGAAAGTCGAGCCAAAAAATCAAAAATTCAAAATTCAAGCGTAAATATCTTTTTAACTGTAAGAGATAACTTAGATGAGTAAGCTTATTTTTTCTTTATCTTGCCAAGCACTTTCCAGAAATATAAAAATCTTTAAAATCGGACTTCATTTGTACAAGTTACGATTTTTTTTAACTTTTACATACTCGAGGTAGCCAACTTTGACACCCTGTAGCTTAACTCGTGTTATCACAGGGTGACTACAAGATGATTTTGCTGAAAGCTTAGGTCCTCCTCTACAACTCTTCCATACATTTCAATTTGATCCGACCAGTAGTTTAGGAGATTCAGATTTATTAAAAAAAAATTTGCGTTTGACCACACTGTGCTACGGTACATTATAACTTATTTTGGTTATTAACCGTTAGGTTAAATTTGATTTCATATTTTGTTTTGTATTACCATCTCATAATGTGTTGTTGTAAACAAAAATTCAATATAGGTACATATTTTATTTATAGTTTTGTTTTTTGCATATACATATGTACAATACTAGTGGCGAATTTCTTTTATTTGTCTCTCAGCATAGAATAACAATAACAACACAGTAGCCCTTATTTATTTACTTATGATCGTTTTTTAGCTTTATTTGAAGAATTTTGTAAATAAAGAATTATTGTTATAATTGAATCAAAGAGGCAATATCTCTTGTTATTTTCTCGCGTTTCAAGGTCGCAAATTCTTTAGTGATTACTCGGCCCAACAAACATTTCAGTGGCAATATAGATAACAAGTCGAGAAAACTGATTTGCTCTATATTGCTGCCGGTAAGTAAAAACGCCCCTTATCGTACAATATGTATGCTAAGATACTTTTTGTTCTTTTTTTATTCGGATATCATGATTTTTTTTAGAATTTGGTTTTATCTTTTAAACATTTATTACATATTTTCTTATATTATTAATGTTATGTTTTTTTCTTCTGTCGTGTAACGTTGATAAGCGGAGTTATAAAAATACGAATAAAAAAATCATCAAAAAGGCAAAAAATTAAAAAGCAACTAAAAAATCGAAATATATATTTTTTTTTTTTTGCGTTCAATATGGTTCCTTCTCATATAAAGTATATCTACAAATGTATGAATATGTGTAGTATGAACAAACACTCTTATACATCATACATACCAATGTTTTTTCTTTGAAGGTAAAAATCGAAAGTAGTTCAATTTATAGGCCTTTTTTCAATTCTTGGTAATAGTTTCTTTTAGGCAACATATCTTAAAATTTTCCTAATTTTGAGCTTGTTATGAAAGAAATATTTATATTTTTTTATTTTTTCGCAGAAATTTTGGACCACGATTTATTGGTACATGATATGAAAAAAATTAGATAATTTTTTAAAAAAAGGGTAAAAGTTCACACTTTTAATTTTGTTATGAATAAAATATTGAAAAAAGTTTGCAGTCGTTTTGGTAGACCTTAGCATGTTTAGAAATAAATTCATCAGAATGGACCCAAATTTCTGTAAAAAAATTATCTTTCTTTTTTAAACATGTTCAAAACAACAAAATTTTTGAGAATTATTTATGGCCAATATTAAGGTAACGGGGGACAATTCTCCATAAACGAACAACTGCCATTATCTTGCAAACAAATTAATCATTACTAGGTACTAGTCAAATTTCTTTTCTTTAAGCGATGATCTCTCATCCATTGAGTTTTGACATTTGCAATTTAGATTTGATCGATAGAGACAAATTAATTACATTTTGGAAATCTGTGAAAATATTATTCTGTAAGTATTTTCTATGATAGCTTTTCTAGTTTCTGAAATTAAAAAAAGATATTGTTCAGTGTTATAAATATAAAAAGAATTAACAACAGCTGTTTTTATTATTTTTTTTTTTTTTTATTTATTTATTATAATATATATATTATAGTATAAAAAAATTATCATTGGTGCATAGGACTCCTCCAGGGAATCATGTGCCAGACTCTTGATTGGCCTAACCTAAACAGCTACAAGGTACATACTTGATGTATATTTGTCACTGAACATAAAGAATCTGTAGAGTTCGTAAAATTTAACAAAAAAAAATCATTTAATAATTTTCACCAAGCACCGATTTTGGATTTGTATTTTTTTATTATTTATTTATTTTACATTAACTTCAATGATTTATATTATTTTTTTTATTTTTTGTTAATTGCAGTACTAAAATTAAAATACTATAAAAAGTAAAATTTATGTTTTTATATAAGTAGGGTAGTATCTCCGTTTTTATAATAAATAATAAAAAGGAAAGATAGTCAGAAACAAAAGGACTTAAATTAAAGGCTACCCTACTAGACCCGTAATTTTAAATCGAGTTAAATAAAGAAAAAAAACTTTTAAAAGGAAAGTACAGATTAAAATATAAAAATATATTTAGAAATAAATAAAATATGGTCTAAGCAGATCAAATAAGTTCTAAAAATTTTAAGAGTCCTTTGTACACGTTTTTGAATATTTTTTTATTATTGCATCTTTTATTGTCATTAGTCATATATTCACCCATTAAAGCGTTTTACATTACCTCAACGGGTTTCGAAGTTACAAAGAGTCCTATGTATAGATTCATTTGGGAAAAAATACTTATTATTTTTTAGTGCACATAGGATTTTTTTAAGAACAAACAAATAAAAATATTAAAAATAAAATTTAAAGTTTCCTACACAAAAAGTCCTATGTGTAAATTTTTTCAATTTCTTTTGCCATTCGTGGACGACAAAAAATATAGATTTTTTTCAAAGCATAAAATTAATAAATATTCTAACGAAAAATACAAAAAACCAAAACTTAAATAAGGAATTAACGAAATAAAACGTTGTTTTTTTATCCTAAATAGTAGTAAAAAAAAGAATACATAGGACTTGTATCACTAACCCTGAACCGTAAAAAATGGTGCCAAAAATGTTTTATGCAATTTTTATGCAATTACACAAAGAAAACAGATTCTTTGCGGTAACTGAATTTTTTGCCAATCGAATTTAGTCGGTTCTGTGTACTATCTTACAATTTGGTTGTAAGTACTGAAAATATGTGGAAGTATATGAAAAATATATTTCGGTGAAAATAACCGAAATTTTCGGTAAGAATAGCCAATATATATACATATATATATATATATATATGTATATATATGTATGTAACTTCACACATTGATGTTTTAACTTTACTTGTTGTAATGGTCGTTTTGGTTAGAAATGAAAAATCCAGAAACATTTTTCTTTTTTTATTTCACAAAGGTAATTTTGTATTTAAATTATTCCTACAGTAGATTGTCACGTTGAACCTAAAATTACCAAGACTTGGTTCTTAGTCGTTTTTTTCTATTTTTTCTGGGTACCGATAATAATTTCTTTTGTTTTAATGTTTATTTTTATATTTTTGTTTTAATGTTAGTTTTATTTTTATAAAACAGCGTCATCTTATTTCATTGAGCTCTAAAAACAGTCTTATTGAACTTGCTGTAGTGAAAAAAATTCCAACTAGGTTTTTTTTTCTTTAACCCAAAATAAATGATACCTAATAACAAATAACAAACAAAAATTCAATTTCATTTGCATGTTGCTGAAAAGAGAAAAAGAAATAGTTTACATATTTATTTATCTTTTATTGAATTACAGAAATGTGGAAAAAATTCTTATTTCGCAATTCTAGATTTTTGTTGATTCTTATTTTAAAATTGTTGGTATTTGATTTATATTTTATTAAGTTACTTATTGATGGATAATTTTCTGTCTCTTATTTAATGAGAGCACAAATTTTACATAGTTGTAAATTTGCATGAAGAGAAATGGTAGTAAGAGGTTTGTGCCTGAGTTAAACATCATTATTAGCAATCTGGGGAAATAATACCCATAAAATTCCTATTTTTACTTGTAATCTCATTAGTTAGGTAATAAAAATCTTTAAAGACAATAAATGCTAGGAAATTATAATATTTGGTACTTAAGATATTATCTAATATATATGTAATATATATGCAATTTTAGTATTAAGAAACTCTACAGAAAGTAGCAAACAGATTGTGTAAACCTACTACGTTTTGTTACAATATTTTTTTTTTTTATTAAGAATTTTTCTGGATTCTCTTTTGATTAAAATCCATCATTATACACAATGAGGTCCAAAGGTAGATAAATTAATGCTAATAAATTCTTTTCCGTTTTAATCTTGAACTGTTAACACCTCTTCAATAAAAGTAAAACAAGTGGTTAGAGGATAGTGAAATTAAGTCCAAATTTCACAACTTAGCATATAAATGTGCAAAAATAAATCAAATTCTACCGAAATTACAGATAACAAAACATTTTTTTAGTTTAAATTGGAGCGAAACCTAACACCTATTTTCACCAAAACTTCTAGAAATTATATGGCACCTAACCAATAATAAGCCTCATTCAAAAGAATCTCGTGAACATTGTGAATGCTTTCTACATCCACTGCTGTTCTTTATCAGCGTTTTACCAACCATTCCCAACTTTTTACATCATCTTTAGCATACAAAAAATTTGCCTGAAGCGAGAAGGGATTCTACCACGATTCATTAAGTCGTGGCTGATTTATTTCAACTCTCGTCAATTTATTAAAAGCCAAATCCAATATTAACTTGCATCGCAATCCTAAAATTTAAATCCTAAAATATTTCAATCACTTAAATTATGTTTTAACTAACCAGCGTTTATGCAATAAAAGCCCTAACCACCTTGAACAGATAAAAGTATTAACTAAACTCCTATAACAACTACAGATACTTACATAACTGTTTTACAAAATTGCCTATATAAAACAACAAAACCTAACCTAAAAATATCACATATTTTAACCAAAAATGTAAAATATTTTCATCAGTTTCAACGAAATATGATTACATAATTGAAAATTATCCCAGTGGAAAATGCTAAAGTAAATTAAAAAGAAATAAATTTAATAATTTAGCCTTAAAAAATATATATATTTCCAAACCAACATTTTATAAATTATGTTCCTAACCTAACTATATTCTATATTATTATACTTAAATTACAAGTGTTATGGTTTCTTTCTACATTATATTCTACATTCAACCTAATTTAATTAAATTAAAAATTTAGTTAACCTTATAGTTGTCAAGGTCATGGACAAATTCCCAAATACCTAGTTAATTAAACTATGATATACATTTTACTTAAGCCTCTCTAAAATAGATTAAATATATGTATATCATAACATGAAAAAAAAACAAGAAATAACCTTTTTCCTTACTTACTAAATATTCTAAATATTATTACTATATTACTATTAAAAATACATACTAAGGCTAACTAAACAAATATTTAAATATCTAAAGCTAAAATAAATATTCAACTAAATAACCTCATATACTAACACCCTGGTAAAACTACATAAAATATAATGCAAGAACTTCTGTAACAAACCACAGCATCAACCTACAAAACCCACATCATCAAGTACTGCTGAAGGCCTTCATCGGATACAAATGTTGGGGTAAGTTCGATCACAACTTTTGTGTTTTCAAACTTATTCATATTCTTGCATTTAATTTACATAACTAAAAAAGTAACAACTAAATAAAATAATAGTTAAAATAAAGAGAACCCTAATGAGAATCTTACAACACATTAATAATTGATCTTTTCTATTTAATTAGTTAAATGAGTACAAAATACTCTTAAATTATTTTGGAGATGGACAAATTTTGTAATTCATTCATAAAGAAATAAAATAATAAAATCAAAACAAAAATAAAAGAAACCATAAAGAATTCTGTATGTTATTAACATTACTTCAAGTTAACATCATGATTAATGTTAGTAACAATTACAGTATATGATTTATAATTTACATAATAACCATGAAAACAACAATAACGATCTTTTTTATTATTAAGCTTTTGGTTCTATAACATTTTAGTTGTTGCTTCTCTAGTATTTATTTATTATGTTTTGCCAAAAATTTTACCTTCATCATCATATATAAGCAATTAGGGTTATAACTTATTATTATATATATTTTTTTTTGTTTTATAATTATTAGCTCGGTTTTGTTAATTATTTGATTATCATTAGTTAATAATGAGATATCAGCGATACGAAATATTATAGATTTAGTTAGAAATATGATTTTGCTTTCAAAATATCAAAATAATTTAATTGTTAAATGCCTATTTTATTAATAAATTTATTTACCAGCATTATGAATTGCTAATTGGAAAATCTAAAGGGTGTTTTCATTCGGCATATACATATATAGGGAAATAGTGTAAGACATGTAAAGTGAGTTAGTTTAGGGGTTTCATAAAACATTAGCCATTGAAACATGGTAGGCGCGGGTTACGAGGCTTCATCTTTCAATAACACCTGAGAGATAATATAATTATAGGATTGAAACTTCTGGCATCTTTTTTCACATTTAGATGATTTTGTTTATGACTAGACTGGGGCACGAACAAGTTATATATTCTAGTCATTCTGGCTCTGACATCGTAAAGTAAAAAGAAAAAAAATAGAGAATCTACAATAAGAATATGTAAGGAAAACACGGATTTATAGGAAAGGACCGAACCCCCCCTCACCACTGCTGCTAGCACTTCAAAGGCTCCCGTAGTCCTATCCCTATAAAATTCGTTAGAAGTCATCTAGCTTCCACAGGTTATTAATAAATGATTTTATATTGTTACGTTTTTACCTTTTAAAAACGGTCGTTTATTTCCTTTAAATAAACTTGTACTTTGATTACAAAAATAACAGCAGTTCAGTAGTTTAAAAATTGTAACGACACTTTATTTTATTTAAAAATGTACAACAATACAGTTTATAAGTCACTTTATGTTTTAATACACACACACACACTAAAATTACACGCTTTATACAGCACACTTTAATAATGTACAAGATTATACAGCCAAGGCAATTAATATGTCTTTACTTAACGACGCTTCCAACCAGACTGACTCAATGGTGTTCTCACGGCCAATTTATATACACTGTATTGCCTACTAGATGTTTCTTGAAAGCTCTATTTCTTTCTACAATGTTAACGGACAATCTAGAGCTTTTGTAGGTAATGCCATTAGCATAAACATTTAGTGCTGCCAAACTAGCTTATGATGATAGTGCCAACAGCATAAACACTTAGTGCTGCCAAACTAGCTTTTGATGATAGTGCCAGCAGCATAAACACTTAGTGCTGCCAAACTAGCTTTTGATGATAGTGCCAGCAACATAAGCACTTAGTGCTGCCACACTTAAAAACAATGGTGAAAGCTTTTTATTCAATGTTGTATGTTTAGAACTATGTTAATAATTTTTACAGATATGTTCAATGCTGTTAACATAAACGGAAATATCTGGAAGCATTGAGAAAGAATTAAACCGGCCGTTAAAACCGTTATATTTGAATTCGAGTACAATTTCGTAACACTGCCCCCCGCTTAAGCCTGTTCGTCCCGAATAGGCACAGAATCACTTCTCCCATAGATAGCTAGTTCTTCATTTTAAATCTCGGCCTCTTTTCTTTTCGTATTCTGTACACCACGTCGTTTACTTTATTAATCACCTTGCATGGTCCATCCCAATGGGTTTGTAGTTTGGGGAACAGTTCTTTCTTACGTTGTGGGTTATACAACAGTACAAGCTGGCCTTCGTTAAATCCTTCAGAATTCGCTGCTCGATCGTATCTGCCTTTTATTTTGTCGCTAGTCATTTTAATTCGTTTGCATACGAATTCATGAAGTTCGTTTAGGTCATCTTGCTCTTGGGAAGTGTTTTCATTATTTGTTGATGAGGGCCTAACGAAGGTTTTTGCTGTTACAAGATCATTTGTTATTTCTGATGGTTCTGTCACCCACAAACTGTTGTCCTTACAATCTCCCTCCATACGTGCCCACACTAAACTTTCTGACTGTGGTGGTAGCTTCTGATGTTCGACGGTAACTAGCTTTCTTACTTGAGTTCTATTTTCATATCCGACGTCAAGGGGTACCTCCACATTTCGCCAAATCATAACTTTTCGTCCCATATCCAAAGTAATGCCATGGCTAATCATGAAATCAGCACCAATGATAACTTCGTCCACAATATCGGCAACAATGAATAGATGATTGACGGTAACGTTGGCAATGGTTAATTTCACATTTACTTTACCATAGACCGTGGCCGGCTCCCCAGAAGCTGTGCGCAGGCTTACCCCACATAATGGTTCAATTGTTTTCTTGACTAAATCTGGCCTGACGATAGACTGTGATGCCCCGGTGTCTACAGTAAAAACGTGCTTCTGACCGTTGATGTACCCCGAAGCAGTAAGATTGCTATTTTTCTGTTGCATTACGGATATGGAGATGGTGGGACCCTCAGATGTGGGATCTAGCTCTTGCCCCATAGTGCTAGCTCGTTTTAGTTTTAAAGGTGATTCCTGTGATGATTGATGATTCGACTGCTGATTACTTCTTCGAGGCGAGGCAGATCTGGTTCGTTTCCTTGGTGCTTTGCAGTTTCGCTGAATATGACCAAATTTACCACAGTTATAACATTTTACTCTGACTTTACTTTGTTTCTCAATAAACGTCTTTAAAACCTTTTTTAATTCGTCGATTATATTTCTCTGATTGTCAGCTACAACTTCGACATTTCGCACATAACATATTTGGGGCTTTGAAATTATTTTCGCTGTTTCTTGTGTCAGTGCGAATGAGACGGTTTCAGTAAATGATGGTTTAGGTGTGGCACAAACCGCGTATTTTATTTCAGGATCGCGAATGCCATTAACAAATGCCTCTATCTTGAAATGGTCCAAAAACGGGCTGTTTTCCCCTGGATAAGAAAGCTGCATCAAACGTTCGATTTCAAACGCAAAGTCTTGAAGTGTCTCATTGGGCTTCTGCACTCTACCACGCAATTCCATTCGGTATAATTCCTTTTTATGTTCATCACCGTACTTACGTTGTAGCGCCTCCATTATGACATTATAACTGTTTCTGTTACACGCTGGTACGCTTTCTAGAACCACTGCTGCATTTCCTTTTAAGGCCAATATCAACTCTATAGCTTTTTCTTCGTCGTTCCACATGTTTCTAATGGCAATTGTATCAAACTGGAACTTGAACACATTAAATGGTGTGGTGCCATCAAAACTAGGGGCCTTTATTATATTAGACGACTCTGGAATAATTCGCATATGTCCATCTTGGCATTGAATATTATTCATCTTTATTTCTAGATCATGTAGTTTTTTATCAACACCTTTGGCTTGTATATCTAGACAGCTCTCTAAGTCGGACACCTTTTTATCAATGCCATCCACTCTGCTGTTTATAACATCCGAAATTTGCTGAAGTTTTTCGTCTGTCGCTCTAGAAGTTTCTTGAAATTTTGTTTCCATTATTTTATTTTCTTCTTTGACTTCAGAAAGAAGTTTCTCGTTATTTGCTTTAGAAGTTTCTTGAAATTTCATTTCCATTATTTTATTTTCTTCTTTGACTTCAGCAAGAAGTTTCTCGTTATTTGCTTTAGAAGTTTCTTGAACTTCTTCTTTAACTAATTTAAATTGCACCATCATAGCAGCAAACATTGTGGATAAATCCATGCTGGTTGTTGTTGCACGGGTAGAAACTTCCATTTCTTCTTTATGCTCAAATTCATAAGTTCCAATGTCAATATCACGCCTCTTGAATTCATCTATCAGCCTCTTTTGCAATTCTGCTTTATTACCGGCTGTAGGTAACTCCAATTTATTCAATTCTTTCTTGAGTTGCTCCACTTTTAGTTCTTCAAACTTCATGACTGCTTATTATTTTGCAATCCCACTTCTGACACCAATTGTTACGTTTTTACCTTTTAAAAACGGTCGTTTATTTCCTTTAAATAAACTTGTACTTTGATTACAAAAATAACAGCAGTTCAGTAGTTTAAAAATTGTAACGACACTTTATTTTATTTAAAAATGTACAACAATACAGTTTATAAGTCACTTTGTGTTTTAATACACACACACACACACACTAAAATTACACGCTTTATACAGCACACTTTAATAATGTACAAGATTATACAGCCAAGGCAGTTAATATGTCTTTACTTAACGACGATTCCAACCAGACTGACTCAATGGTGTTCTCACGGCCAATTTATATACACTGTATTGCCTACTAGATGTTTCTTGAAAGCTCTATTTCTTTCTACAATGTTAACGGACAATCTAGAGCTTTTGTAGGTAATGCCATTAGCATAAACATTTAGTGCTGCCAAACTAGCTTATGATGATAGTGCCAACAGCATAAACACTTAGTGCTGCCAAACTAGCTTTTGATGATAGTGCCAGCAGCATAAACACTTAGTGCTGCCAAACTAGCTTTTGATGATAGTGCCAGCAGCATAAGCACTTAGTGCTGCCACACTTAAAAACAATGGTGAAAGCTTTTTATTCAATGTTGTATGTTTAGAACTATGTTAATAATTTTTACAGATATGTTCAATGCTGTTAACATAAACGGAAATGTCTGGAAGCATTGAGAAAGAATTAAACCGGCCGTTAAAACCGTTATATTTGAATTCGAGTACAATTTCGTAACAATATTTTATTGCTGTGTGATGCTTTATTTGAAGTGTTTGTTTGACTACGCAATTTAGACGGTATATTACATTGTATACAATATAAAAACTACACCTTTTCTCATTTTTATAAAATTTTTGATTTGTTTTTCTCATAAACATTCTCTGTTCAACCTCAAACTAAATTCGAATGTAAAGCAATATAATCTCCCATTATATTTGATAAATTAGTTTAATGTACATACAATTCATATTTTAAATATATATTAATAAAAACTATTTTTAATACAATACTATAAGTTTATTGGGTAATGAGAGTATTTATGCCTATAAGTAATTTGCTGACAAATAAAAAATAATTTGTTCAACAAAAATAAAAAAACATATAAAACAAAACTTATGAAAAGTAAGCATTGATTTTCCGTTTTTATAATTTTTATAGATGTACCTTTCAGATATTTCTTCTACCCGCCTAAGCTGAGTTTCGATATTAGCGAATGTTCGCTAAAAATAAAGAATTTTCGATAATAAACATTCGCGTAATTTTCGAGAATTTTGGAAACATCGATATCGAATATTCAACTATTTTCAATAAAATATCGAAAATAAATGTTTCGACAAATTATCAATTCTCATTTAAATAAAAAAAAAACATCGTATTTTCTTGTTTGTACATACAAGAGGCTTAAACATAGAGAGTCCAATGTCATTTTTGAGTGATAGTTCATAGCGAGTTGTTGTAAAATATTGGGTTTTAAAATTTATGAAAATTTCAGTAATTTTTCATAAAAAAGAAAATAATAAACTTTTAGAAAAAGTGGTAGGTAATATTACTACTTGACTAAAGGCATTTGCAAAATAACATATTTATAAATAACATAATAAAATAACATTTTTATTAAAAAAATTTGGCCTAAAAAATGTGGGTTTAAGCAAGAGAAAAATTAAAATTATTAAGAGAAAAAATATTGATGACCCCTCTGGACGAAATTTGAAATTTACTTATGATGCTTCAAATATTACCAGCCCTATGTAAATAAAAATAAAATTAATAATGTTATTGTTAATCAAATGAATTATTATTTTTGAAATTTAATTTATTATTATCAATATTGTTTTTTAATATTTGATATAAATTTAAAAATTAAATGAGCTTTTAATTTTAAATTAGGAACAAAATAAAAATGAAACAAAATATAAAACTATGATTTGCAAACTATTGGCTATGATAATAATTACAAGTAATTAGAAATGTCAATATAGAATAATTTTCAAAATTTTTTGATATCGATTCGCTATTGACATTACTACAAGTTCGCTATTAACACGGTAGACGAACCTTCGCCAACAACAAAACAATAGTGTTTTGCAATGGGCATTTATTTTATTTATCAGACTTTTCTTATTTATTTGTTTATAATTTAGACATACATTTTGTTTTAATAGCTGCCGCACAGTGGGGTTAAAAGCAAAATTAAATCTGTATTTCCTAAACTAGTGGTTGGATCGTATTGAGTACTTCGAGCATGTAAAAGTTTAAAAAAATCGTAACTTCTACAAATTTCAAAGATTTTTTTTATTTCTGCAAAGTGCTTGACAAGATAATGAAAAAATAAGCTTACTCATCTAAGCTATCTCTTAAAGTTAAAAGGATATTTTGCTTGAATTTTGAATTTTTGATTTTTTTGCCTTGACCTCGGCTTTCGGAACTAAGTCCTGAGGTGTATGAGGGATTTTTTAATATTCTGCAATTTGTAATATATTCCGAAATAATATGCTAATTTTTTTTATTATCTGAATTTGTCTAGACGAAATCATAGATTTCATTTGAGATTTCAGCTATTTTAGTTTTGCAAAATCTTTTTCCAGTTTCTTCAATATATAGCTCGATACATTTGTCTCTTTTTGTAAAATTTTTACCCAATTAGTTAAAGAATAAAATTATCTATCTAATAAAAGTAAGTTAAAGTCGATATCCCATCTGAGTCCACAAATAAAGTTATAACTTTTTGTGTTTTTTTTTGTCCGAAAGAGTATCTACACTCTTTTTTATCTAAAATAAAATTTTTCTTAAGAATTTGTATTAATTTAATAATTTTCTGAAAGGTATCTTCACGTAAATGATTTTAAAATTAAAAAAAAAGAAAAAATGGGGCTAAGTACAGATCTAACCTAATTTTAGCAATATCTAAAAATCTCAAAGCATGAATCTACGAACGGAATGTAGCTTCCAGACCTGCAACAAATGGGCAAATTTCAAAATTTTATTCAACTTTAAAGTAGCGTAGTATTGGTTCTATAAAAGATATTGACTTCTGTCTTTTGAAGAATTTATTTGAAAAAATTCGAGACTACGGGTTTTCCGATTTTTGGATTTAAAGTAAAATTTTTATAAAATATTTGTTTTTTGGAGAAACTATAAATATTATCGGTAAATCTTTGCTAGTTAACCTTTGCTAGTTAAGATACTCTGAAGAAATTTTCGCTGATTGTTAACTTTATCATTTCAGAAAAGCATAAAATTATTATACCTTCTTAAAAAAAAATTTATTTAGGAGAAAAAGAGTGTAGACACTTTTTCGGACAAAAAAAAAAACACACACACACACACAAAAGTTTTCAAATTGGGTTATGTACTTAAAAAACTCGACCAAGATTTTGCAAAATTGAGATATTTGAAATTTCAAATGCAATAGGCCTCGTCGAGGGCCTTAAGAAGAGGTGAAAATATTTGAAATCGGATAAAAACAAAAATTTGGCAAGTTGTTAAAATTTTTCTATGTTGGAGGTACCCTTCTTTGAGCCCCAATTGCTCCGCTCATGAGGTTGTTGGATTGTTAATGTAATTGTTCGTGAAGTGAAATGAGAGATGAGTTCCAATCAGTAGCTTTAAGATATCGACTTAAGTCTCTAAGCTTTGTATCAGTTATCTCAAAAATGTTGTCCAGTAAGTACAATTGCGTAATTACATTTATCAGTATTATACTGTTTCCTCTTTTACATGGTCTTCGCAGATACCACAGTATCCATAGAAACGAATGCAGCGAATATTTGCGTGTTTACTGAACCGTTGACATTAACATCAGTCTTCTCTTATTTAAGTCATTTCGCATTTTAAATATTAAAACAAATTATTAAGTGTTTGTGAAAAGGCCCGGGAAGTAAAATATTGTGGGTAAGTCTGCTCTAAATAGTATGAATTTATTGAAACTGAATATTATGTAGAGTGTATTTTATGTTCTGAATTGCTTACTTTACTTTCTTACATGTTACTGAGTTATTAAAAATTAATAAGATGCTATTTGAAAAATATTATGTCATAAACTTTTAACACTTTTGTCTATATAAAAGGCCATAAGATCGCCAATATACGAGTACATTTTGAAGAAAATATATTTTAAAAGACCAAATGGTGTTCGCATAAATTGAAGTATAAAATTTTAACGTTTAAAACTAGCATTTAGTGTACTTTTGGGTCTCTAATATAGACTTTGTAACTTTATTAAAAAAAAAGAAAAAAAATTGCACTACTAAAATGGAAAAGAACAAAAATTAAACTACAAAATTATATAGCCCCTAAAAATTAGTAACATACATCTCAGTTACACTTCCTAATGACTCTAATTTCATGCCTCCAGGTTTATGCTTAAATAAGGCACATCCAAGGAATATCGTATTACTTCGCAACCTTCTATGAGTTTCTAATTAAATAAAACAGGTTGCGAAAAAACTATCGAAGTAAAGATATCTTGGCGGAGAAGTATTACTTCGTAACCTTCTATGAGTTCCCAATTAAATACAACAGGGTACGAAAAAACTATCGAAGTAAAGATATCTTGACGGAGATATTCAAACTATTTCTATAGGTTATTATGTCGACCTAAAAAAACAAATACGTTTTTAAATATTTTAGTTAAAAAAGTACTAAAAGGTAAAATTTTTACCACCAAATAATAGGATTTCTAAAAAGCACCAAAAACATGTTTTACATAATTGTAGTAAAAAAATAATACGTTTTAAAATTTATTTCTATGTTTTTAGTTTAGAAGAACCACAGGGTACCAAAATACAGTTTTTTTACATTTTAAAAGTTCGAAGCTTTAGAAAGTACGAAATTATTTATTTATATTATTAATTTTTTTATACCGGACATTGTGACTTATTTTTCGCTTAAAATATACCCAGGGACTGTGAATTCTCACACATATAAAATCATATATAACTAATTTCATATTTCTAGGTTAGTTATTATAAAAAACTCAAAAAGTACTATTTGAAGAACAAAAATTTTATAGCCCCCTTTTTGTGGATTCTCAATCACTTCGGAGCAGGTATTTTTAATTTCAAATTTCTAGATCAATTAATAAAAGGATTAAAAAAGTACCTTTTGAAGAATAAAAAAGTACCACAAAGTACCCTCTAGTGGATTTAATTTCATATTTCTTGGTTAATTAGTATGAAAAAATAAAAAGGTACTATTTGAAGGACAAAAAAGGATCACGAAGTCCCCTCTTTGTATTCTCACTTTACGTTTCCAGGTTAATTATTACAAAAACATTTAAAATGTACCATTTGAAGAACAAAAAGTATCACAAAATCACTTCTTGTGAATTCTTGTTCACTTAGGTCTATGTATCTCTAATATCACTATTATAGAAAATTTGAAAAGTACTATTATAGAAAATTCGAAAAGTACCAAAAAAGCACCAATTTCCATTTTCCGACCTGGAACAGATATGTTCATCATGAATTTTGAAAATACTTTCTGT